>JANAVB010021798.1:31407287-31787287 GCA_029216955.1 Iris pallida
AACATGTTTTTAAAACAGAAGGGGTAGAGACGGCAGCCCTAAATGACTAAGCTGGATTCTTGTCAGGTGGTTCTGAAGCTAGGAGTAGCCATCGGTCGTCTCTGAGAACACAATGACAAGGCTACTTACAGAGTAGTATACAGAACCCCGTGAGACTCCATATATGCCGTCGGGCTCAAGTAAATTTTGACTTCGTTTACCATTGCTCCTTTGAGTCTCATATAATAATAATTACGTCTTTTGATTACAGAGGGTCCCATAGGGACGATTACTGTGGCTCCATTGACTTCCGTAGCTTTCAGCTTCAGCTTAACCATGGCTCCTCTGGATATTGGGACTCATGTTGCGGATGGAAGCTCTTCGAGGATGCTCGCACCAAGATCTTCTGCTGCATAATTCATGATTCCTCCATCTTTTGTAGAAGGTTCGCTGAGGAATGCCGAATCTATAGATCACATGTTGTTTAATGAAGTTGATGACACTACTTATCTTGACTTCAGCTAGAGGTATAGCTTCGACGCACTTTGAGAAGTAATCGGTTATAGCTAGGATAAACTGATGTCCTCGAGATGAAGGCGGATTAATAAACCAATGACATCCATGCCCCAAGCTTCGAAGGGCTATGATGCTGCAGTTGGATGTAGAAATTCTGAAGGTTGATGAATAAAATTTGCACAGATTTGACATGCTCGATATTTCCCTGAATATTCAATGGCATCTGACACCATTGTTGGTCAATAGTATCCCATGCGTTGAATTTGATCTTATAGCTTAGGACTAGGATGATGTGCACCACAGACACCGTCGTGAGCTTCACGTAGCATCTGTTTTGCCTAATCTCCTGCAAGACAGCATAAAAGCATACAATCATATGATCGCCGATAGAGTGTTTTAGAAGTGTGGTTGTAGAAGAATCGGAGTGATCACCGACGGATTATTGTTGCTTCTTTGGGATCTTCCGGTAATATATCGTGTACTACAAAGTCAATGAAAGGAGCTCTCCAGTCTTCACTTGTAGTGGAAACTTCAACTGAATTTCTAGATTCCAGATGAAAATTATTCTCAATGTAGAATAATTCTTTGTTAGTGATAACAATCATCTGTTCTCTTTCACAGGGATTACTAATAGTGCGACTAGATTAACAAGCATATCTGCTTCTGTATTGCATGCTCAACACACATACGTGCCTCTAACCTGATTGACGATTAGTTTAGAGTCTTCGTATACTTCAAGGTATTCGATATCCAACTGTTTAGCTAATTGGAGACCGATGAGTAGAGCGTTGTATTCAATAATATTTTTAAACATGGTTCGTCCAAAGAACATGCTCCTCTGAATTGCCAGTCCTTCGAAAGATACTAAATGATTCTAACTCTGGCGACGATAGTGCCTTTGGGTCCGATTCTGGATGCACCATTGAAGAATAGACGCCAACGAGGATTCCTTCTGAAATCATGTTGGATTCCAGAGTTTCATCAGGAATTGTTTTATAGAGTTTGGACACTCAGGGATCGGATGAGCATCTAGGAAGTCAGCTAACGCTTGATCCTTAACGAACTTTTATGAACAAAGACTATATCATATTGTGCTAGTAATATGGCCCATGTAGGGATTCTAGAATTGAGTGTACTGGGCTTCTTCATCAAGACTTGGAGAGGATTGACTCTGGAGATGACATGAATAGTTTGGCCCGTAATATAATGTCATTTTCTGGACAGCGAACATCAGGGCTAAGAATTTTTTTTTACTAGGCTATATCAATGTTAGTACCGATAATCATGCGACTGAGAGATATGGAATGCTCATGACCTATTTGTTCTTCGGCTAGTAAGGCACCTAGGGATGATATTGCTTAGACATGCATCAAGAAGGGTATTTCTAGGACCGCATCCGCTTTTTGGGATGTGAGTGCGTATCCAAGTTCAGCTTACGCTGCAGTGTCGGCGGTAGTACGTTGTTTAGCCCGTAATACACAAGTGCTTATAAAAATAATCATTTTATTGCTCATTCACGACAACTAAATCAATTACAAACTTTACAAGATTTATATTTAACCAAATACAATGTCTCACAAAATCTTATACAACAAATCTAAACTATCTAACTAGTCTCTAGGTTTTGGCCTTCAAGATACCTCTAACTCCACCCGAAGGAACCCAAAGCAAGAGAGCAAGTCATCAAAATCTGTCAACTAAAAAAATAGTTATCATGTCAGGATTGGAACAAGTTCACCATACACCACACTACACAATATATAATATGCATAAAGGAAACAATAATAAGGAAAACAAACTATATGCATGACACAAAGAGTATAATTATAACGTCAGGACAACCTGACAGTCGACTCGATGGAAAGGAAATGAATGAACAATATAGTAACAAGAGTTCATGTGTACTGTGTTTTAGAATACCAAAGTTCCACATGTGGGTTGGTTAGGAATCGGATAGTCAACACGTGAGGTGTATTGACTGAACAAACACTGTCAGACAGTCCTCTGACCAAATAAACTTTGGAATACACTGGGGTACGACATGTCTACTAATTTTATTCTCTCAGTCGACTATCTCACAAGTACATGTCCAACACGATTAATATTAACAACACGATAAACTAGAATTTAGGCATGAACATGTACATATACTCTAGCGACTCTAACTCTTGTGTACAAGCAATAATCATGATGAATCTAGAATAGTGACAACAAGAAATATGAAGATGTAACAGTAAAGAATACGACAGAAATACATGCAGTACAAAGTAAAGGTAATATAATTCTACAGTGAAACTTGCCTTGAGTTGGTTGTAGTTAACGCGGTATGATTATGTTGGCATATAATAGTCGTATATGCCAAAAGTATGCAATATGATCTCAATCAGTGGGACGGACAGTGTCGTTGGGTATAGTATAGTCAACTTGGCTAGGGACGAAATAAGGAAATTCAAAATTCATAAGAAGATAGAAAGGATTTGATTTAGTCATGGACAAGGATAGATATTCGAAAAATTTTATATAATAGAATATTTATAACTATTTCTATAAAATATTTAATATTTTGGGAAACTATATTTGGAAATTAATTATAATTAAAAACTAGGTCATTCTTTTATTCAAAATATTATAAATAAATACTTAAAGATCTAGGAAAACAATTTAGACTAAAAAAAAGTACTTATAATATTCGAAAACATATATTGATAGTCGAAATAATTTTGGATAAATACCAGAAGATCTTTTAAGGCTATACGACCCAACTCTGTCAAAATACAATCTTAGGTCAAAAGTCATGCTTTAAAATACCTGTAATGATACAATAATAATTTTAAAAATATTAATTATAATTGAAACAATGATATTAAGTATAAATAATAATAATAAAATATTACTAAGCACCAATATCAATACTGGTAGCACAACGATAATGTATGTATAGTAATAACTAATCAAAAAAATACAAATAATAATAATAGGAATAATACAATATATGTATACACCCACATATTAAATATTTTAATGTTCAAATATATATACTTGCACAACAGTGCATTAAATCTCCTCCCTCGATTTCTCTTTAATGTTGATGTTCCCAAAAGTCCAAGTGGGAAAAAGAGAATGGATTCCATCTAAAAGCAGAAAAAAAAATAGAAGACCTTGAAGAAGGAAAAGAAGAGGAAGAGCTCGAGAGGAAGGGTTTCGAGAGGAAGGGTTTCGAGAGGGAGTGGGAGAGGAAGAGAAGTCGACAGAGTCGCGGAGGAAGGTAGTTCGGCGGAGAGGACTCAAGGCTGGGCCATCATGGGGCTCACCGGCCTAGGGTTCCGGCGAGTGAGGAAGGATCGGGAAGCCGGGCTCGCGACCACTCGTCGACGGCGAAGCTTGAAGAGAGAGGGTCGGGCTGATCGGGTACTGGAGTCGACACGGAGAAGTGGGCTCTCTGGCAAAGCTCGCTATTGGCGAGATAGTCGCTGGGAGCAATATTCATCCGGGGGGACGAGGCACAGCGATGGGGTAAGGTGAGTGGTGGCAGACTCTTATTGTAGAAGGAGGTGTTGGTGGTGTTGATGTGTGGTAATTGTGATGGTGATGATGATGATGGGGCCGGATGTGGATGACGGCTAGGTGGTGGTTTGTGTTAGGGTTATATACTAAAATCATCACTTTCGTAGTAACCTTATTTCCTTAAATTTTTAATGCAAATATCTGATATTCTATATTGTAGATAATATGGTGTGTGGTGCACACAGAAGATCTTATTATCATTTCCCTATGGAGTATATAAATATTTCACAACCTAGATGGACTTGGACAATCTATTGGAAAGGTTGTAGTGTAATCTGGTATTAGTCTATCTTGACTATAGGTTTACACTAGTACACTTTGTGTGTATTGAAAAGGACCACTTGAGGTTGTTCTCCTTGTATTGACTACATAAGTGAACAAACACCTCTGTTATTATGGATGCTTGTGCTCTTAATCTGGATATAATAACAGACATATATATGCAGTATGCATTACTTTGACTAATGAAAGAGTGAGATTCATTATGGGTCAACAACCTCTATGAATTGGGTAATAATATTGTATGTATGATGTGTTGTTGATTATAAATGGAATCCATGTCCCGATACATCGGGTTGATGATGTCCCCTTAAGGAGCTCATAAGGATTGTCATGTAAACCCTGCAGGTGGATTATATCCGACATGACAAATAAAGTTGAGTGGTACTACTTAAGGATAAAAGATGTCGAATCAATATAGTTGTCAGTTAATTTGATCGATGGACATTCGATATATTAACATGGGGAGCCAAACGAGCATATAATAAAAGGAGCCCACAAACATAATTTGGGATTAGGGAGGTAGTATAACAATAGCTCATTAGTGGACCGAGCTATTGTTAATGGGCCTGGATTGTGTATTCGGGCTGAACATGGGATATCCAGATCCGTTAGGAGACCTAACCCTAATTTCTCCTCTTGTTCCCACCGTAGCCTATATATATCCTCTATTCTCTGGCGCCAAACGACTGATCAGAAATCTGAAGCTTTCTCTAAATTCGTGATTCACGTAAGGAGAGAAAGAGAGGGCTGCCAAGGAGAAGAAAAGGGTGGAAGATCGTCGCCCACACGACGTCCAACTCGAGGAAGGAATACGTGCAAAAGATCTTGGGTCGTCCGCTCGAGACTGCCAGGAACTACTTGTCTTCTTTCCGCCGCAGGTATAATTCATGAACCCTAGTTTCCGCCTATGAAGGGTTAGTACACGTATTAAATCTGTTAACTTTCTATCGATCAATATGCACACCAAAGTAAGGGTCCTGGGATTCCCCAGTTCCATCAATAGGTAACAGAGCCACTTTGGATCTGCGTATAGATTGACACGTCCATGTTGTCCAATAAAACCTGTGCTGTGTAATAGTCATTAGATGTAGATCTGTTCTAACTCGGTTTTGCAGGCATCTTAGATCCAACTATTATGGTCCAATGCATATTTTTTATTGTGTGGTTTAAACCACGGACATGTTGTAGATGTTGTTGTTGCTGTGGATGTAATTAAAATCACGAGGGTTGATCATGCTTAATATTTTAATTTTTTAATCTATATTATGTGTGAACTCCTTCGGGAGGCATAGTATTGATGTAATTTTAATTATTTTTGATCAATCGTGATGGCGGTGGTGGCTGTTTATGACATCGGACGAGATGCTGGTTTAAGCAGTCCAGAGGCAGATAGATAATTTTCGATGAAGGAATCGACAGCAAAAACCTAAAAAAGAATCGGGGCACTGCCCCCAACCCCGCGACCTGATCGGGCAAGTCGAACCCTGAATAGATCTGTGTAGCACCAAATTTTAGATTCGGATAGTTGAGGACGGAGCAGGAAAGATGACCATAATAGTAGGATATTTTATCTTATTTGTTGTCATTTTATTTTTTCTTATTATGCATGTTTATTATTGTGTGGATATTTATTTTGAAAAACTAAGCCTATATTAATAATGGACAACATGGACATAATATCAACTAGTAGAAAAACTCTCATTGTTAAATAACTAAGTGGGAGAGGATATTTGTTTAGTATAAATCCTATGGCCTCCAATACTGGTTTGAAGGTGGTAATTATACTTGCGCGTTGGCTTTAGTGCCTTCCTCTATATCGGATGAGTATAATTATGGATCACCAGTACAAACTTCCTTAGGGATAATTGTAGAAATTTACCTAGTATGTGTTCACTTCTCCATCTGAAGGAACTCATTACAAGGTAATGGACTTAATATTAAGTAATGGTATACACTTAGATACAAATAATGGTGTCCTCCCATCGGAGTCGCTGCTATTATTTGTATGTCCAGAGCAAGACTAACATATTAATTTTATTTGTCATAAATTTATGTTGACATGATAGTAAAATTAATAGGTAGTACCTACTTGAACAAAGTTGAATTTGTATACGTCCACACTATAGTAGCATGTTAAATTCATGATGTTTTCCTATTTAATTAATTCAAAAAGTTTTTGACCTACATAATTTTTATTTATGTGATTCTCATGATTTCAAAATGGGTTCTTTTTGTCCACTTATGGTGATTCTTAAAGAAAATAAACTTACTGGACCTAATTATATTGACTGAAAACGTAATTTGGACATTGTCTTGACTGCTGATGAGTACAAATATATACTTGTTGAGGAATGCCCACCTAAGCCTAATGCTAACTCTGATGAAGAGGTCAAAGAGGCTTGTAAGAAGTAGAAAAAGGCAGATGAGATGGCGCGGTGTTACATTCTGGCATCTATGTCAAATGCACTGCAACATCAGCATCAGGCCATGGCCACTGCTTATGACATGATGTATAACCTCAAGGAACTCTTCGGACATCAGAGTAGAGTAGCTAGGCAATTTGCTATGAAGTGTTTGATGAATACAAAAATGGCTGAGGGTACACCAGTAAGGGATCATGTTCTCAAGATGATGGGTCATCTGAATGAGATGGAGATCCTTGGAGCTGAAATCGATGGAGAATCCCAGGTCGATATCATTCTCGGGACTCTGCCTAAAAGTTTTGACAATTTTTGCCTTAATTACAACATGAACAAAAGGTTGTATAGTTTGGCAGAACTTGCAAAAGAGCTACAGATGCAGAATATCTCTTTATGCAGAGTGGTCATGTTTTTGTTTCTGAAAAGGCTTCTACTTCTAAGCCAAAAGGCGGTAAGAAAAAGAATAACATTCAGAAATAGGCAAACTCAGCAAAGAAGGGCATGGGACCTCAAGGCCCGGTGAAAAAGTTGAAAGGCAAATGTTTCAAGTGCAAAGGGTCAGAACATTGGAAGATTGATTGTCCACTTCTCAAACAGGGAACAAAGAAGGTATATCTCATTTACTAGTAGTTAAAACATGTTTAGCAGTGTTATCTACCGGCAACTGGTGTGTAGATACATAAGCCACTAATCATGTCTATAATACATTATAGGGGTTCCAGGAAACCAGACGGCTCAATGATGGAGAGATATGCTTGTTGATGGATGATCCTACAAAAGTAGTGATCGTTGCATTAGGAGATGTTACTTTATCTTTTGGTAGAAATAAGTTTTGATATTGAGAGATTGTCTTTATGCACCTTCACTTAGAAGGAATTTAGTTTTTGTTTTTATGTTAGTTAAGGATGGATATTCAGTTTATTTAATGACAATATTGTTATTAGAAAGAATAAACATTTTATCTGTTCTCGTGCATTTGTTGATCATCTGTATGTCATTAATCCTATTTCGCCCACAATGTAACTTATGGAAATGAATAATATGTCATCTAACTTAAATAAGAGAAAAGAACCTTCTTGTATGAACCAAACATATCTTTGACATTTGCGATTGGGACATATTAACCTAAAAAAGATTCAAAGACTGGTTGAAGATGGACCTTTGAGTTCATTAGAAGTGGAGGCACTACCAGTCTGTGAATCCTGCTTGGAAGGTAAAATAACCAAAAGGCCTTTTACGGCAAAGGGGTATAGGGCCAAAGTGTGTTAGAATATGTTCATTCTGATTTGTGTGGACCAATGACTATCCAAGCTAGAGGTGGCTTTGAATATTTTGTCACATTTATTGACGATTATTCAAGGTATGGATACATTTATTTGATGTGCCGTAAGTCTGAGTGCTTTGAGAAATTCAAAGAGTACAAGGCTAAAATGGAGAAACGTCATAGAAAATATATCAAGTCATTACGATCAGATCGTGGTGGCGAGTACCTCTTTGGAGAGTTTAGGGATTATTTATCAGAGGCTGGGATTACATTCCAATTGACTACACCTGGAATGCCCCAGCAGAATGGTGTAGCCGAAAGAAGGAATAGAACTCTTATAGAGATGGTTATATCAATGATGAGTTATTCGGATTTACCAGATTTGTTTTGGGAATATACCTTAGAGACTGCAGCTTATATTTTGAACATGGTTCCTTCTAAGTCAGTACCTCTTACTCCCACAGAGCTGTGGATTGGGCATAAGCCTAGTCTGAAACATGTTCACATTTGGGGTAGTCCAGCACATGTGCTAAATAGAAAAGCAGATAAGTTGGAATCTCATACAGAAGTACGCTTGTTTGTAGGATATCCAAGAGGAACGAAAGGAGGTTTATTTTATAGTCCTAAGGATCAGAAGGTCATTGTTAGCACCAATGCCCGATTCTTAGAGGAAGACTATGGATGAACCATAAACCCACAAGTAGAGTTGTTTTAGAAGAACTGAGAGATGAGACACCAAGTACTTCAGTACCAACAGTACAAGAGGATGAACCACAAATAACTGCACAACGTGTCATAATGCTACACCACAACCGATAGTGCCTCTCGTAGTGGAAGGGTTATGATACAACCTGATAGATATATGTTTTTAGGAGAGTCGTCAGACTTCGTCCCTGAGAAACAAGATTATGATCCCTGTACCTACAATGAAGCACTCCAAAATAAAGATGTAGAGTCTTGGCAAAAAGTAATAATATCTGAAATAGAATCTATGAATTCTAATCTGGTCTGGAAGCTTGTAGAACCACCCGTTGGTGTAAAAGCCATTGGATACAAGTGGGTCTATAAGAGAAAAAGAGGATCAGACGGTAAGATTGAAACCTTTAAAGCTCGGCTTGTAGCAAAAGGTTTTACTCAAAGATAGGGTATCGATTATGAGGAAACCTTTTCTCCAGTAGCCATGCTTAAGTCTATCCGGATTCTTTTATCTATTATATCTCATCTCGATTATGAGATTTTGCAAATAGATGTCAAAACAGCTTTCCTTAATGGAAGACTTGAGGAAGACATCTATATGAAGCAACCAGACGGGTTCATTGAAAAGGGCCAAGAGCATCTTGTTTGTAAGCTCAAGAAGTCCATTTATGGACTTAAGCAAGCTTCCAGATCTTGGAACATATATTTTGATCAGGTGATAAAATCTTATGGATTTGATCAATGTCAAGATGAATCATGTGTATACAGAAAGAGTGACGAAAACATGGTGGTGTTCCTAGTACTTTATGTGGATGACATCTTACTCATTGGAAACAATGTGAAGGTGTTATCTGATGTAAGGTTATGGTTATCTAAACAGTTTGATATGAAGGACTTGGGAGAAGTAGGTCACATCCTTGGGATCAAAGTTCTACGAGATCGCAAGAAAAGGATGTTGGGCTTATCCCAAGCTTCCTATATCGATATTGTACTAACTCGTTTTAGCATGCAAAATTTTAAGAGAGGTTTCTTACCTTTTAGACATGGAATTGCTCCATCAAAGGAGAAGTGTCTGAAGATACCTAAATAGATAGAGAATATGAAAGCAATTCCTTATGCTTCAGCAGTAGGAAGCTTAATATATGTAATGCTATGTATGAGACCAGACATTTTCTTTGCCATAGGCATGGTCAGCAGATATTAGTCTAACCTAGGACAAGAGCACTGGACTGTCGTAAAGCATATTTTGAAGTATCTGAAAAGGACTAAAGTTTATATGCTAGTTTACCAGGCAGATAGTTTAGTTCCCTTGGGGTATACAGACTCAGATTTTCAGTCAGATAGGGATTCCAGGAAATCTACCTCAGGTTATGTGTTTACTTTGGGAGATGGAGCCATTGTCTGGAGGAGTATCAAGCAAAAATGTATTGCTGATTCCACCATAGAAGCCGAGTATGTGGCAGCCTCTGATGCAGCCAAAGAAGCGGTTTGGCTCAAAAAATTTCTGTTGGACTTGGATGTGGTACCTAGTTTGCCTAAGTCTATTACACTTTATTGTGATAATAGTGGTGCAGTTGCAAACTTGAAGGAACCACGAGCCCAAAAGACAGGTAAACATATTGAGCGCAAGTACCACCTATTCGAGATTTCGTAAAGAATGAAAAAGTTGATGTGATCAAGATAGCATCAGCCGACAACCTAGCTGATCCCTTTACAAAGAGCTCACCAACTAAGGCTTTTGATAGTCATGTTGAGGGAATGGGAGTCAAATGTGTAGCAGCATGGCTTTAAGTATGAGTGGGAGATTTGTAACACAGTATACTGAAAAACAATACTTTGAGAATAAGTGGTAGATTGTTAGGGTTATATACTAAAAGCAAATCTGTTGTAGTAACCTTGCTTTTTTAAATTTTGAATGAGAATCATATGGGCAAATGTTTGCATATTATATTTGTTGCAAGTGTTAGTGCAAATGTCTGATATTCTATATTGTAGATAATATGGTGTGTGGTGTCACACAGAAGATCTTATTATCAGTTTCCTATGGAGTATATAAATATATCACAACCAAGATGGACTTGGACAATCTATTGGAAAGGTTGTAGTGTAATATGATATTAGTCTATCTTGACTATAGGTTTACACTAGTACACTTTGTGTGTATTGAACATGACTACTTGAGGTTGTTCTCTTTGTACTGACAACATAAGTAAACAAACACCTCTGCTATTATGGATGCTTGTGCTCTTAATCCGGATATAATAATAGACATGTATATACAGTGTGCATTACTTTGACTCGTGAATGAGTGAGATTCATTATGGGTCAACAACCTCTATGAATTGGGTAATAACATTGTATGTATGATGGGTTGTTGATTATAAATGGAATCCATGTCCCGATACATCTGGTTGATGATGTCCCCTTAAGGAGCTCATAAGGATTGTCATGTAAACCCTACAGGTGGATCATATCCGACATGACAAATAAAGTTGAGCGGTACTACTTAAGGATAAAAGATGTCGAATCAATATAGTTGTCAGTAACATAATTTGATTGACGGACATTCGATATCTTGACATGGGGAGCCAAACAAGCATATAAAAAAAGGAGCCCATAAACATAATTTGGGATTAAGGAGGTAGTGCAACAATAGCTCATTAGTGGACAGAGCTGTTGTTAATGGGCATGGATTGTGTGTTCGGGCTGAACACGGGATATCAAGATTCGTTAGGAGGCCTAACCATAATTTCTCCTCATGGTCCCCGTCGTAGCCTATATATTTCCTCTATTCTCTGGACGCCAAATAACTGATCAGAAATATGAAACTTTCTCTAAATTCGTGATTCACGTAAGGAGAGAAAGTGAGGGTTGCCAAGGAGAAGAAAAGGTTGGGAGATCGTCGCCCACACAACATCCAATTCGAGGAAGGAATACATGCATAAGATCATGGGGTCGTCCGCTCGAAATTGCCAGGAACTACTTGTCTTCTTCCTGCCGCATGTATAATTCATGAACCCTAGTTTTCCCTATGAAGGGTTAAACACGTATTAAATTTGTTTAGCTTTCTATTGATCAATACGCACACCAAAGTAAGGATCCTGGGAATCCCCAGTTCCATCAGTTTGTTGTGGCAGTAGTTGGCTGCCACGGTGGTGGCGACATGGCTGGTCGACTGGGTGTAGCTAGGGTTTTGGTTTGGTGCTGGGTGATGGCGAAGAAGCTGGTGGGTTGAGGCCAAGACAGGGACGGGTCTGGCCGTGGAGGATAATAGTGGCCGCGGTAGCGTTGGCAGCGACGGGGATGGCCAGACTCGGGTGTTACAGTGGTTCCTGGCCGCATTGTGGAGGCCATCTAGAAATTAAGGTTATGTTAGGGATTTGGCAGGAATTAGGAATTATGGTGAAGGTTTTGGCGATTACATGGGATTTGGTGTCCGGTGTGTCGAACACATGTAGGAATAATGTATTTGTAATAAAAATATTGTAAAGAAAAATAGGGACACGGTACACGTTACGATGGTGATGACAATGGCAGTTGATTTTAGGTTATGAAAATTATGGAGAAAACAAGGGAAGTCTCTCCTTTATATAGAGGTGGAGGTTCCTAATTTAGGAAGGACTAAGATTCATATGGATTAAATCTTCTAGAGATTTAAATCCTTCAAATAAATTTAAAACTTATTTAATAAAATCTAAACATTTGATAACCATAATAATACTTAATATTTACAAAAACACTACATTTTTATAATTATAAGATCATATAAATATTTAAAAACCAATTACTCAAATATAACATAGAATTTAATCAATAGGTTAGATTGATAAATCTCAATCTACTAATTTAAAAAAAATATCTAATATATCAAATGCCATTTTAAAATATATTTTATAAACTAAAACTTAAAGATAATTGATAATAGGAAATTAGTATATCATTTGTAAACTGAAATTCATATTTAAAAATAGTTTTGACAAAAACCCTTCATCAATGTAAATATCTTTTTTTTTTTAAAAAATCAAACTTAATTTTCAAACTAGAAAATATTTTTAAAATAAAATAAATATTTTTTAAAAATTCAGGAAGTAGGCTTACAAATCTACCCACCTTAAAAATAAATTCGTCCTCGAATTTAAAATATCTAGCATATATATGAAAAGTATCAGTAAAATATCAAAAGAAAAAAATATAAATTATTATATGAAAATAGTAAAAATAGAAAGATTGATCGAATCATTGGTCAACGAAGGATGGAAGAAAATTTTGATTTAAGGTCTTGAATCCAAGAAAGTTCTGAAGAGCTTAGGATGGAAAAATGCAATAGAAATAAAAGAATTTTGATTGAGGAGCTTGACCTACGTAACACCCCATCAATGAACTTAATCTATTCATTTGATCCACATCTAAAATTCAATCAAATCGATATTTTCAAAATATAGAAAAATCCTCAATTCAATTCAAATCAATAATTTAATACTCAAAGTTTCAAATTCATATTATAGTGAAAATGTATCCTTATAATCCCCTCGATGTTTAAAATTCAATAAGTTTTCAATGTCTTGTCACAATTATTTTTTCGAAAATCATTCTCTTGAAAAAAATTTAACCATAGCAACAAATTCATATTCATCAATCAACAAAATTTAAAGTTATAATCATAGATAATTAATCATCTTCAAAAAATAATCGGGAAGTCTACCCACATTTGATCGTAAGGTCATATCAAAACAAATTTATATCCTCATACTAACAAATATAAAAATTCCTCGAATTGATCTAATCTCAAAATTCAGCATACATTTCTATCTTAACCACATAGCCTATTGAGCAATCTTAACTACCCAAATAGTCGAACTAGATAAGGATTTTCCTATTGTAAACCTAGCCCTAGTCATTCTCCTAAAATCAAATTAATCATAATTGTGAATGAGCACTTTCCTAGTCGCAGACACGCAATAGTACAACTAACTTAAGTACTATCACGAGTTCGCAATCTTTTGCGAAAACTGACCTGCATGGGCCACCAAAAAAACTTATCATGACCTGCATCCATTTTTTGGGATGTGAGTGCGTATCCAAGTCCAGCCTATGTCGCAGTGTCGACGGTAGTAGGCTGTCTAGCCCGCAATACACAAGTGCTCATAAAAACAATCATTTTATTGCTCATTCACAACAACTAAATCAATTACAAACTTTACAAGATTTATATTTAACCAAATACAATGTCTCACAAAATCTTATACAACAAATCTAAACTATCTAACTAGCTTCTAGGTTTTGGCCTTCAAGATACCTCTAACTCCACCCGAAGGAATCCAAAGCAAGAGAAAAAGTCATCAAGAATATGTCAACTAAAAAAATAGTTATCCAGTCAGGATTGGAACAAGTTCACCATAACACCCCACTACACAATATAATATACATGCATGAAGGAAACAATAATAAGGAAAATGAACTATATGCATAACACGAAAAAGTATAATTATAACATAAGGACAACCTGACAGTCGACTCGATGGAAAGGAAATGAATGAACAATATAGTAACAAGAGGTTACATATACTGTGTGTTTTAGAATACCAAAGTTCAACATGTGGCTGAGTTAGGAATCGAACAGACAACACATGAGGTGTATTGACTTAACAAACACTTTATCTCCTGACCGAATAAACTTTGGGCTACACTGGGGTACCACATGTCTACTAATCATATTCTCCCACCCGACTATCTCACAAGTACATGTCCAATACGATTAATATTAACAACACGATAAACTAGAATTTAGGCATGAACATGTACATATACTCTAACGACTCTAACTCTTGTGTACAAGCAAAATCATGATGAATCTAGAACAATGACAACAAGAAATATGAAGATGTAATAGTAAAAGAACATGACAGAAATACTTGTAGTACAAAATAAAGGTAATATAATGCTACAGTGAAACTTGCCTTGAGTTGGTTGCAGTTGAGCGGTATGATTGTGTTGGCATAGAATAGTTGTATAAGCCAAAAGTACGCAATATGATCTCAATTAGTGGGACGGGCCGTGTCCTTGGGTCCAGAATAGTCAACTTGGCTAGGGACGAAATAAGGAAATTCAAAATTCGTAACAAGATAGAAAGGATTTGATTTAGTCATGGACAATGATAGATATTCGAAGAAATTGATATAATAGAATATTTATAACTATTTCTATAAAATATTTAATATTTTGGGAAACTATATTTGGAAATTAATTATAATTATAAACTAGGTTTTTCTTTTATTCAAAATATTATAAATAAATAATTAAAGATCTAGGAAAATAATTTAGACTAAAGAAAAGTACTTATAATATTCGAAAACTATATATTGATAGTCGAAATAATTTTGGATAAACACCAGAAGATCTTTTAAGGCTATAAGTCCCAACTCTGTCAAAATACAATCTTAGGTCGAAAGTCATGCTTTAAATACCTACAATAATACAATAATAATTTTAAAGATATTAATTATAATTGAAACAATGATATTAAGTATGAATAATAATAACAAAATATTACTAAGCACCAATAACAATACTAGTAGCACAACAATAATGTATGTATAGTAGTAACTAATCCAAAACAATACAAATAATAATAATAGGAATAATACATTATATGTATACACTCACATATTAAATATTTTAATGTTCGAATATCTATACTTGCACAAGTGTGCATTAAATCTCCTCCTTCCATTTCTCTTTAATGCTGCTGTTCCCAAAAGTCCAATGGGGAAAAAGAGAATGGATTCCTTCTAAAAGCAGAAGAAAAATAGAAGACCTTGAAGAAAGGAAAGAAGAGGAAGGGCTCGAGAGGAAGGGTTTTGAGAGGGAGTGGGAGAGGAAGTGAAGTCGACAGAGTTGCGGAGGAAGCGATTTCAGCAGAGAGGACTCAATGCTGGGCCAGCACGGGGCTCACTGGACTAGGGTTCCGGCGAGTGTGGAAGGATCGGGAAGCAGGGCTCGCGACCGCTCATCAACGGTGAAGCTTGAGGATAGAGGGTCAGGTCAGTCGAGTACCGGAGTCGACACTAGAAGAGGGTTCTCTGGCGAAGCTCGTTGCTGGCCAGACAATCGCTGGGAGTAGCATTCATCCGGAGGGAACGAGATGCGACGATGGGCTAAGGTGAGTGGTGGCGGACTCTAGTTGTAGAAGGAGGCGTTGGTGGTAATAATGTGTAGTGATTGTGACGGTGATGATGAAGATGGGGCCGGATGTGGATAACAGCCAAGTGGTGGTTTGTTGTGGCGGTTGTTGGATGCCACAGTAGTGGCGACGTGGCCGGTCGACTGGGTGTAGCTAGCGTTTTGGTTTGGTGATGGGTGATGGCGAGGAAGCTAGTAGGTTGCGGCCAGGACAGGCACGGGTCTGGCCTTGGAGGACAGTAGTGACCGCGACGGGGATGGACAGAACTCGGGTGTTACAGTAGTTGTTGGCCGCATAGGGGAGGCCATCTAGAAATTAGGGTTAGGTTAGGGATTTGGCTGGAATTAGGAATTAGGGTTAGGGTTTTGGCGATTATATGGGATTTGGTGTCCGGTGTGTCGGACACATGGGAATAATGTATTTGTAATAAAAATATTGGAAAGAAAAATAGGGACACGGACATAGTACATGATACGATGGTGATGACAATGGCGATTATTTTAGGTTGTGGGAATTGTGGAGAAAATAAGGGAAGTCTCTACTTTATATAGAGGTGGAGGTTCCTAATTTGGGAAGGACTAAGATTCATATGGATTAAATCTTCTAGAGATTTAAATCCTTCAAATAAATTGATTAAATCTTAGTTATAAATTTAAATCATCAATAAAATTTAAAACTTGTTTAAAAAATCTAAATATTTGGTAACCATAATAATACTTAATATTAGCAAAAATACTACATTTTTATAATTATAAGATCATATAAATGTTTAAAAACCAATTACTCAAATATAACATAGAATTTAATCAATCGGTTAGATTGATCAATCTCAATCTAAAAATTTTAAAAACAATATCTAATATATCAAATGCCATTTTAAATAGATTTTATAAACTAAAACTTAAAGATAATTGATAATAGGAAATTAGTATATCATTTATAAGCTAAAATTCATTTTTTAAAATAGATTTGACAAAAAACCTTCATCAATGTAAATATCTTTTTTTTAAAATCAAACTTAATTTTCTAAGTAGAAAATATTTTTAAAATAAAATAAATAATTTATTTTTAAAATTGGGAAGTAGGCTTATAGTATTCCTGTAACTAGAGGCCCAGGACTTGAGGGATCATCAAGTACCATTTTATGTCTTCGTATGCTTGCCGGCATTCTTCGGTCCAAACGAAAGACACGCCTTTCTTCATTAGTTGAGAGAACAGTCTGCATCATCCTAAAAGATTTGAGATGAATCTCCTGATGTACACAAGACATCCCTGGAATCCTCATAGCCCTTTTAGGTTGTGTGGAGGACGCATCTCTTGAATGACTTTGACTTTCTTGGGGTCAACGTGTATACCCTTAGATGTAATAATGAATTTGAGGAATTTGTTACTAGAGATTCCCATGAATGACTTGGTGGGACTTATTTTGAGTTGATGCTTGCACATTAGATCGATGATAGTTCTTAATCTTGGATGTGATCTTCCTTTAGACGACTTCTGACATCAATATCGTCGACATAGCATTCGACAGCCTTCCGTAAATGTTCACGGAAAATGGTACCCATGGCCCGCTGATAGGTTGCACCAGCGCTCTTAAGAACAAACGGCATAACTGTGTAGCAGTAAAATCCTAGAAGAGAGTGAAAAGATGTATGTTTTTCATCTTCGGGGTTCATCATAATTTGATTATATCCGGAGAATCTGTCCATAGAAGACATCCGCTCGAACCAGCAAGTGTTGTCGATCATGACATCAGTGATCGGAAGAGGAAACTCATCCTTGGGACAAGCTTTATTAAGGTCTCTAAAGTTGATGCAGACTCGAACCTTTCCTGTTTTCTTTAAAACTGGGACGACATTAGCCACCCAGTCAGGATGTTATTCTTTCTTGACAATGCTACAGGTAATGAGCTTCTTGACTTTGGCTTCTATAGCATCCATCATGTCAGGTCAGAATCGACGTTGTTGTTGTTTGACTGGCCTAGCATTTGGAAAGATGTTGAGCTTATGGGTAGCGATCTGAGGATCTAATCCCGACATATCTTCATAACTTTTGGCGTATAAATCAATGTTTTCCTTAATGAGCTGAATCAGTTCTTGTTTATCTACTTCATGAAGACTTTTGCTGATCAAGATTGGCCTTGGAGAAGCTTCATCTCCGATATCGACCTGGACTAATTGATCTTCAGTAGGTTGTTTACGTTGTTCGAAGCAAAGTTCTCATTGAGTATCCATCGTTTGTGCCCAAGGATCAGATTCAGGGGCTTCAACAATGTTATCGTCGTCTTCTGAGAACTCGATGGTCACCATATTTGAAGATATAGTCACTCGATGGATGTGCCCTATACTAGTGTCTGAGACCCATGAGGCAAAGCCAGAAGATCGCTCTTCTTTGTCAGACTCAGAAGCGTATGGGGTTATGATCGGCGAGGTATAGCCTAATCCATGCTTTATTTTGTTGTTGTATTGCATCGACTTTCCTTTTGGAGCAGGTATACGAATAAGAGTTTGCCTTTCCGTACCACATTTGAGGCCAGTTTTGAAGTTGTATCCCATCTTCTAGAAAATGTTCTTCGTTTGTTGACTATAACGACGTAGTTGAAGTCGCCCTTTATCATCATTTTCAGCATCACTATCGGATGTAGCCTTTTGATTCAAAGAGAATAGGATGTTCATCCTTCTTTCGGGAGGGAACTAGAAAGAATGAACCTTGCACTGAGTCCAGTGATACTTTGTCTTGAAGAGATTGGACTGCTCCTAATGTAAGAGGTTCGAAGTTATCCAGGATATAACATCGAGCATAGTAATTGACATCAGTATATTGCAAAGGATATGATACTTTATTGAGAATTACATCATCATTTACAACGGGGCTTTTGATCTTAGCCGACGGCTTGCTAAGATTGATGACAAGAGGAGGAGAATGAGAAGTTGAAGGCTTGTTACGACGAAGGTCAATAAGAAGAGGCTTAGAAGAGGTGAGCTCCATATGCTCTGTCTTTTCAGCAAGAGGATGCTTGACAAAAGAAGAGAGATGGATGGTCATCATCTGAGAAGATGAAGGTTAAGAAGTATGTCCTTTCACCAGAATCACAAGGACGTCATCTAGATTGTCCGTCTGATCTTCCTCGGTGTCTATGGCCAGTACGACTTTTATGAACTCCTCTTTGTACATCCTAGAGTCAGTAAAATATGCTTCGACGCCCCGGAAGGGATTAAGATCAGCCACTTCCTTTCGGACTTCTCCTTTGTCATCCACATATTTGAAACATTGGTATAGAGTTGATGGCACGATGTTATGTTCATGCAACCATGGTCTTCCTAACAAGGCATTATAGGAGCCATGATTGTCAATCACATAGAAGGTGACTTTCGTGCGGTGATTGCCGATTTAAACTTTCAGGCGAATCTTTCCCAGTGGTTCACTTCTTCCGGAATTAAATCCCAGAATAGTCGTAATTGTGGTAGGAAGATTATGGATAGGGACCTTCAGTACATTCAGCAGAGTCTTTGACATAATGCTGAATGCAGATCCAGGGTCAATCAGGATGCGAACGACTTTTATTGTATCAACATAACCTTAAAATAGAGAGGTCGATCATGTCGATTGTCCTCCAGAAGCATATCATCCTGCGTAAAGGTGATATTGGGAATCAGCTCCATCATACTTTGACAGTGAAAACATGCCATTGGTTCCTCATCTGGCTTCGTGAGGTGTGCCAGACAAGTGTCGGCTTGCATTAAAGCTTCGCTTAGTGTTTCCCAAGTTTTCTTCGATAGACGCAGGAGCTCAAAAATTGATAACCTCGCCGGAGTATTGCCTAGTTGAGCCAATATATCAAAGTTATACGGCTTCTCCAGTCCAAGAGTTGGAGTTTTCTTTAATATTTTATCAAAGCGAACTGGCTATTTTTCTTTGTCGGCCGCTGTTGGTTTAGAAGAAGTTGGTTCTGTTTGAGGCGATAAAGTCGATGGAACATTGACAACAGGCGAAGAAGATGCTGAAAGAGCATCAGGGACTGGAGGTGGAATGACTGCATTCTCTTGTCCCTCTAGATAGTCTCTAAGGTAGAGTCTTCCAGATCTGGTACCGGTCATGGCTTCCTCTTCTGGAGCTGGTGTGAAGGAAACCATATTGTAATTCTTTATTAGAGTCTTATTTTTCGAAGGCTTCTTCTGAAGCGACGAAGGATTTGTCCAGAATTCTAAGCCAACACGAGACTGATTGTGTTGCAGGCATAGAGAAAGAGGTATAGGAGATCCTTTCCCATGATTTAAGCCAGGGGCTTTCTGTAGATCATATCCCATCTTTTCGTCAGTTTGCGGGACTGTTAACTATACAGATAGAATGTTGGCTGGTAATTAACTTTTGACTTTGGTACAGTCGTCCTAGAAGAAGAAGGAAAAACCTCTGCTGGGATGAAGGTAGCATCCAAAGATGGAAGATGACCACCTAATGAAGTCATATGACATGACTTGTATTTGGTTGTCTTTCTTGACTCTGTAGAGGAAGCAGGTGTATTGGATTCAAAGTTAGCAACCAAATCGGAATAAATCCACATGATTTCCTCTTTGTCAGTTGATAGTGGCATGAGACCGTCACTTCGTACCGGTGGAAGGTTGATAATCTCCAGAGTGGCTTTTGGAATGGGGACAACTCCATCCTACACTAGTTGAGCAGAAAAGTTGCCAAATTGCAAAGAGATGATATTAGCAGTCACCATCTTTTCATCCTACTGAAGGGTGATTGCCTTGGCGTTGATCAGCTCCTGGATCTTCCCTTTGATTATGCCCTTTGAGTATGTAACACGCCCTCGTCAGATGTCCCAAGAACCTATGATACACACAGTATTTAGGGTTGTCAGTTTTACCTACTTCGTCTAGTCATTTTGCTTTGGACAGTTGAAGTTTGTTGCTCTAGATTAGACAATCAAATATGCTTATGATGACATCATCGTCAAAGTAATATTCTTCTTTTGGACGCTGTGCTCTCTGTGGGGGTGCTGCTGTAGTAGGTGTTGACTGACCTATATTGACGGCTAAAACTTCTTTGCCTTTTACATTGATGGCTAAAGCTTCTTTGTTCTTGCGGTTGTTCTGACGTCCACTACTGTTGGTTGCAGAATGTGCATCTTTGTCAAGATTAGGCATCTGGATGCCTAGTTGTTTGAAATTGTCAGCACTGTCCTCGGCTGCCCTGGTGCTTACTATGAAGGAGGCCCAGTCTTGGAATTGCGTGGGTCCAGTCCACATGCTGACTATAGGTAACAAGTTTGATTTGTATGTATCTATAGCCAGTGCATCCGTAGTAACCAGAGGCATTTTGAGTGCCTCACGACGAAAGCGCTCAATAAAACGTTCAACAGTTTCCTTAGGCCGTTGCTTGATTTTAATGATGGCCGACATATTCATGTCATTTGTCCCTCATAGAATCGTTCAAGGAACATTTGCTTGAATCCCACAAAAGTGGTTATACAACCATCTGGCAAACTGTGATACCAGTCATATGCTGCACCCGCCAAGCACCCGAAAAATACCCTAGTGAGTAGAGCATCGTTCGGTTGGAGTTGATCAGTCATCACGTCAAAGTGATTGAGGTATTGAATTGGAGATGAACTGCAGTCAAACAGCATGATGGTTGGTGGCTTATATTTAGGTAGAAACTAGACTTCCTTCCACTCTATAGGGTAAGGTTGTTTTATCCCCAACTTCTGCAGACCATCCTTCTGCTTGAAAGCTTCGAATTAACTACGTAGAAGCTTTACAGCCTCATTTGTATCCCATGATGCTTAGGGAGCAATAGACTGATTTGATGTATTAGAAGGTGGAATTGCATGATAAGCACCACCCCCAGCACCAAAATGACTTTGAGCTGGCATAGTAGCATTATGAGGAGAATTTAACCCCAGACCGGTATTGACAGGGCTAATGCTGCTATATGTTTTTGGGATAGAATTGGATTTGCAAATGGTAGAACAGTGTGTTGTGCCATGATCACAGCATGCATATCCGCCATTATTTCGGCCATATTTTTTAAGTTGACCTCTAAAGTAGCGATCCTCTGCTCCTGACTGTCGGAGCTGAATGCATTTTGTTCCTTGTTAGTGACATAGGCAGTCACTTCTCTGACTACCGATGATGAACTGGTGGAAAAGTTAGTCTGCTCAGAGATTTCATTATTGGCATCGAAGTCATGCAGGAAACTACCCCCAAGATGAAGAGTGGAAAGATTTCATTGATTGAGGAAATCCTGGCCAGAATCAGGAAGATTCCTTTGACCGATTATTTCTTGGTTGAAAGAAAGATTCCTTTGACAGATTGTTTCTTGGTCGGAATTAAGATAATTTTTCAGACTGAGAATATCCCTAAGATTATGTGAGGGAAGATTCCTTTGATCGAGTAGATCTCGGCTTCTTGATCTTATATTTTGGTAGACTCCTTCGCTGGAGTCACGCATCCGATCAAGGTATTGCTGACTGGGATTACGGGATGCATTACGTCTTGGACGTTTTCCACCCCTAGTGCTTTGGGAAGTCATGTTAACAGAAGCATACAACAACTTATCTTCGTCCACCATCACAAGTTCAGAAGTCCGAGTGTAGTTCAAACGGTCGAAGATAGACCGTTTAGCTGATTAGCAGCAACATTTTTATCACTACTTCGTGGTGATGATTATAGTGATGTTCCTGATATGGAGTTACAGGTGGATAAGATGATCTTGTCATCTTTCTTTTTTGTACAAGAAGTTCGCGGAGATCGGTTATGGTGACAGGATAAAAAGAAGTCGGAGGTACATATTCCTTGATGATGTTAGGAGCATGATTTCGGTTATTGAGATGCCCTGTACCCTGTGTTTTACCGAGAAGTACTGACTTTGTTGGCACAGGTGAGAGGATTCTTTACTTGAGGAACTCTCCCTGTACGCAACTTGGTAGGTGGCGCAGATTATTCTTGATGTAGGCTTGACCCTGTTCTGCGCTGATTGAGATAAGCGCGAATGTCACAGTCCAGCGCCAGCTGGCTGTCTGTCTGGGACACCCTCAGTTTACCCTTCCTTGTTTTTGAAATGTGTATGGTAGGAAGTTCTTGGTTCTGGCTTGATTGGTGCTGGCCATGAGGAGTGAGCAAGATGCCCTGTTGTTCTGCATACACTACTCCGGCACGTTTGGCGCGGCACAGATGAGCAATAGAAAATAGACTTTGAGTATAGTCTAATTTCTTGGCATTGAATTGATTGTCTCTTCCAAGAGAAGTAGACTTTCCACTTGAAAGTGTTCTTGCATTTACTGGCACAGGGAACAATCAGATGCATTTTCTACCGAGTCCTGGATTGGGGAAGGATAAGGAATGGCCATAAGGCACTTTACTTATTCTGTGTAGGGGCAGTGATATGTAATTTCTCCCCCAAGTTTAGAACATGGGAGGAAGAGGGATTAGCCAAGTGACGTTTTCCCTTGTTCTACGCTAAGACAGTAGTTGGCGCATTTTCCACCAATTTCAGTATTGGTGACGAGGAAGAAGTAGACATGTGGCGCTATCCCCTGAGTGGTGTCAGGACAGTAGTTGATGCGTTCTCCACCAATTTTAGAATTGGTAAGGAAGAAGAAGCAGCCATGTAGCGCAGTCCCTTGGTTAGCGCTAGGGTAGTGGTTGCTCTCTACCAATTTTAGAATTGGTGAGGAAGAAGTGGCTACAAAGTTTTTCTTCAAGCTTGGTGCATGAGTCATGATTGGTGCACTGGAGGACTTCGAAGTCCAGATAGCGTGCGCCCTGTTCTTGACAGCAGTACTGGTGGCGCGCTTGGCACCCCCTGCGCCAATCATGGCTTCGTAGGCTGTTTGGTTGACTTCTACGACCAAAGTCTTCTGCGTCTTCTGACCGACGTAACATTGCATTGAGTTATCACTTTCTCATCGAAAGAGAAAGTCGTCCCTAGCAGAGTCGCCATTTTGTTTGCAAAAACAAAAGTTTTTTTTACAAACTAAGAAAAACGAAAGTACAAGAGTACAATTGATTTATAGAAAAGTACAACTATAGAAATCTGATCAGAAGACGATCACTTTATCCCTTGGACGATGCGTTGTCAAAGAAGAAAGCCTTTGGAGAATGATGCAGCAAGTGCTCAGGAGATTATGATCATTAGTGATGCTTGTGAAGTGATTTGGAACTCTATTTATAGAGTTCTGAAATAACTGTCAGCCAGTTATTCTGATTGGCGCAGACAGCCATTAGCGCGCCATCACCCGTTGCACGAATTGTTAACTTAACTGCATGGGACGCGTGGCACTCAGTGAGACAGATGCGCGTCGTCATGGGCAGTATCGTGTGCATGTTCTTTGAGATTAGTGGCATGCACACCAAGTCATCTAACTGCTTTGGATGATAATTTGATTGATTAGCACCAATTGTTGAATGGCTCCAGGCGCCATCTGCTGTTTTACAGCCATCTTCTTAATTTATTGATTACCTCACGCCAATTGTAAATAGCACGGGACAACTGTCAATCATTATGACAAATCTGACACAATCTCCTCGAGTGTCGCATGTTTGGGATTCGAAACGGATTTTCCTTGACTGACGTATTGTCAGTCATGATGACTGATGTTTGACCTCTCTGAGAAGACTGCCACGTGTCAGCCAGTGCCATCTGATGCCAGCGCCATCCGTTGACCAGCGCCATTTGATAACTTTAGTCTTTGTGCCTTTTGTGAGTAGCGCATGATAATGATTATACTTTTTTAGGCTTCTACAATTATTATAGAATTTACCTAAAAGAATTGCAATTGCTAATATTAGAGGTTATTTATAAAAATAATGATGTTTTCCTAAGTTTTAAATATTATCTGATTAGAGAGATTTAATTACTAAACATTATAAATGATTTCCAAAATTAGTTATATGTATATCGTTATATTCTTGGGATTAAAATCATTTTTCTTAGACCTAATTTTAATGTATAAACTCTTATATATATTAATTTTTTCTGTAGTTAGTAATATTTTCTAAGGGATTAATAATATTTTTAAAATGGATATAAATATTTTCTAAATAGGTATTTTCAAATGTAGTTTTAATGGGTATCAATATTCTGGCCTCGTGATTACTCCCTCAAATAAAATTCCTTTAATCATCTTTTAAATCATGACTAATATAGTCGTTTTCTATTTCTTGATCATGGACTTCGGTATTTCCTCGATTATCATGCTGAACACTGAATCTGGTCTACTGCCTATCAAACTAGGCTATTTGGACTATTCTGGACTCAATGGAACCACCCGTGCCGTTGTTTGGGACCATCTTGTAGAGCACAGCATCATACCTATCCCTTGTCGACACGTTCGTGTCGTGCACGTCGACTCTAACCAAATTGAGGCGAGTACATTCTCTTATTGTTTTCATCATGATATTATCTATGTTGCCTACTCTAAACTCATTTACTTGATGCTAACACATTATTAACATGGATTGGTACTATATAGAACTTGTCAGGAGATGTTATCTTTTATCGGGTACATCGGGTATTTCATATTCATGTACTTTATTATGTACATCGTTTACTCCTTGTATTTGTATTATTCATGTACTCTCATGTGCTCTCTTGTACTCGCATGTTCTTCATGTGCAAACTAACAATCATGTGTGTAACGTGTCTTGCTTAGATCCATGTGTATTGATTGGTGCATGAGAGTAGAAGTAGTTATGTGATTAAATCCCTCTGGTGTACTCATGTATATGTCGATTATACCTTCACGTATAATCGAGTTACCGTAGAATACTCATGTGCAACCTAAACCAATCACATAACTGTCTTGTGCTCTAAATCACTTATATTTATTATAGTTTAGTATGTTCTCTGTCTTGTTCATGTACTCATTTTTCTTATATCTTCATGATGCTATTTCTTTATTTCTCTGTATTTTCTTTCTAACATGTCATGTATTTTATTCTATTGCGAGTTATGTATTTTCTACCATGCAATGGAACTACTTTTAGAGTTATGTACTTCACTCCAATCCTGATTGGGTAACTATTTTTTAGGTAATGTTATGCCCCACACCCTGGACTTCATGATGACAGATCTCGATGTATTTTTAGATCGTGAGTTGACCTCTGTAGAGCTCCAGGCCATTGTATTTTTTAATTTATGTTTCATTATCGGATTTGGCTCCGATACATTCTGGTTATGTATGTTTAATTGTAGACTTTAGTTGTATCAGAGTTTTTGATATCTTTCCTACTGCATATCTTCCTTAGTTGTTTGTGATGTGATTTGAGTATATTTGTTATTATGGATCATTTAGATGTTGTAGATATTTATTGGGTACTTGACAGCGTTCTACCGCCGATACTACAGCATAGGCAGAGCGTGGCCCACGTACTTGTGCCTGAATATTAGTATTCTACTATTTTTTTCCTAATTCTACTACATTTACATTCTTCTATTAGGGTTCCCACTCTCCCTTATATATATTGGGGACTCCCCAATGTTACAAAGAATTCCTAACCCTAAACCCCAAAAAATAAAAATTCCTACACCTAGCAGCTAGCAGCCGCCCCCCCCCCCCCCCCCCTCCTATTGTTTCTGCCTCCTTCCAACCAACTCCCATCATCCAGCCACCACCACCAGCACCCCTGCCTCCGACCTCCTCCTCCTAGCCGACCCCCAGCCATTTTCGACCATCACAACAACTGTGCTCACCACCTAGCCGGTCGTCCATCCACCACGGCCGCGCCTTCACCGACCCCGAAACACAACCACGACCTTATTCAACATCGCCATCACCACCTGTTGCAACCACATCACCACGAACACCTTCATCACCTTTGGCACCACCTAACCACGTCGTCATCCGACCAACCCACCAATGCTCCCGTCAACCACCCAAACACAGCACAACCACCACCAACTACATCGCCACCACACTACCAGCACACATCGGCCACCCGCACCATCACCACCGTCCCACGAATTCACCGCCACTTCGGCTGGCTCAACCACCCAAATCGCAGAGAGAGAATATAGAGAGAGGAAGAAAGAAAGCTGACCGTGCATTCTGCAGTCAACCATGTCGAGCCCCAACCGCCGGTGCTATCATCCCCGGTACTGCCACACTCCACCATCACAGTCGTGCCACTACAGCAAACCGACCGTCCACTCCAGATCTGGACCCCATCTCCAGATCTTTGCCTTGGTCGTACTATAGTCGAAGAGCTCGCCGAGCCGCCGTCGACCGGCGATGACTTTCTCGAGCCTTTTCGACGTTGCCCACCGCCGCACCCTCCTCAGATCCGCCCGAGCCTCGCTAACGCCTTCCTCCGTCGCTGGTCGTGCCAGCGAGAATGCAGCCCAAGCCCGCCTCTGCGTTTCCTCTCCTTAGGTGGGCACCCCCTCTCGCGCTCTTCTTCCCCCGCTCTGCTCTCTTTCTCCCTACACTTGATTTGGGAATTCCCTTCCTCTTCGAGAGGAAATTTTGGGAATGAAACGTTAAGCAACAGAATAAGAACCGCCCCTATCCTTATTAAATAGAGTTTTTTTGGATTTTAATTATTATCATTTTTCTGGTGCTTCATAACAGTAGGGTATTTGGGTTAATGAGTGTCATTAGTGATTAATAGGAGTAACTAGAATTTATTATTTTTATTATTATTACAGCATTTACCTAAAAGAATTGTAATTGCCAATTTTAGAGGTTATCTTTGAAAAATGATAATTTCATAAGGTTTCAAATATTATCTAAAATAGTTGATTAAAAAGATTTAATTACTAAACATCATAAATGATTTCCAAAATTAGTTATATGTATATAGTTATATTCTTGGGCTTAAAATCATTTTTCTTTGACCGAATTTTAGTATAAACTCTTATATATAAATTATTTCTATAGTTACTAATATTTTCTAAGGGATTAATAATATTTTTAAAATGGATATAAATATTTTCTAAATAGGTATTTTCAATTGTAGTTTTAAAGGATATCAATATTCTGGCCTCGTGATTACTCGCTCAAATCAAATTCCTTTAATCATCTTTTAAATCATGACCAATGTAGTCGTTTTCTATTTCTTGATCATGGACTTCGGTATTTCATCGATTATCATGACGAACACCAAATCTAGTCTACTACCTATCAAACTAGGCTATCTGGACTCAATGAAACTACCTATGCCATCATTTGGGACCATCTTATGGAGCATAACATCGTACCTATCTCGTGTCGACACGTTCGTATCGCACATGTCGATGTAGAAGCATGAAAAAGCGTAGAAGATGCCAGAAGCGCAGAAGAACCATAAAACTCTGTGTGCTTCAAAACTTAGATCGTGCATAAAAGAAAGTTCTTTATTAAAATCATATTTATAAAAGATCTATTATAGACTCTTCATGGTTACATATAAAGACTAAAGCCTAAAGTACATACTATAAAATGCACGGACTTCAGAAGCGCGTAGTATTCAGCAGCTCGTAGATCCCAAAAGCGCAGCAGTGTCAGAGCGGATCATTTCCTCGTCAGAGCGAGCCACTTCCTAGTCAAACATGAAGGAACTCCAATATGGCTAATAAAGCAGCTATTGGCCCGAGCAAGAATGCAGCTTCTGCGTGAAGTTCACAGCACTACCTGCAGCTCTTCTAGCATAATAGGGCACGCAGCTCCTTCCACTCTAATATGGATAATGAAGCCATTATTGAGCAGAGTAGACCACAACCTGTGGCACTTCGGATTGGCAATCAATCCAAACCTGATAGCTTGGACCTCCAACACCTCCAAGATGTTGTTCAGGTTCGAACCCCTTATTATAAACGTTAAGGTGCATCTCAAAACTTTGTAGTTGTTTTTCTACAACGCCACAGCTTATTTGAACGAAGAGATCTACAACCAATAGCCGACTTATGCAAGGCCTATGGCCGTACGAAGCTAAGTCGGGGTCGAGCATGACAGAAGAATGACTGGAAACTATAAGCAAGGTCTTATCCAAAAAGCTTCTCTTTATATAGGTTATGTTGTCCAACCCACACGCTACGTGACTGTCGTTCAAAAGGCTCTGGAGTAATGGGATGAACCTAGGACTCAGCAAAATAAATCTCATTTAGTTGATTCATTTGACTCAGCTTTTAGTTACCGCTCCTCGAGCCCCCTCCAAAAAAATGGCGACAATTAAAGGGGGTGTTGATTCGGCCGTTCAAAGACAGTCATTAAATTTTCTTAAGAGTATAACAACTTAAACGCTTTGTAAAAGCACAACTCTCTCAGTATCCTAGATGCGCAGCTCCTTCATGGCTACCTAAAAGTGCAGTTCCTTCATAGTCGCCCAGATGCGCAGCTACCCAGAAGCGCAGCTACTTGAGAACTTTGTAGAAGTGCAGCTACTTTAGAGCTCCCCGGAAGTACAACGCCCCAAAAGCGCAGCCTCTATGGCGCGCAGGTCACTCACAACATGACACTTTTTTGAAAGAAGCCAAAAGCACAGTGACTTTGTTGCCTCAAGAGCACAGTCTCCACATCGCCCAAAAGCGCAGTGACTTCGTTGCCTCAAGAGCACAGTTTTCTCGTTGCCCAAAAGCGCTGTGACGTCGTTGCCTCAAGAGCACATTCTTTTCGTCGCCCAAAAGTGCAGTAACTTCGTCGCCTCAAGCACAGTCTCCTCATCGCCCAAAATTGCAATAACTTTGTCGCCTCAAGCACAGTCTCCTCGTCGTCCAAAAGTACAGTAACTTCATTGCCTCAAGAGCACAGTCTCCTCGTCACCCAAAAGATAGCGACTTTGTTGTCTCAATAGCACAGTCTCCTCATCCCATAAAAGTACGGTGACTTCGTTGCCTCAAGCATAGTCTACTCATCGCCCAAAAGCGTAGTGACTTCGTTGTCTCAAGAGCACACTCTTCTCATCGTCCAAAAGCGCAGTGACTTCGTCGCCTCCATAGCAGCCTCCTTTTCATCCAAAAGTGTAATGGCTCGAACACTCCCAAGAGCATAGCTCGTATAGCACGCAGTTCTCCTACAATGTGACATCATGCCATATAGACAGTGTAGTAGCTGTATTTTCTCAGATACAATTGAATTCAGTTTGGTGTATCTTTTCAGATATAATCAAATATGCTTTGTTTAAACCGCCGCCCCTGAGATAGAGTCGAATTTAGTTTGTTTAAACAAGTTATATCCTTTTAGATGCAATCAAATTTGATTTTGTTTAAACGTACCGCTCTTGAGATGAGACCAAATTTTAGTTTGTGTTAAACAGCCGTTCTCTCGATGAGAGCAAGGTCTAGTCTGTTTCATCTGAGCAAAGCCATCGAGCAATGGGCGCACGCCATGTGTCAATTAATCAATCATGCTGATAAAGGATGATAACTGTCCAAGATCTCGATCACGGAGAATTCTAACAACTGCCACGTGTCAGCTCAGCAGCAACCTTTATAAGGTTGTTACAACAGAACCTCCCAGAATCTCACGTGCGCAACGCTCCTGTACGCCAAAACCCTTATGCACATCGTATATGTGCTTGCGTAAAAATAGGAGGAGTTTTCCTTCATTAAAAAAATCTTCGGCATCTTTTTGATTGACAACCCCGAGTACCACTCATAAGCATCAGAAAGTCAGGGTAAGTTCAGTTCATCGTCAGATCATTAAAGGAGTAAAGGAGCCGCTGCAGTGCTCGATCTCCACCGTCACACTTTCTCAGAAATTCTTGTACCTATATCTCCTATTTAGGAATCATTTTTTACTCTTTATACGTTTAAAATATAAAAAGTTCGTATAACTTTTGTTATGGCAAACAAAATGGTGATGCTGCTAGGGACTTTCTTTCCTTCTGACGAGAATATAGTGATGTAATCCGACGACAACTTGCTGGGGTCTTCTAAAAAATGCTGGTCGTACGCTTCGACCAACAAGCTTTTGAAGATCTCCTTTCTGAAGATAAATTGAGTCCTTCAAAGCGGTTAGTAAAACCGAAGAAGACTCGACGTACTTGGTTGCCCAAGGCTGCTGTGACGAGCAGTAAGACGGAAGGAGATGTACTCTAAAACCCCCTGAATGGCGAAGCATCGAAGACGCCTTCACCCAATGTTGTTGAACTGTCTCAGTCAATCCTAGTTGCTGAGAAACGCAGTGAAGAGCGCGACTCCCTTATTGCAGGACAGACGAATGTACAGCACAGAAGAAAAGATGCAGCACCCCGCCTGTGCACGAAGACGGCCACACAGGCTAGAACTTATGTCTTCGACATAATTGCCTACCCCTTAGATAAGGCTATGTTAGATTCTGAAAGCTGCACACCATTTAGGGGTAGCACAAAGAAATCTATGGCAGCACGCACCCTGTACGACCAACGTGCTATGCAAACACTCATATTAGATTCGAATGCCATGTACCTTCCAGGGATATTACAAAGAAATCAAAGGCAGCATTTGCCTTGTGCGACCATTGTGCTACGTCAACTACCATATTGGATTCTGAATACTATACAACTTCTAGGGGTAGTAGAAAGAAGTCCAAGGCTATGCGTGCTCCAAGCGACCAACGTGCTACGCCTACAGCCGACCGAAGGCATGCATTGACAGTCATGCGTGCAGCCGACGATAAACTGTACAAAACTAGTTCGAGTGCTTCGATGCCTCAACCAGTAAAACCTTGTTGTCACTTGAGCGCTCCTGCGCATGATTCAAGCCATGGGGTGCATAATGTAATAGACTCATGCGAACAACATTATAGTGAGAAAGAAGTGAGTCTGCCTCATGAGCAACTCTCTGATTGGGACCTAAGCACATCGCACGTGCAGTAACGGGGAAGAGGGAAGCTACCTTCATATATACACTCATGTGTGTAGCTTCTCTGCATACATGAAATGAGTCTAAAGGCGGAGACCTCTGATCTGCGTAAAGTGATCTCTCATAAGAGCAAGGCAAGGGAGGACTCTACTGAGCATAATGTGTTTGGCCCAAAGCACACTTGTGCCAAAATCACCATCAAATGTTGTTTCTGCCAAACAGCAGCATCGCCACCGAAAAGGCAGTCCGTTTTCCAATGAATGCGACCAGCGACATCTGTCCACCAGAGACTTGGTAATGGATCGTCGAGTGAGGAAGAAGATGAACTCCTTGTTGTTTCATGCAATGTGGTACGAGATTCTCCATCTCTGAAGAAGCTTCCCAAAAACCCTTCCACCTCAGCCAACAAATCTAAGGGCCAATTTGGAGGCAAGAAGCCGGCAGTACCCAGCATGGGTGTGTCCTAAAACACCCACACTCAGACCAACCACTTGTCGCAAGCTGAGGATAGCCAACCACCCACTATTCATGACAATCCCTCATTCCAACCTGAAGGGGGATTATATAGAATTGACACAGATGCCTCCGTAAGCGCAAGCTACCAACAAGCCGGTGGTAGTAATTAAGTCGAGTCGAAGGATGATCACATTCGACTTGTTTACCCTCATGATAACGAGATTATGGTGTCTGAAGCAGAAAGCAAGAGATCCACATTCACCTCTATCTCTCCACACCTGATGTCCGTTTTCATAGTCAAAGGTGATGGCCCAGAATGCAGTGAAGGTTCTAACCATCAAAAGCATATAGAGGCCTTGGAGATAGGCCTGAATACATTAAATGAGACCATGCAGGCCTTGACTTCTGTGGTCCTTGACATCCAATGCTTCTACTCCAGCAAATTAAGACCCGGGAACGAATACGAAGTCTAATGCAGCTCCTCATACGCCAACTGCCGTCGTGAATCAAGCACTTCTACAGTCGTCTACTCTGTTAACGACTGGACCCAGAATATCAAATGACATGCAGCAGGCTCTCAAGGAGTTGTATGCTAATTTTGACACCCGAAAGAAGAATGAATCACTATAGAAGATGGGGATCCGACAACCATATCCCTCTGAATAGGATAATATGATATAGCCTCCCAAATTTAAGCCACAGATGCTTGCACCATTCGATACGAAAGAGTCTCCTCGTCGATACTTGAGGTACTTTGCCTCAATAATGGGGCATCTGCCAAAAGATGACTCTATGCTTACAAATATATTCGTAGAAGCATTACCGAAGGGTAGCCTACGAATGGTTTTATAGCCTCTCCGATAATTGTATCTCGTCATTTGACGATTTGATGCATCTCTTCCTTGCTCGGTTCTATAAAAGATGAATGGACATGACGATGTCCACTCTCATGGACATTGTCAAGAAGGAGAAGGAACCTATACGCGCTTACATTGAGCACTTCTGTCAGGTAGCTCTGAGGCTACCACCTGGTGTACCCGATCCCATGCTTATGGATTTATGTCGCAAGAACATGCTCCCAACTATCAAATTGTGGTATAATGCTCCATGCATAGAATGGACGCCTTTCATTATCGAGGCGGATGTGGCTGAAAGAAAAGCTTGGGATGCACAATTGCTGGGACTGAGTTTTCCCTCGCTCGAAGACAAGGGGAAATGCTTATATAGCAATAACCTATCCACAAGGACAAAAAGGTAGCAATCCTTGACCGTCAACTTCTTCAAAGGTTCAGCGTCAACCAACCAGAAATCGACAGAAGCACCAAAATTGAAGGAGAGCTACTCCTTCGATGATGAGGATGTATTAGAACTCTTCGACATATTGATAAAGGGTGGCAAGCTTCAACTCTCGCCTCCCAAGTGTCCTGACAAAGTAGAAAAGGAGGACAATCCAAAGTACTGTCACTACCACTAGTACGTTCACCATTCAACATGCGACTGCTACGTGTTGAAGAAGCAGATCCAGTGCCTCATTGATGCTGATGTCATCTCACTCGACTACGAGGACAAGACGGTCGTGGCCAACATAGTGACCCTCTAGTTCGAAACCTTCCCGAAATTAGAAACTCAAGATGGTGTTGTCCCCATCCCAAGGGCAACAATGGAAGTGGTCAACCTTTCGTCAGCCCGTGATAATGCTCAAGGCCTTATCCCGCTTACGACGCCACGAGGTGAAGTTATGTAGGTCCATCCTGATCTCACTCTAGACATGATGCTTCCTGCAGTGAGATCTGTTAAAGGAAAGAAAACAAGTCGTGTCGTATGGTTTCTACATTGACCGACGATGCTCTGGTTACCACTAGCTCAGCTCACCAGCAAGAAGATAACCAGGCCCCGAAGGAGGAACTATCATTGCATGCTGCTGTTATCTTGCCCGATACATCGGAAGCAGGCCCATCTCAAACTTCTGCAACAGACAAGCAAAAGCAGAAGGTATAGAACCGTTGACCACCTCTAGAGGGGGGTGAATAGAGTGAGTGTGAGTGCAGCAAAAAATAATCACCAATTTAAAATTTAAATAATGGCAGTAAATAAGAGACAATAAATAAATAAAGCAAGAGATAGATAGATCAAACTTAGTGACACAACAATGTATACTGGTACCCCTCTGAGAGGACTAATCCAGTCTCGATTACTCTTGCTCGATATTAATCCACTAAGGCACAAGCTAATTGAGAGCTTGTAGTCTCTTACAACACCGTTCTTGGAGATAAGTGCACGACCAACTTCACAATATCGTGCTTGGTGACGAGCGCACGACCGGCTCCACAACAAAGATAAATGCTGTACTTTGAATAACCTTTTTACAACTCTTGAACACCAAAAGACTCAAGATCGATGTAGATATTACTGGCTTTTGGCTAAGAGGAGTATAGGTGTGATATGAAAACTTTTAATCGGGTGAAAACACATTTTGAATAGAGAAGAGAAGATGAAGAATGAATGAGTGGTTTGAAATAAAAAGCTCTCTCTTATTTATAGGTGTTTATGAGATCTACTCAGGCAGAGTTCTGATGCAAAGATTTTGCATATGTATGTCGCATGCAGATTTGGAGGCAACGGATATTTGAATTCATACATACCGAGCTCGGGCAGAGTTACCGAACTCGGGCCAAACTCGGTTTGAGTTCTGTCTAGGAGAATTTTGAAATATTTGTCAAATTCTGTTGCAAAAATGATTTTGAACTTTCGATAAAAATAAAATAGGAATAGGTAGGCTTTTTAGAAATGTGGACTGAGATTAACCGAAGCCAGTATTACCTAGTCGATCTTACAATTTAAATCCTAGACTCAATAAAGATAAAATACATAATAAATTGTAAAATGACTCAAACTGGATCCCAATAAAAGTAATCTTCAGATTGATGATTTATATGCTTGAGGATGCAATACGACGCTTGTTGATATTGATTTCACACGTCCTGAAATGATTAGCAGCAGTTCGTATATTTTGTATATTGACTTAAGTTTATGTTAATTATTAAAATCGGGTATGACCATGGAATGGGCCAACAATCTCCTCTATTTTGATAATTGACAAACTTTAGTCTATATCAAAATATATATAAAAAATAGAACAAATAAAACATACCTGAAAAAATAGTTTTGTTTTGGATTGTATGCTTCTCTGATATTTGAATTTTGGTATGTACTCTTTCTCCCATTTGTCAATATAAAAATAACTTTGGCTCTCCCGTAATGTGTGAAGCCAACAATTTTCAACAAACAGACAAAATAAAGCTAAAGAGAGAACCAAATAACACAAAGTGCATAAAAAGATAACTAGTACTAAAATAAGCTGATAATATCATGCATAAACTGACGGAAAGATACAATCATCATCATAAACTGCTAATAAGCTGTCTAACTAAAAAGTTTAGACAAAAATAAAAAATACATCATAACATAGATCATCATCTAACAACCTATCCACTATCCACCAGCTCGAATCCGCATCATATAGTGGGGTCGTCACCGCCAGGAGCATCCAGAGGAAAGTAAGCAGCAGTAGGATCGAAGTAAGGAAAAGTTGCCTCATCTCCAAACCTGGGTCTTGGGAAGCCTGGGTAAGGAAGGATAGTTACTGGACGAGATGGGTCCTGGGAGAGACTCCAGTGGAGATCAACAATACCATTCCGCAACACCTGATCCTGGTAGATGTGGCGGAACTCCAAGTCTAGGTAGCTCTGATGACGTTGCGCAGAGAGAGCAACAAAGTCATCAAACCGCTGATAAAATCCTGGGTCAAAACCCGGAGCAGGGGTTGGAGCAAGAGCTGGAGCAGGAGCATCAGGTGGAGGAGCCTCAGCATCAGCATCTGGAGCAGGCTGAGCTCCAGGAGACAGAGATGGAGTAGGGTATCTACGAGATCTGCTGAGCTCTATGGCTGTGGATAGGCACAGGTTTGAAGATCAATTTCAAACCTTCGAAAGATGGAGGCCAAGTACATAGGATAGACCAGGTTGCATCCTGTATTTCTGCAGTTCAGCATCCAGGCCATCATGGTCTTGGAGATAGAAAAAGAAATGCCAAAATGGATATGATACATGGCTGACAGCTCCAAGAAATTGATCTCATCATATGATCCTTTCTTTGGAAGAAGAGCTGAGAAAATAAAATGATGGAGTTCATAGAAGTTTTGGTTAAGGTCTTTTGAAAAGACTTTTCTAGGAACAGGTCGTGGATGGCAATGCAGTTCTTTGAACGAGTCGAGAGTGACACCGTCTGGGAATTGGATATGATGGATATCCACAAGAGCTTCATCTACATCAGGAACATAGAAATATTTTCTGATGTCGGTGGCACTGAACTCCAATTCTTGTCCAGCAACGCAAGAATAGAAGTTTATGTTTGGTTTTACCTGCAAGTTGCAGTAAAACATACGGACAGTATTGTCGTAGATGTTATCGGCTACTTCAAAGAAGTCACGCTAGCCGAGATGTTCAAATGTGGGAGCGTATTCAGAAAAAAAATGGTAAAGTTTACGCAAGCTCCAGCACATATTCTACGACCAGAGAAAGAATCAAACCATAGGTCAGAGAATTCCTTATCAGGAAATAAACCGGAATCAAAGTCATTTGTACCTAATGGTCTAGCTGGACTGAAAAAACTGGTGGGGACGTAGTCGGATGAGGAAGATCCTGCTTGTGAGGGATCAACCTATCTTCTCTGGCGCTTGGGATCCATATATGAAAAAGAAAAGAAAATTGAAGTACCTTGGAAAGGAGGAAGAAGATGAAGTTGAGTAGCCTACTGGAACTCCTTGAAAGCTTGAAGGAAAGGATGAGGAAGAGGTTTTGGGAGTAGTAGAAGGTTTTTCACAAAATAGTTGTGTGAAAAAAGATGAAGAGATGAGGGGTTTATAAAGGGCTAGGGCAGGCTGTTCAGTTCTGGAAGCTGAACAGCGTCGACCGAACTCGGTCCGAGTTCGGCTACTTGTATTTTCGAGATCATAAATGCAATTTTGGTGTTTTAAATTAACTTTTTGACTGTTGACTTCTATATTTAATAGCGTTTATTATTTTGGGTTAGCTTTAGGGGTACTGTCCCAGCTAACGGAGGTTTACCGGAGAACACTTAAGTATCGCTTCGCTTCGACCGTAGTCTTGGTGACAGACGGACCCTTTGTAGGCTTGTACCCAAAATAATTTCCTTTTAAATAAATTTCAAAGTTTCGAGTCATAAGATTAAATTTAATTACCATACTACACTATGAATCTGAAAATTCAAGTATATCGAGCTCTCGCCTCATTATGTTAAAACGGTCTTCCGCCAGTGGTTTTATGAAAATGTCTGCTAGTTGATGATATGTGTCAATAAACTCTAAGCAGATATCCCCGTGTTATTGGTGATCACGTAAAAAGTGATGACGTATCTCAATGTGTTTTGTGCGTGAGTGGCATACAGCGTTCTTAGTGAGATTAATGGTGCTAGTGTTATCAAATAAATGGGAATCTTAGTGTAGTACAGATTATTGTCTTCTAGGGTTTCCTTCATCCACAAAATTTGAGCATAATAACATCCTACGGCGATATACTCAGCCTCAGTAGTTGATATTGCTACAGAATTTTGCTTCTTGCTAAACCAAGAGACTAAGGCCTTTCCTAGGAAATGATACGTACCGCTGGTACTTTTACGGTCTACTTTGCATCCTGCAAAATTCACATACGAGTAACCTATCAGGTCAAAGGATTTATTTTTAGGATACCACAAGCCGACTGTAGAAGTTCCTTTAAGGTATCGGAAGATACGCTTAACAGCACTTAGGTGTGATTCCTTAGGATTTGCCTGGTATCGTGCACAGATGCAAACACTGAACATAATATCAGGGCGAATAGCAGTTAAATATAATAAGCTACCAATCATACCTCGATACTTACGCTGGTCGACAGGTTTGTCATTTTTATCAGAATCAAGCTTTGTGGACGTAGCCATTGGAGTTCCAATTGACTTTACATTATCGAAGTCGTACTTTTTTAGTATGTCCTTCGAATACTTGGCATGGTTGATGAATGTTCCCTTTGAGTGTTGTTTGATCTGAAGTCCTAGGAAGAAGTTTAGCTCTCCCATCATACTCATCTCAAATTCACTCAATATATACTTAGCAAAATCTTGACAAAGTTTTTCATTAGTAGAACCGAAAATAATGTCATCTACATATATTTGCACAAAAAGAATGTCATCATTTAAAGATTTGATAAACAAAGTTGTATCAATTCTTCCTTTTGAAAAATCATTATCAAGTAAGAAGGCACTTAGGTGTTCGTACCAAGCACGAGGTGCTTGTTTGAGTCCATAGAGTGCTTTCTTAAGCTTGAAGACGTGATCATGTTTTTGAAAATCTTCAAAACCAGGGGGTTGTTTCACAAAAACTTCCTTTTTTATAAATCCATTCAAAAATGCACTTTTCACGTCCTTTTGAAATAATTTAAAATCATTAAAACATGCAAATGTACAAAACATGCGGATGGCTTCTAGTCTAGCAACAGGAGCATATGTCTCATCATAATCAATACCTTCTTCTTGATTATAACCTTGTGTCACTAGACGTGCTTTGTTGCGTAGAACTTGTCCATCTTTACTAAGTTTATTTCGGAACACCCATTTGGTACCAATTATCGATTGACCAATAGGTTTAGAAACGAGTTTCCAAACTTGTTTTCTCTCAAATTGATTTAGTTCCTCTTGCATGGCATCAATCCAAAACTCATGAGAAAAGGTATCTTTTATATTCATAGGTTCTATTTAAGAAATGAAAGCTATATTTGCTGCTATTTTAGAATCCCTAAGAGAGGAGCGTGTACTTACACCTTTTGATACATTACCTATGATGAGTGTTTCTGGATAATCTAGTAAGAACTTTAGTGAATCAAATTTTTGAGTCAGATCTTCCACAGGACTCTTCTCAGTTTTTGCTTGTACACCTTCATCATCATTGTCGCTAGATTTGTGACTATTGAGCTCATCAAAAGTAACGTTAATTGATTCTTCAATAATCATAGATATTTTATTAAAAATTTTATATCCCTTACTTTTAGCAGCATATTCGAGAAATATCCCATCATCTGCTTTAGAGTCTAACTTTCCCAAGTTATCCTTGGTGTTCAGGATAAAACAGCGACATCCAAAAACTTTGAAATAAGAAATGTTTGGAATCCTTCCAAACCAAAGTTCATATGGTATTTTCTTCGAGATAGGTCAAATTAACACCCTATTTAAAATATTACAGGCTGTGCTAACAGCTTCTGCCCAAAAATACTTAGGAAGATTATGCTGATTCATCATGACTATAGTCATTTCGCTTAGAGTACGATTCTTCCGCTCAACAACACCATTCTGTTGGAAAGTTCTAAGACAAGAAAATTCGTGGTAATACCCACAATCATCACAAAACTTTTTGAAATCAGAATTCACGAATTCGCCACCATGATCACTTCGGATACGAGTAATCATGAAGCCTTTTTCGTTTTGTACCTTTTTGCAAAATATCTGAAATTCAAAAATTGCATCACTTTTGTTTGATAAAAAGTAAACCCAAGTACTGCGAGAGAAATCAGCAACAATAACAAAAGCGTAGAGTTTACCGACCAGACTAGCGACTCTACTAGGACCAAATAAATCTATATGAACCAACTGCAAAGGTCTAGAAGTACTTACAGCGTTGATGGATTTAAATGTAGACCTATGTACTTTATTTTTTTCACAGTCAGCACATACCATATCTCTCTTGAAAGGAATCTCGGGGAGTCCTTTTACCAACTTCTTAGTGCTTAGTCGTGAGATAGTGTCCATATTTGCATGCCCTAATCTCATGTGCCATAGCCAGCTTTCATCTAGATTAGCTACTAGGCATCTTCCTGCATTATTAGTACTCTCGAAAAAGAAAACATAAATGTTGTCTTCTCTAATCCCTTTATATACGGGACCACCAGATGACATATCATATATGGTACATTTATCTTTTACAAAATTGCTACCATAACCATTATCAGCCAAATGACTTATGCTTAGTAGGTTATGTTTTAATTTTGTTACTAGACAAACATCCTTTATTACTGGATAAGGAAAAATACCGACAGTGCCATTACCAATAATACCACCTCTCAAATTATTTTCGAAGGAGACGTATCCTTCTTTCTTTATCGATAGCGTGGCAAACAAAGATGCATCACCAGTCATGTGCCACGAACATCCGCTATCGAGGATCCACTTGCTTTTAGTGTGAGAGAGTTGAGGGTCCACCTGTAAAATAAGTAGATGAATCCTTTGGTACCCATTTACTGAAGGGTCCATATTGATTAGTCTTAGGTCTCCAAAACAAAGTGTGATTGTCAACAAGTTTCCTTGCAAAACAATACTGTGATAAGTGTCCTTGTGTACTACAATATGTGTAAGTTAGTTTAGAACCAGTGGTGGTTGAAACTGTGTTGACATGCTTGTTTGGTTTCTTGGAAAATCTATAAGTGAAAGCATGGTGATAGTCGTATTTCTTCCGTGCTTTCTGATTTTTAATCCTCTTAGGTGTATGCTTAGCATTAGGACTAAACTTAGGCTGTGTCACAGGTATTGCCTATTTGCCTAACTTGATTTCTAACTTTTTAGAAATCGTAACAGACTCTTCTTATCTAGCAGTCATATCTGAGAGTCTTTGTTCTGTGAATAAGTGCTTCTTCTTTCCTATGTCATGTAACTCTTATATTTTGACATAGTCTCTTTCTTTCTTATCAACCTTGAGGATAGCCTCATGATAGTCTACCTTGAGTTTGGCTATCTCTTTCGTGTTACCGGTAGTAGACGTCTCCTTAATATCTTCAATAAGATTGGACAGTCTAGCTATCTCGGTTGTGTATGCCTTAATCTCTTTTCGAGATTGCTTATACTTGTCAAGCACAGTTCTATGATCTTCAAGTAACTCACTAAAGGCATTTGCTAATTCATCGAAAGTAAAATCATCATATAGAGGGATTGAGGATACCTTATCAAATGCCATAAGACAGACATTGGTATTTCTGCAGGGTCTGGCCTCTTCCTCTGTATTACTGGCATCACTTTCATGCCAGATTCTTGTGTTAGCATACTTTCGACTGGTTGTTGCTTTTCTGCTTGATCTTGATCTGTCATATGGACTGCTTTTCTTCGAAGCTGGACAGTCCTTTTTTATGTGCCCTGACTTCTTTGCATCCAAAGAATATGGTTTCATCTTCATTACTTTCTTGGATATCTCTCTTCCTTCTGTTTGATTTCTCAAACTTTAGGAATTTTCTAAAGTTTTTTTACTAGTAGGGCTTGTTCATCACCACTTGATGATTCTTCATCAGAATAATTGCATATTGATTTTATGGCTTGAGCTTTGAAGGCAATAGATTTTTCTTTTGGAGTTGCGTCTTCAAACTCTTGCAGATCAAGCTCATGGGTCATGAGCTTGCCTATCAGTATTTCCAGAGACATGGTAGTGAGATCGTTTCCTTCAATGATTGTTGTTTCCTTCGGGTTCTAGTTCTTGGTTAGAGCCCGTAGCACTTTTCTGATCTTCTCATGATTGATGTAATCCTTACCAAGAGATTGCAAAGGATTAGTAATATCAAGGAAACGTGTGAACATCTGTGTAATTGACTCACTGGATTTCATCTTAAAAGATTCATATTTCTGTGTTAGTCTACTGATTTTGGATTCCTTCACATGGGAAGTACCTTCGTGAGTTACCTCAAGAAGTTTCCAAATCTCGTAAGACATTTTATAAGTTGAAACTCTGTTGAACTCTGTTTTATTAATTGCACAGAATAATGCATTGATGGCACGAGCATCTAGACTAGCCATAGCTTTTTCAGCCTCTGTATATTTGTCATGAGGCTTGTCTACAAGCTGGCCGTCAACTACTGTCGGTACCGGTTTCTTATAACCGTCAATAACTATAGACTAAAGATCAAAGTCAAGAGACTTTAAGAAGAAAGTCATCCGTGTTTTCTAGTAGGTATAGTTTGTCCCATCAAATAGTGGAGGTCTATTTGTGGCTTGCCCTTCACCGTTGAATATTGATTTCACGGCTGCCATATATATACTCTCTGATGTTTGTTATATTATAATATAACATGCTCTGATACCAATTGTAGGACCGTTGAGCACCTCTAGAGGGGGGTGAATAGAGTGAGTGCGAGTGCAGCGAAAAATAATTACCAATTTAAAATTTAAACTATGGCAGTAAATATGAGACAGTAAATAAATAAAGCAAGAGATAGAGAGATCAAACTCAATGACACAGCAATGTATACTGGTATCCCTCTGAGAGGACTAATCCAGTTTCGAGTACTCTTGCTCGATGTTAATCCACTAAGGCACAAGCTAATTGAGAGCTTGCAGTCTCTTACAACACCGTGCTTAGTGACAAGTGCACGACCAACTTCACAACACCGTGCTTGGTGACAAGCAAACGACCGGCTCCACAACAAAGATAATTGCTGTACTTTGAACAACCTCTTTACAACTCTTGAACACCAAAAGACTCTAGATCGAAGTAGATATTACTGGCTTTTCGCTAAGAGGAGTATAGGTGTGATATGAAAACTTTTGATCGGGTGAAAACACTTATTGAATAGAGTAGAGAAGATAAAGAATGAATGAGTGATTTGAAATAAAAAACTCTCCCCTATTTATAGGTGTTTTCTGAGACCAAACTCGGACAGAGTTCTGGCAGAGTTTTGATGTAAAGATTTTGCATATGTACATTGCATGCAGATTTGGAGGCAACGAATATTTGAATTCAAACAGATCGAACTCGGGCAGAGTTCGGACTGAACTCGGACCGAACTCGGTTTGAGTTCTGTCTAGGAGAATTTAGAAATATTTGTCAAATTTTGTTGCAAAAATGATTTTAAACTTTTGGTAAAAATAAAATGGGAATATATAGGCTTTTTAGAAATGTGGACTGAGATTAACCTAAGCCAGTATTACCTAGTCGATCTTACAATTTAAATCCTAGACTCAATAAAGATAAAATACATGATAAATTATAAAATGACTCGAACTGGATCCCAATGAAAGTAATCTTCAGATTGATGATTTATATGCTAGATGATGCAGTACGACGCTTGTTGATATTGATTTTGCACGTCCTAAAATGATTAGCAGCAGTTCGTATATTTTGTGTATTGACTTAAGTTCATGTCAATTATTAAAATCGGATGTGACCATGGAATGGGCCAACAGAAGGAGGTTCACTTTGGCAAACCTCTGAGGTAAGACTCAGAAGAGGGGCCGATCAAGCCCAACAACTTCGATATATTGGCACAACTTGCCAATACTCCACTCGGCTATCACTCTTCGAGCTCCTCTGTCTCTCCAAAGAGACTCGAGACACCCTCAGTGAAGTTTTACAGAATGCTGATTCCTTCCTCACCCAGGTGCAATCATCCAAGGAGGATCATGTCGCGTGCCCGTATTGCCATAGTGTTGTAGAGGTGATTCCTAACCATCACCTTCACTCAGTAGGATATGTTGCTGAAGAACAACAGTCACAATAGACCCCTATACTATATAGGATATATTGGTGCCATCAAGGTCGATCGTATCCACATCGACCATGGCTCCTCCCTCAGTATAATTCTTTGGAATTTACTTCAAATCTTGGGGATTTTAATGCATCGACCAACCACATCGAACAATATAATCAGCGGTTTCAATGTCGAAAAGAGTGAACTCTAGGGCCAGATCCAGCTGAAATGCCAGATAGGTGATCTCCAAACGGATGTGACTTGTAACATCATTGATGCAGATATAAACTACATTATGCTGTTAGGTCGACTATTCATTCATGATTATATGATTGTACCCTCCACGCTCCATCAATACATGAAATATGTAGCCGACGACAAGACTATCAAGATTAATTTCACTAACATCAACCCATTCCGAGGACTCAAAGGATACTGTACTGATGCTGATCTATAAAAATCAGTCCTGTGTGACGATAATGCTAATGATGCCGACGACGAGGCAGAAACTGCATCAGAGAGCACAGCTGTCACTGAAGAACCTTGGAAGGCTCGATTAAAGATGAAGCCCCCTAAACACCAGCACCTCTTGTCATCAAGCTTCGAGGAAAGGCTCATGCTAACCCATCCCCAACGACGTCAGCTGTTAGCTAGTAGCCTGTTCATATAAAGCTCCCCATAAGGTCCCCAAAAGCAGCCTTGAAGTTACAGAAATCTATGACTCCAGCTCCCTTGGTAGTCAAACTGAAGCAGAGATCTTCTACACCTTCTTCCATGGTAGCCCCGGTTCTCACTGATATGGAGTTAGGGGACTATATATGTGCCAATTGTTTGTGAAAACAAAAGTGTTCTTTATTTCACAAACTTTGTAAAAAGATTATAATAGAATTCTGGGAAAGTACAACTATAGGAATCCGATCTGAAGACGATCGCTTTATCCTTTGGACGATGTGAACTTTGAAGATAATAGCCTCTGAAGTTGAAGACAGTAGCCTCTGTAGAATGCAGCAGCACTTGGGCAAGAACTCCTGATTTCTTTGATGATCTTGAATGATCTCTGCTCTTGATTCTGAATTTTCTGATCTCCCCAATGAAGGACTTGAAACTCTATTTATAGAGTTCTGGAAATAACTAATTTTTAGTTATTCTGGATTGCGCAGGATGAATTGCACAGACATTGGACAGTGGAAGCAGCGAACTGCACTGGCAGTTACTTGATCGTGGCTCAACTGTATTAGACACATGGCATTGTTTGATTGAAATCCGTATGATCGTGTACATATGGTTACCACATGGTGAGCAATTGATGGAATGTATGCCACATACAAAATGTCAGTTGTCTTGATGGAGTGTGCCACATGAACTGTGCTGGCTTTAGACTTCGCTGGGATTGAACTGCGCGGCAGGAAATCTAGCAAACTGCGCTTCGATTGGGCTGGTAGCTTGCGCTGCCTGTACAGCTGTCCTCGAGTGCTGTGCTGGACAAGAAACGAACAATCTCCTCGTTCTTCGGGCTGTCAGCTGTCAGAAGATCTGATTTTCTGTCAGATAATGATGACGCGGCCACGTCAGCTAGCGCGCTTGGATAGGTGTGCTGTTCAGCTTGTACAGTTGAGTTGTTACACAATCTGTCTCCTGTGCAGTTCATTTGAAGGGTACACAATTTGATTTTTATTACTTTTTTTGATGGGTGCAACTTGATTTTAGGACCTACAAGACCCCCTTCAAAGTTTTCAAAATTTAAAAATATTCAAAGTTTCGAAATACTTTGAATTTTGAATTTAAAATCAAGTTGCACAAGTGATGCCTTGACTGCGCGTTTGGAGGAATCAGCTCCTAATTTTTTGGCACAATCTGAGGTGACTGTTACTTTAGAAAAACTATAAATAGTTTCCGTTCTTCTTTCTTTCATTCACTACTAAAATATCATCTAATAGCGACATAATTTAGCGACGGCAAGAAATGACGTCGCTAGTTATGAAATATAGCGACATCTTTATATACACGTCGCAAAATATCGCTGCCTAGCGACGTTTTGCGACAGAAGTTTACTACGTCGCTGAATAGCGACGTTCAGCGACATATTATTAGCATATGTTGCCAATTTTGTGACGTTTAGCGACTGTAACACTTGACGTCGCTAATTTTATTTACTTAGGGCACAACGTTTCGTTCTTTCCCCATCACTCTCGCTCGAAAATTCTAAAATTTCCTCCCCCTCAGCGACTCCCTCCCCCTCTGTCAGTGCCCTCCCACCCCTGGCGACCCCCTCTCCCCCGGCGACTCCCTCCCCCTCCGGCGAGCTCCTCCTCCTCGAGATCCTCCTCCTCGAGCTCCTCCTTTCCCAATCCCGAGCTCCTCCTCCTCTTCCTCAGGTAAACCCTAACCTAACTCCTCTCCCTCCTCCTCCTCCTCTCCCACGGACACACACACGGACACACGGACACATGGACACATGAACACACATCGTGTCCCCAAAGACTCGTGCCTATTGGATTCGTGTCCCCAAAGACTCGTGCCCTTGGATTCGTGTCCAGTTTTAGATGTTTGAGATTGGTTTTTTTTGACACATTGTGACGAGTATTTGGACACGAGTTTGGTTTGGGAGACACGTACACACATGACACTTGTATATGCACACTTGACACTATACACTCTCTATCTCTCTAGTATATAAATGCATAACTTGTTGAATGTATATATTGTGTCCCCTTGGTTATAGCCTAGTATATGTAAATATCTTAACCTATATATGTATGCCTATTTATATATATATATATATATATATATATAGTAAATATATAGGTAGTTGTGTGAATATCTTAACCTATATATGTGTCCCCTTGGTTATAGCCAAGGATATTAGGATATGTAAATATCTTAACCTATATATGTGTCCCCTTGGTTATAGCCTAGGATATTAGGATATGGGCTAGAAGTTAGTACCCTAAGTTAGTACCCTAAGTTAGTACCCTAAGTTAGTATCTTGGTTATAGCCTAGGATATAGTATATGTAAATATCTTAACCTATATATGTGTCCCCTTGGTTATAGCCTAGGATATTAGGATATAGGCTAGAAGTTAGTACCCTAAGTTAGTACCCTAAGTTAGTGTCTTGGTTATAGCCTAGGATATAGTATATGTAAATATCTTAACCTATATATGTGTCCCCTTGGTTATAGCCTAGGATATTAGGATATGGGCTAGAAGTTAGTACCCTAAGTTAGTATCTTGGCTAGAATTTGGTATCCTAGGATAGTTAGATATCCTAGTATCTTAAGAGTGTCCTAGATTAGTCTATGGTAATAGGATACCCTATAGGGGAGAGGGGACAGGGGTAGGGGATGGGGCAGGGGACAGGACCTAACCCTATTTTGGATACGACTCTGTGACACAGGACACAGGACACAGGACACACACACATAATACATACATATATACCTATATATATAAATACACATATCTACATATATACATGTATATATATACTCACACACTTACATACACACACATATCTACATAATTTTAAGTATTTCAGCGTTATTTCTTAGTAGTTTTGAAATTATATGAAATAGTAGTCACCCTTACCGATTGGTTTTGCCGAATTGACCGGAACAAAGATCCCCAATGTCGGTATCGGTCAATATTTGGTATCGATCGGTATCGGATCGGAACATGCCAAACCGTATCGGTATCGAGCGTATCGGATCGGTAACGACCGATACTTTAAACCATGTATATACCATGGTTTTGCCTTTTAGTTGCAGGAATATGAGAGTTATTAGATGTTAAAGTAGGATATTAATTTATTAGTTATGATAGAGAGTTTGAGATAGGTAGTTCATGTGAATGTTAGGTAGTAGTGTACAGTTCATGATTAGCATTGTTTAGATATTAGTTTCAGTTAAAGGGTTAGTTTAGATTAGGATATTAGTTTATGTTAGAAAAAACTGCCTGCAACTGTATCGTAGCTGCAGGAATATGAGAGTTATTAGATGTTAAAGTAGGATATTAATTTATTAGTTAGGATAGAGATTTATTAGTTATTTTTATAAACCGTGATATGTTAAATGCCTGCAGCTGCATCGTAGCTCAGGGATATGACTGAGAGGGTGACATGGTTGTCACATTAAGGGTCTTTGAGGAGGTGACTTGTTGTGAAAAGATATATCCTTATAGTTCTCCTACGTAATGTTAAAGAAAATCCGTAGGAAAACTATATGTAAGGATATATTTTTTCGCAACATGTCATCTTGTCAAAGACCCTTAATGTACCAACCAAGTTACCGCGGTATTGGTATTGGGATACCAATAGCGATAAGGTAAATGGTACCAATGGCGATAAGGTAAAGGGTACCAACTTAAGGTATTGGTATTGGGATACCAATAGCGATAAGGTAAAGGGTACCCTGGTAGGTAATGACTAGAAATAGGATATTTGACTTAGATTTGACCTTGTTTGACCAGTATTGACTATTTTGACTGAAAGTCAAAGTAGACTCAACATCTGACCTAGATTGGACTAAGAGTTGACAAAGTCAACTATAGGTCAACCATTGACCTAGTTTGACCTTGTTTGACTTTGTTTGACTTAGCTTGACCTTGTTTGGCTTTGTTTGACTTAGTAAAACCTAGTTTGACCTAGATTGCATATTATTGTTATTAGTAACTGTCTGCTACTAATGTGTGTCCCATAATAAGACATAATATACGAATTTGTGCCTGTTGGATAATGTGTGTCCATCTTTGCAGAATTATTTCCAAATGTATATGAATTACTACTTGCAGAATCGTTTATGGATGTACAATCGTCATCTTGATGATATGTGTGGTGTGCGGGATGAATACATAGCAGGAGTAGAGCAGTTCCTGTAGTTTGCTAAGGCGTTCCCTCAGTACATAGACGGCACCAAAATCAAGTGTCCGTGTGTGAAATGTCATAACGTGAAATATTATCCAGAAGTGGAAGTGATATATCATTTGTACTCGAGGGGTTTCACGCCTAATTACTATCAGTGGACCGCACACGGAGAACTTGTGTCTTTAGTATCAGAGCCGGAGCCTTATGTTGAGCCGTATATGCATGCGGGACCTAATTTTGTTTCAGATAATCATGCATACGACGACGGGTGTGTGAACATAGTTTTCGACGCTGCGGGGCCTAGTTTCGTTCATGATGCACCCGAGGAGGCACCGAACGCTGATGCTGCACAGTTCATGGTGTTGCTGGAGAATGCAAGGACTCCATTGTATCCTGGTTGTAAGGATCATTCACCGTTGGAGGTCGTTATAAGACTGTTGAGCATTAAGTCAGATTTTAACATGTCGCAAGAATGTTATAATCGAGTATTGGAGTTGATTATAGAGATCTTGCCGGCGGGTGCTAGGTTGCCTAAAGACTTCTACCGGTCTAAGAGGATGGTGAGATCGCTCTGGATGGGATACGAGAAAATCGATTCTTATCGCAATGGGTGCATGCAGTACTACAAAGACGACAAGGATGCGGATGTGTGCAGATTTTGTGGTGCTGATCGCTATAAGACAACTAGTACAAGAAGGTCTACCGGTACAAGAAGATCGACCGATTCAATGCACTACTTGCCTTTAACGCCGCGGTTGCAAAGATTATTTATGGTGAAAGAGACGGCCGAAAATATGAGTTGGCACATGCAAGAACAGATTAAAGGAGTGTTGGATCACCCATCCGATGGAGAAGCGTGGAAGCACTTTGATCGAGTGTATCCTGATTTTGCTTCAGATCTGCGTAATGTCAGGTTGGGACTATCTTCTGACGGTTTTACTCCTTTTGGTCTTCCGGGATCCCAGTATTCGTGCTGGCCTGTGATTGTCACTCCGTATAACCTACCGCCTTGGATGTGCATAAAGACTCAGTATATGTTTCTAACCGTTATAATTCCTGGTTCGAATAATCCTAAGAGGAACATTGATGTGTACTGACAGCCTTTGATAGATGAGTTGAATCAGTTATGGGAAGTAGGCGCTAATACGTACGATGTTTCCAGGAAGCAGAATTTTCAGATAAAGACAACCCTTATGTGGACCATCAACGACTTTCCGGCCTATGGAATGTTATCTGGATGGAGCACTCATGGCCGTCTCTTATGTCCGTATTGTATGGACCGTAGTAAGGCTTTCCACTTGAAACATGGAGGAAAACCGTGCTTCTTTGATTGTCATCGGTAATTTCTGCCAAAAGATCATCTGTTCAGAAGGAACATGAATGTATTCCGTGCCGGCGTTGTAGAGAAGGGTGATCCATCGCCAAAGTGGTGTGGAGCCACGATATGGGAGGAGGTTAAAGATTTTCCAAGTGCTATCGAAGATCCTACAACTGGATACAAGTGCGGTGGATTTGGTAGAGATCATAACTGGACAAAGAGGAGCATATTCTGGGATCTGCCATACTGGAGTACCAATCTGATCAGACATAATCTTGATGTCATGCATATTGAGAAGAATGTGTTTGATAACATAATTAATACTGTGATGGACGTAAAGAAAAAACGAAAGACAATCCCAAGGTCAGGTTGGACTTAGAAGAAATATACAAATGCCCTGCGTTGCATTTGATAGAGCAGAATGGAAAACTGTAGCTGCCGAAGTCAATTTTCTCGCTGGATAAGGAGGATAAAATAAGCCTTTGTCGGTAGATCCAGGGCCTAAAATTTCCAGACTGATATGTGTCAAATCTGAGAAGATGTGTCGATCCGAAGGAAAACAAATTGACGGGTATGAAGAGCCACGACTGTCACGTATTCATGAAGAGGTTAATTTCGATTGCATTTCGGGAATTTTTACCGTAGACAGTTTGGGATCCGTTGACGGAGCTTAGCATATTCTTCAAGGATCTTTGTTCTAAAAAATTGCCCGTTGATCATCTAGAAAAGCAAGAGAAGGATATTGCGGTAACACTGTGCAAGCTAGAGAGGGTGTTTCCTCCTGGATTCTTTGACTCTATGGAGCATTTGTCGATTCATCTATCCTATGAGGCACATGTTGGTGGACCCGTCGAATATCGATGGATGTACCCGTTCGAGCGATATTTGAATCACCTAAAAAAAAAGGTGAAAAATAATTCATGGGTCGAGGGTTATATTTGTGAAGCCTATGTTCTCGAGGAGATTACAAACTTTTGTTCGATGTATTTCAAGCCTCATGTTGCAACTAATAGAACGAGAGCTTCCAGAAACGACGATGGAGATCGTGAAAGTAATGATACAATACTGAAGGTATTCAATGCTCCAGGAAAGCCATCGGGTAAAATGAAGAAGAGATATCTGAACGATGATGAGCTAAGGGCTGCTCAGGTGTATGTATTACTCAACTGCAACGAGGAAAAAGTAGAGAAATTGGAGGGGTAAGTAATTAATACGTCTACATTATTTTAATAGTGTTGATTATTATTCTATTATATTAATTGAACGATGTTGTTTTCAGTATATTTAATAATGATGTGAGGTCAGGTAGGCCACACATAACAGAAGAAGAACAAGAACAAGAAATGAGGCGTTATTTTCCATCATGGTTGAGTGCATATGTAAGACTTGAGAACTCTGTAATTACCTTTCTGTATATGCACTTGATTGAGAATGAGCTTAATTGCTTCTTTCGTGGTATTTAGGTTGATCGTCCATACGCAAGACTTGAGAATGAGTCTATTAGAACGCTAGCCAAGGGACCAATTTATGCTGCAAAAATATGGTCAAGCTACTGTGTTAATGGGTTGAGGTTCAAGTCAACAACTTGTCCGATCGGAGACAACCTTGTGGATCTCGACTCCACCAAAAATAGCTGTTTGTGTATCAGATCTTCAAACTACAAAGATGTTGATGCGGGCAACAATTTCTATGGCGTGCTACGGGAGATCGTGGAGCTGACATATAGTTATAGAATTTAGCCTGCTAAGATTGTGTTATTCAGGTATGATTGGTTCGATCCGATTGATGGTCAAGGTTGGAAAGTAGACAAGCACGATCTTGTTGATATAAACTATTGGCGTCGATATCAAGCCTATGAACCATTTGTCCTATCAAGTCAGGCTCAGCTCGTGTACTTCACAAGTTATCCTAAACGGGGAACAATAAGGTCGAACTGGTGGGCAGTATGCAAGACCAAAGCTTGAAATACCTTTGAGGTTGACGATATAGCTTATCAAGAAGATGAACTACCTCTTGTAACAAAAATTATAGAAGTGGACACGACGAAAGTTCCTCATTACACATCTAATTGTGTAGAAGAAGTAGAATTATCTGAAGAGAAAGATGCAGATGAAAGTGAAGATGTAGAGGAGGAAGAAGAAGAAGAAGAAGAAGAAGAAGATGAGCTAAACGAACTAGATGAATTTTCAGAAGAGGATTAAATCTGTACGTTTGTTTTATCATCATATTTGACACTTTAGTGACACTTCTATCATATAAATCTGTGACACTTCTGTGACACTTTATTGACACTTTTATATGTGACTATGATATTTTTTAAAAATCTGTGATGTCTATCATATAAATATGTTTTTTTGTTTTATTGTCATATGTTATTATCAGGTATGACTAGACCATCTGGACGACGCGGAGGATTTTATATTAGGCAGTCCCGTCAGCCTCAGGTTGGGGATGGAGATTCCGTACCCTCATCCTCAACTCCGAGTACGCCATTGTACCGTTCTGTTCCCGGTCTATTACCGGGACAGGGCAGTTCCAGCAGCTTGGCGACTCCTCCCTCGTCGTCTAGTCTTCCTGATCTCGCGTCCAGCATCCCTGATCCTCCGTCCAGCATTCCTCCTGCCGACGGCTCCATGGGGGGAGCCGATGTCGAGCATATGGAGGACGGCGATCAGACTGATCCTGCCCAGGCAGGAGGTGAGAGCGACCCTCTATGCGCTCTCCCGGGCGAGACGCGTATGGAGATTTGGACGGACGGGCCTATGAAGTAAGTTAATTAATTAATATATATTTCTCAAATGATTATATATACATATATATTCATGAAAAATTATTATTGTATAGATATCGGCCTTCTGCAGTACAGAGACAGCTGGGAGTATTTTTGAGGCAGAACTATAGTGGGCCTTGGATTAACTACTCAGATGCTCCCGCAGATAGGAAGGCCTTTTGGTTTGCCCACTTCAAGGTAAAAAATTTGTTTATTTTTAAATTTTAATAATCATTTGTGTATATTATACAACTTTTGTATTTTACTTCTTGTAGAGGACCTATTTCTATCCACCACACCGGGCGGCGAGGATCGAGGGCTAATTTTCTGCCGTCGTAGCCAAGCTCATCCGTGATGCGATCCACGACCAGAAGTCTCGTGATCGCTTCGGACAGCCGATCCATGGTTGGATCACGCCAGAGCAGTGGGCTGCGATGAAGGCTAGATTCAGCGAGCCCAAGTACCAGGAGTGGTCTGACAAGGCCAAGGTGGCGCGGTCGAGCGCCGGTAAGTGGTGTGGTAGCTCCATTCCGATGACGGAGCCCGACTGGTACATTTTCTATGACGGACATTAATTTATATATAGTTCGATAGAATGTTTAATACTAATAATAGATAATATATTTTAACAAGTAAAAAAAGGGTGAGGACCCGAACATGGTCACCGTCTTCCTGGTCACCCATCGGAGGGCTGGGGAGTTCATTGACGAGAGAATGACGCAGGCATATGTACGTTCTATTCTTTATATTAATTTACTATAATTTAGAAAGCAGGAAAATAGATATCTATATAGACTTTAGCAAACACTTACACGTTAGCAAACAAGTTCTAGGCCGAGTTTGTTCGGCTACAGGAGGAGGCGGCTGCTGCTGCTAGTGCACAAGCAGAGGGAGGGGCTGGTACTTCCTTCCAGCCGCCTATAGCTCCATCGCTCGACGAGCTCTGGATGACCGCCGTTAGCGGTCTTCAGAAGGGTACGTACTACGGTACGGGATCCTACGGCACGTATTTAGCTTCGGAGTCATCCCGAGCCCCCTCTGTCAGTGCGCAGTCTCCGGCTTCGCAGGCGTCGTCACGAGCTGAGGATATTCGTCGTCAGATCGAGGAGCTGCGTCGCGAGTTACAGCAGCAGATTTCTGATGCAGTCGAGCGACGATCCGACCCTCCGATCGTTACCGGACGATTTGATGTGGTCGAGTGCAGTATACAGGAGCTGATGAGTCTGCATCAGGCTACAGCTGCCAGCTTGCACACGCTCTTCGAGTCTACGCAGTGCACAGAGCGTAGACAGGTCGAGCTGGAGGGATCGCAGAGGAGCATTTTTGCCTCACTCGCTCAGGTTTCGGCTTCGCTTGAGGCGAGTACTGAGAGGGTGGTGAGTACCCTTGCCAATTATGGTAAGCGACTGCGAGAGCTGGAGCAGATACGTCCTCCCGGTCCATCGACGGTGTCGACTCCAGACATTGCACTGCCTCCTACTGCCCCTACGGTGCAGCTCACCCAAGAGCAGTATGACTACATTCTATCCCAGATGCGCGACAGGGGTCCTCAGTGATCGAGTATATTTTTTTATCATTTTGTATTTATTGGCCCTATGGGCCCATTGACCGTTCTATACACTGATTTTCATTATTATTTGACTCTGTTGGACATGTATGTTTGTGATATTTAATTTGTTAGTATTTTCTTTGAGTACATGTATGATATTTAGTTGTAGACTGTTATGATGCATGGGAGACTGTTATTCATTTATTAGTTATAGACTGTTATGATGGGAGACTGTTAATTGTGATGATATCTGCTACGGGGATGACAAATATACCTATGTTGGGTTATAAGCGATGATCTGATATACAAAAGAGGTGCTGCCTAAATTTTAAAAAATATAATGTGTATTTTTGTGATGTTGTGTGTCTGTGAACACAAACACATTGTAAACACAGACACACAGCATAATAAAAATACCAAATATTTTTTTTAAATTTTTTTAACATCTGCGACATATAGCGACGTTCTGTGACGTTCTGTGACGTCCTGTACACGTCGCTATACGTTGCAAAATAGTGACGTAACGTCGCTATCCGTCGCTATAATGCTGACGTGTATATGACCACCTGAGAGCCGACGTCGCTAACGTTGTCGCTAATATGCTGACGTGGCTGCCATGCCATGTCATCATATGTAAAGTTTATGGCGTCGCTAAGGGGTCGCCCTACGTTGCTATACTGGCGACGTACGCTGACGTCGCTATCTGTCGCTATCTGTCGCTAATATTAGCGACGTCTAGCGACACTAGAAGGGACGTCGCAACTAGCGACGAATTGCGACCAAATTGTAATCTGCGATAAGCCTATAAGCGACATCTATGTTTCATCGCTACATACGTCGCTAATAGAAATTAGCAACGAATTTGCCCTTTTTAGCAACGTACTCTGACGTCGCTAAAAAGGATTATTTTAGTAGTGATTCTTTACTTGTTTCCAACTGTTCAAGAGAGAAAAGCTTCTGTGCCAACTCCGACCACTTCTTCTTTCTCTCCGTCAACGTCAATGGCCCCAAAACGTTCAGCCGCCGAGAAGGGCAAAGCCCCTGCTGAGTCTTCGACTCGGGTTGAGCCCCAAATTTATCGTCCTGATGTCGGTCATCCTGCGCTGCAAGGTAGATGATGAACTCGATCAAAAACCCTTTTTAGGGTTCTTTGACATTGTCGAACCTTCATACCTCTCTCTTTTTAGAGATTTGATGGTATTGCGCCGCCCTGTTTAGGGTTTTGGTTGCACACACACAATAGTTTTCATTTTTATGAAAACTATATTCTTGCACAATCGATTGGAAAGCGCTGGCAAATGTTCAGCGTAATCTATTGATTTGTATAAGTCTGTCCAGCGCAAACTGATGCCTTGCGCAAGTGTGTTAGCGCAATTTGATGACTTACGCAAGTGAATGTGTTGGCGCAACTGGATATTTTGTGCATGTAGGCTGCATTAGCACAATCTGATGCTTTGTACATAGCACAATCTGACACTTGCGTAATTTATTGATCTTTTGAACAGACTCTTTGATTTTATATGTCCTGAAATTTGTCTCTTTATTTGATGCAGTTAATCTTAGGAAGACCCAGAATATGAGACCTTTGCAGGGACTTTGGCTAAACCTAAGTTTAAGGAGGATCTGTCCCATGTGACATTTTCTCAGTATGCCCTGTCATCGTCTCGACCAGCCATCATAACAGTACAAGACAATGAAACATTGCTGAGTCTGATGAACGGGCAGCCGCTGCAAACTGCTGACTCTATTATTCATAAGAAGCCTCTGTTTCTGTTTGGTGAGGCTCTTGATAAGAGTTCTCAACCGAGACCTCGAGTTGAACAGAGACTCTTTCAGAGAGGCGAGAAAAGGATACTTCTACCTGAGATTTCCAGGTGCCTTCCCTTATCTCGCTATACTTTTACGAGCTATCCCAGGAGGTTTGACGGGGATATAACTCCTCTCCAGCAAGCCCGAACGGGAAACATTTGTGTGAAGAAGGGGCCGAACAACAAGGACATGTTCTACAGTTCGTCTGAGTGTCACAGCTCCCTGCTCATAGGACTGAAACCTGGGTGCATCCCACCAGAAAACTCCTCTTTGCTGCTTCCAGTCAGAACGCTGATATTCGCAAATGAATTTGCGAAGGTTGAAGGAAGATATCCAGATCAAGATATCCGATTGATAGGTCTTGTTAATCCGGATAACAAGAGATGGAATTGTATATCTAATTGGATATTGGCTCAATTCGAAGAGAAGCTCAAGGAGATTGAGCTGTACCAACCGGTATATTCTACCGTTTACGGCTTCCACCCCAATCGTCATATATTTCTTGCATTGGCAGAGAGGTACAACTTCAGAATAGGGACTTTTATGATGCCCTGCGGGGAGATCGGATTGGCTCTTCACGAGATGAAGTACATCTCGAGCCTACCAATGGGAAATATCCCTTATAAGGAAATTGTCCCAACCAATGATGAGTTGGACAAACTTCGTCAGGAGAACGCTGATATGGTGGCCGTCTTCGAGGAGCTCTTATGACACTACAAAATCTGTTCCTTGTATTACAAGAGTGGTTCATCAGGCACCTGCTACTCGACAAAATGGTTGCCATATCTCTTTCTCAACCACATTATGGAGAAGAAAACCAAGGAACACGATAATTGTAAACCCAACTTCTTCAAACCACTTAGCAGCAACAAGGTGATTGGGTTGATGGAGGAGAATAAGGAGGTGGATATCAAGATCGATGATGATCTTCAATATCCTCCTTTCAAGACAGGAGATATTGTTGAAAGTTTCATGAGGATGGCCTATAGGCCCATGTCAAAGGAAGCCCAGCTGGCGGGTTTCCTCACCTACTGGCTTCGATGATTCGTCATCCCTGGAGTGAGCGCCGTCGATCGCTTTCATCGAGGCATGTTGTTTGCTGCCGTCCGCTTAGTCTTTGGCTATCGGATGGATCTATTATCAGCAATGACTTGCCGAGTGAATGCTGGCCTCCGCCTGTTTGTAGATTCGATGCTCAAAGGGAAATGTGAGAAAGGAAGCTTCCCTCGGCTAGAGCTACCATATACATATCTATTCGGATGGCTGCTTCTGCACTATCCTATCCTGATGAATCCCGACATGGGAGCGGTAAGCGACAGCTTCTTAAGGAGATTCTCCAGAAGCAAATGGATATACACCAATTTAAGAGATTGCAGACGTGCTCTGAATCTCGAGAAGGGATGGAACTTCTATTGTGTTCCCCCTTCAGCTGGCTACGAGCACATGTCTTCGAATCTGGTCGACTCTGGGAGACAGCCTTTGGGTCATACAGTTTTTGATTGGCTGAGGACAATCAGGCCGTCACACCTGGTCTACAGATTTGAAGACGAATGTTATTTGGAGCCCTATCTGCCCAGCCGTTTTGTTCGCCAATTCGGCTATGACCAGTTTCATGTAGGCAACGCCATTACGTGCCGACAAGAAAAAGGTTATCTGATTGATGGAGCCCAGGCTTGGGCTTATTATAATGCTCGAGATACAAGAACAACATTCTCAATGTCGATGAAGAGCGACCATGGTCCTCGGATGCTGTATACATATTCACTTTTCTATACATCCGCGAATACCTTTGCCGAGAACTTCAGTCTCGCCGACAGCTTTATGACAGCGGCCCGATTAAAGAAGGGAGCGTCTGTTGTGTTGGATCCTGTCAATGATGAAGAGTGTGAGCCGACCGATGCACCGTCGGAAGCTTCAAGGGAAGCCAACTTCCCTGAAGAAGTCAACGAACCATTGCGCATCTCCTTGAAAGTTGTCAGATCTCCAGCCAAGGAGAGGAAGGAGGATAGAGGAACCTTCTTCTCCAGTTGCTAAGAAGAAGCTTGTCTTGGAACCTTCAGAAACGGTCACCACTCGGTCGCAATCTCGGCAGCTGGCTGAGTTTACTCAGAGAGAAGAAGCGACCACCCCAACTTCTATTCAAAGACAAAAAAATGTCATAGATGTAGAGAGTCCGGAGAGACCTCTATACAGAAAGAAAATGGTCTTCCAAAGAAAGAAGGTAGTCACTCCTCCGAGACAAATCCTGTCATCGGTCGTGGCTAGTGCTATCGCCGGAGTCACAATGTCATCTCCTCCACCTGCCCCTGAACCTGAAGCTTTCAGTCCAGAGAGGAGGGATGAGGTTGTAGAGACCATTGAGGAAGTCGTGGAGAAAGAGGATGAAGTATTACGATCTCCTTCACTTGCAGTGGAAACTACCCAGCTTCCAGCTACACCGAGAATATTTTGTAATAAAAAAGATCGATTAATGATCGATGCTCTGAATGATTACGACTTCAGCCTCCAGGATGATATAGATTCGGTCGCAGCAATTGATAGTGGAGCACGAGAGGAGAGCACAAGTGATGAAGTTTCATCAGCAAAGGCTGTTGATGATACTCTGAATCCAGAGGAGGACGCTGATGTCCATGTATCCCCAGAAGTTGTTGATGACACATTGAATCCAGAAGAGGATGTTGATGTGCATGTATCTCTAGAAAAGAATATTGGTAAAGAAGTAGCACCTGAGGAAATTACTACTGCTGATCCCAAAGGTATTGAATGATATTATCAATCTTCTTTTCATTGATTAAATGGCTGACATCTAAAGTTTATATCGATGCAGAAGTTGAATCTTCTCCAATTCCTCCAATATGCACTGATATAGTGCCAATAAAGGAGATAGCCGGCGGTAGCAGACATTTTTTGGGCGGCTCCGAAGCAGGTAGTAGCCAGGCAGTAATGTCTGAAGCTACTTCTGCGAGGTTGCAACTCGTGTCAGCAGAGGACAAACTTGTCCCTAGATCCAGCAATGGTAGGATTGCTCTTACTTTTGATCCTTTTCGATAGTTGTCAATAACAGCCAACTAACGATGTTTGTTTGATTTCGCAGAGGAATATCTGGGAGGGGCGACTGGCTCTACCATGGCTCCTTTGTCCCGAGAGACCTCCACTCAAGTGCAAGAAGCTGAACGTCCATCTGTAAAGGCACTTGCTGCTTCGACGTCCATGGGAGTAGCTGCTACTCCTGGTGCCATTGCCACTAACAGATTCATAATCGGTTCCATCACCAACCTTTTCTTCAATTCACTAGGACCCTTAGTAGAGAGGGTAATGGATAAAGAAGAGGTTGTTTTCATAACTGTTAGGGGTCTAACCTCTTATCTGATAGCTGCCATCCGGAGTCAAGGTGATGAAGCGCAAGCTGCTTATCTTGAACACATCCTGGATGAGCTAGAGGAATTGGTTATGATCTACAAAGATCTGAATCGGGGGAAGGTGGAGCCTTTGGTATAGGCCGAGTTTGAGAGGATGTCTGAAGAGGCTGCAGTTGCGAAAGTTAACTTCCAGATTATCTTGGACACTTTCACTGCCAAGTCTTCATAATATAACTCTCAAATAGAGATAATAGCATCTGCTGCCGAGGAGAAGGCGAAGAAAGTTGCTGAGCTAAAAGCAGAATCTGCCCGTCTTCAAGAAGAGTTGAGACTTGTTCAGCTTGCTCTGGATGATGAGGCCACACAACATCAAGCTACAGTTCAGCAACTGGACGCCGTGACCCAGAAAAGAAATGAGTATGTCATAACTCATCAAGCGGAAATCTTCCGTCGACTAGTAACCTTGCCGACTTTCGACGATAAGTCTGGAATGGAGGAAGCTAGGAGGCGAGTGATGGATTCTCGTGAGGAGCGACTGCAAATTTTAAAGCAGCAGATGACTAGCTTGATGACCCCGCCAGCGGAATAGAAAGACTTTTTGTATCTTCTGTTTTGTAACATGTAATGCCTTTTGATTTTGATCAATAAAAAGACATTTTCTTTGTGGCTCTATTATTTATTGTATATCTTATTCAGATATAAATAATAGCGATAGAAAATATATTCAGAGGTGCAAGACATGATATATTTTTTAATTTTAGAAAATAATTATATTCATTACATCTGCTCAGAGGTAATGTGGACATGACATAATATAATTTATTGAATATCATTATTTCAGTAGATAACTTAATCAGAAATAACAAATACATGACAAGTTGCTGATGTGAACGAAATGGATGAATCGTCAAAATGTGTGAACAAAATGAATCGTCAGGATGAACGGATGGACCGTCAAATGAATGGAATGAACGGATGAACCGTCAGATAGATAAAATGAACGGGCGAACCGTCAAGCAAATGTAATGAACGGGTGAACCGTCGAATGAATGTAATGAACGGGCGAACCGTCAGATGAATGTGATAAACGGACGAACCGTTAGACGAATGTAATAAACGGGCGAACCGTCGGATGAATGTAATGAAAAGGTGAACCGTCAGATGAATGTAATGAACGGGTGAACCGTCAGATGAATGTAATGAATGGGCGAACCATCGGATGAATGTAATAAATGGATGAACCGTCAGATGAATGTAATGAATGGGTGAACCATCAGATGAACGTAATGAACGGGCGAACCGTCGAATGAATGGAATGAACGGATGAACCGTCAAATGAATGTAATGAACGGGCGAACCGTCGGATGAATGTAATAAACGGGTGAACCGTCAGATGAATGTAATGAACGGGCGAACCGTCGGATGAATGTAATGAACGGGCAAACCGTCGGATGAATGTGATGAACGGGCGAACCGTCCGATAAATATCTCGCTTTATTGTCTCACTAATCTTTGTCTATAAATAGAATAGAAGATTAGATGGAATGATCACTTTCACTTTTTAACATAAAGATGTCGTCTGGAGATGCATCCAAGAAGGCTGAGATCGCCCCGAAGGTTGAAACGGTTAATGAAGAACGTCCAGTCGAGCCGGTCCAGCCAAAGCAGACAGAGGCAGACGAAGGTTCGTCTGCACCCAAAGGACATCTTGTACTTCCTTCTTGAACCAGGGGCGACAGAGGAAGAAGAGGCCATGAGGATGGCTGCTTACAAACTCCTGGTGGGTTCGAGCAAGGATGTTCTCGGCTCTTTTGCTGATTATGTTTTTGAAAAAGACGGCAGTGGTCCTCGTCCTGTCTTCAAGAAGGACGATAGTGATTCTCGTCCATAATTTCTTGTAACACCATTTATGATAAAATAAAATAAAATTTTATTTATGAACTGTTTTGTCATATTTATAAGAAATTCCTTTTACAATTATACATAATATTTCTTAAGGAATTTGCCATTGATAGGCATTATAGCAACTCGACCATCTAGCTCTGAGAGTTGATAGGCTCCATTTGAAAAGACTTTGCTCACAATGTAAGGCCCTTCCCACTTTGCATCGAACTTGCCCTTGCTCATGTGAATCATAGTCATAGGACGTCTGACGGTTAAAACAAGCTTTCCTTTCTGAAAGGCTCTGACCTTAACTTTGCGATTGAAGGTTTTTGATATGCGGGCTTGGTATAGCTCAATATGCTTTTGAGCCAATAGCCATTTCTCGTCAAGCGCTTCTAATTCTTGGAGTCGAAGAAGGTCGTTATTCTCTGTAATGAGCTCGTTGGTGATGGCAATCCTTAAGGACGGAATTTGAAGTTCCAGGGGTAGAACTGCTTCACAGCCGTACACCAAAGAGAAGGGTGTACAGCCTGTAGGGTTGTAGATCGTAGTACGGTAGGCCCATAGACATTCTCCAAGCTTTTCACTCCAGTTTTAATTTTTAGTAGATACAAACTTCTTGAGGATCTTGATGATAGTCTGGTTGAAAGCTTCAGCCAAGCCATTAGCAGCAGGATTGTAAGCGGTCGAAGCGACATTGTCAATCCGATGATCGTCACAGAACCTTGTGAACTTTTGACTGATAAACTGAGGTCCATTGTCATGAATAATTCGTCGAGGTACACCAAACCTATAGATGACATGGTGTTTGACGAAGTTGATGACGCTGCTGGTCTTGACTTCAGCCAAAGGTGTAGCTTCGGCCCATTTGGAGAAGTAGTCGGTTATTGCCAGTATGAACCGTTGTCCTCTAGAAGAAGAAGAATTGATGGGACCTATAATATCCATGCCCCAAGCTTCAAAAGGCCAGGAAGCAACAGTCGGATGAAGGAATTCTGATGGTTGATGAATAAAATCTACGTGGATTTGATAAGCTCGATATTTTCTTGTATATTCGATGGCATCAGATACCATAAAGGGCCTGTAGTAACCCATGCGTCGGATACGGTCTTGTAGTTTAGGACCGGATTGATGTGCTCCGCAGACACCATCGTGAGCTTCACGCAATACTTGCTTCGCTTCATCACAAGCAAGATAGCACAAGAGTAAGCCGTCATAAGTCCGCCGGTAAAGAGTTTTGGTGGTCTGATTGTAGTAGAATCGCAGAGACCGTCGACGAATACTGTAGCTTCCTTGGAATCTTAGGAAGTATGTCATGAACTACGAAGTCGATGAAGAGAGCTCTCCAATATTTACTGATAACATTAGCTTCAGTAAGATTACTGAACTCAATATTACGATTGTTTTTTATGCAAAAAAATTCCCGATTAGAGACAACCACCACCTGCTATCTTTTGATAGGAATGGCTAAGACTGCTGCAAGATTAGTTAAAGCATCGGCTTCAGTATTGCAAGATCGACGGACATATTCAATGAAGAAGGCTTTGAATGATGTAGCCATATTGATTGCCGCTTCATAGTAAGGCACTAGATCTTGATGACGAACTTCATAGGTTCCTCTAACCTGGTAAACAACCAGCTTGTAGTCACCATAAACTTCAAGATATTCAACGTCCAGTTGTTTAGCTAGCTGAAGGCCAATGAGTAGAGCATTGTATTCTGCCACGTTGTTGGAGCAAGGTTCATCTAAGGAGTATAGGCTCTTTGAATAGTTGACCCGTCTGGAGAAATAAGAACAACCCCTACTCCTGCGACAATGGCACCATTTGGTCCAATTCTGGATGCACCGTCAAAGAATAGACGCCAAGTAGGAAATTCTTCGGAGATCATATTTGATTCCAATGTCTCGTCTGGAATTTCATCATAATGTTTGGATGTCTCTGGAACAGGATGAGCTGCTAAGAAATCCGCCAGTGCTTGACCTTTAACAAACTTTTGTGGAACATATACCATATCATATTGGGCTAGCAGAATGGCCCATGTAGCTAGCCGAGAATTGAGTGTGCTAGGTTTTTTCATCAGTACCCGAAGCGGATTAACTCGGGATATGACATGAATAGTTTGGCCAATGATGCAATGCCTCGTCTTTTGAACAACAAACATAAGAGCTAAGTATTATTTTTTGACCGGACTATAACGGTGTTCGTCACTAATCATAGTACGACTGAGATAGTAGATGGCCTGTTCATGATCTTCTTTGTTCTTTTGGGCAAGTAAAGCACCCAATGAATGATCCATAGCACGGACATACATTAAGAACGATATGCCTGAGATCGGTGGCACCAAGACTGGTGGGTTCATGAGATATCGTTTTATATCGTCAAATGCTCATTGACATTCTTCGGTCTAGATGAAAGATACACCCTTCTTCATTAGCTGATAAATGGTTTGCAGCGTCCACACAGGTTCGAAATGAACCTCCTGATGTATGCAAGTCGACCTTGGAATCCTCGTAGCTCTTTTAGGTTGCGTGCAGGACGCATCTCTTGAATGGCTTTGATCTTCTCGGGATCCACGTGTATACCCTTAGAGGTGTTTGCCATGAAATATAAAAGAGCAGAACAATTATCGGAGGACTGGACTTTTACTTCACGTTATAAACTCGCTTGTACAAAGAAAGCCTAGGGATAAAAGCCTAGGTACAGCAGTCTAAGTACAATTGTTTATTTTAGATTCTGGGGGGCGGTGACGATAGAGGCTCGGGAAAGCGACGGTCGCTCTGCCTTACTCCTTGGACGATCGGTATGCAGCCTTGGCTCCAGAAGATTGCTCGGCGTTGAAAAAATGCTCTTTTTGCTCTCTCTCTGCTTTTTCTCTCCAAGTATGTGGTGCTCTCTCTGATCTCGAAAAGTCCTTTCTGTATGTATGTGTGCGTATGTATCTCCTGCAAGGGAATGGCACCCTGCTATTTATAAAAATGGAGGGACCTCATTAGGGTTCACAATGATTGCCCCTTAAAGTGGCGGCGGCCTGTTGATCGATTAATCTGGGCCATTAATCTTGAGTTTGATAAATCTGGGCCATTTAGTCTAGATTGTACAAAATTCTATCAGTAATTAATGCTGATTGGAATAAATCTCCGTGGTGATAATTTGCTGATGTCTGCGAATCTGAATGAATAAATTTAATTCATTCTCCTGCCACGTGTCCCAGATTATTGAGATTTGACCTAATCTTTGATTGCAGTAAATCTGGGAAATTGATTGGCTTTATGACACGTGTCCGGGAGTCACTGAGCCGCAGGAGGGAAGAGCCGCATAAGGGTTGAGCCGCATAAGGGCTGAGCCGCATACGCCTGGCCACGTGGCAGGGCTACCTGGGGAGTGGCCTCTGAATCTCTAAACCGCATGATAATATGAGCCGCATGGAGACGATCCTTGTGAACCGCATAGGGCTGCATCTGCTTGAGCCGCATAGGACAACTTTAGCCTGAGTCGCATAGGGAGTCTCCACTCGAGCCGTATATGACCGTCCATGTGTCTAGGCTGCATGGCATTTTCTGGATCTCGGGAAGTTGTGCCAGAGATTTTCTTTTGATTTCCTAGGATTATGTCAATATGACAGAGTCATAATTGCTTTTTTATGTCAGACCTATCGTTTTGTTGGAGTGGTCAGCCGTCAAAGCAATTAATGCAGTATAGTGCGGAGGGGAGGACAGTTTGCAATGCCATGTGTCCTCTCTTTTGAGCCGTATGGAGATCACAGAGCCGCATAGGCTCGTTGAGCCGCATTGGTCATCTGAGCCGCATGGGCTTTCTGAACCGTATGGGGTTTCCTGGCCGCATGGCTCTTTCTTTATTTTTTTCATGCTTCTATAAGACCCCCTTCAAAATTTTTAATTTGTAAAATTGAAATACTTTGAATAAGAAGCATGGCCGTGTGGAAGCTCTTTCTAGCCGCATAGATGTCTTGGCCGTATGGAAGTTTCAGCCGCATGGAAGTTTCAGCCGCATGAACTTTTGAGCCGCAGAGTTATTTCAGCCGCATGGATGGCTTAGCCGCATAGACTCTTTGAACCGCAGGGGTGTCTCAGCCGCCTAAATCTTTGCCACATTATTATGTCATGCGTGCAAATCTTCTCTGGGCAGAATCCCAAGAGTTTCTGATCTATGATTAGCTAGTTTGTCTCTATAGCCGAAGAGTCGACTACGTTGTACGAGGCGTCGGTCTGTGGTCCGCCTTTCTCTATAAATAGAAGGGTATTTGGGGGGACCTCTCTCTTAGACTCTTTCTGACTAAGATTTTTGTCTTGTTTTCTTCTTCTGATCGACAGACAACGATGGCACCTAGGGCTTCCAAGGCGGTCAAGAAAGCTGTGGTGAAGAGTAGGAAATCGGCTTCGTCTTCGACTGCCGCACCCCCCGTTCGTCTTGACGTTCATGTTGCCATTGAAGGTAAGGACTGTGTAGAAGATTGGGCACTTTGAAACCTTAACAGCGGTTGCCCTGCTGCATGCTTCGTGCACAATCATTTGATGCGAGCTTTTCAAATTACATGGTCCGCATACACGTTCCATGAGACGCATGGGGTATATTCCATGTCCGAGCCGCATAAAAAGTTGTCTTAAACAGGCCGCATGAATATCTTTAAATATTTTCTGACTGTTTTCCTCATTTATTATCATTTTTCGTCTTTGGTTCCTATAGTGTCTCCCTCGGATGCTGAGATTGCAGTGACAGAGGAGCCGCCGCCTCCTGTCATCAATCAGGGGTCTTCCTCTGTTAAGGAGGGGGCGATGAAAGAAGAACCAGTGCCTGAGAGGGACGACATCCTCTCCACTGTCGAGACTGCTGAGGGTGGCAGCGCTGGGAATTCTGATTCTCCTATTCGGGACGAGGATCTTCTTCAATTGCATCCTTCATATGTAAGGTGGTTGAGGGAGTGGTATGCGCGCTTCTGTGACTAGGGTTTAGAGGCTTCTCGTAGGTGTCTATCTATAGTCTTTGTTTTGTTTTGCTTTTCTTCTTGTCTGCATGAAGAACTGTTTTGACTTGCTTGTAGTCGTGTGGATGTAACCAATTTATGAATGAATGGAATATTTTTGCTTCACTCTTTTGCCTTTGTAATAATCATCTTATTGGGACATTTTGCATGGACCCATTGCCCCTAACGTACCCTAGTTTTGGATACGGGCAACAAGCTAAAAGGAACGAACATACTTACTCAGAGGTAATAAGGACATGGTGAGTATGAGAGTCTCTTTGACGGGGCCTTCCTGCTCAGAGGTAATGAGGACATGGCAGGAGTGGGCTCAATGAAGAGGGGGGTACATAGAACAACTCAGAGGTAATGAGGACATGGAAGTTCTATGTAGGGGGTGATTTGTTTTTGGCGGAAGTGAAACGACTCAGAGGTGATTGGGACATGGCTGTTTTAGAAATTTGTGGATCGATTACCCTTTTTGTGCACTGGGAGTGCAAGTGTTAGATCATGAGGGAGGATCTCTTCTAGGAAGAAAGTTCAGAGGTGTGATCATACATGACTTACTATCTGAAAGAGTGATCGAGATGTGAGTTCAGAGGCACCAGCGGGTACATGACTCGATATTGGAAAGTATGAGTTCAGTGGCACCAGCAGGCACATGACTCAGGCATCTGGAGAATGGTGAGTGTGAGTTCAGCGGTACCAGCGGGTACGTAACTCAATGATCTAGAAAATTGTGAGAGTATGAGTTCAGCGGTACCAGCGGGCACATGACTCAATGATCTGAAAAATTGTGGATGTGAGTTCAGCGGTACCAGCGGGCACATGACTCGAAAATCTGGAAAATTGTCAGGGCGAGTTCAGTGGTACCAGCGGGCACATGACTCGATGATCTAGAAAATTGTGAGGGCGAGTTCAGTGGTACCAGCGGGCACATGACTCAAAAATCTAAAAAATTGTGAGGGCGAGTTCAGTGGTACCAGCGGGCACATGACTCAATGATCTGGAAAATTGTGAGGGCGCGTTCAGTGGTACCAGCAGGCACTTGACTCGATGATCTGGAAAATTATCGTCTAGACATGGTATTTCTTTAGGAACTTGCCGTTGACGGGCAACATGAGCAAATCCCCATTCTGTTTTGCGAGACGGTAAGCTCCGTTGGAGAATACGGCCTCAATGATAAATGGGCCTTCCCATTTTGGCTGGAACTTGCCGACAGTCTTGCGAGTCATGACCATCGGTCTCCGGACTGCCAGAACAAGATCGCCCACCTGAAATGTTATGACCTTAACCTTCTTGTTGAAGGCTCCAGAGATGCGTGCTTGGTATAGCTCGATTCTTTGCTGAGCTAGGAGGCGCATTTCATCTAAGGCCTCTAAATCTTGTAGTCGGCGACGGTAGTTATCATCCGCCGTCAATTGATAAGTAAGGGCGACACGGAGTGAGGGTATTTGAGTCTCTAATGGGAGAACTGCCTCACTCCCGTACACCATGGAGAATGGTGTGTTTTCGGTAGCTGTTCGAACTGTAGTACGGTACACCCATAAACATTCACCGAGCTTCTCGTTCCAGTCACGTTTGTTAGAAAAGACAAACTTTGAAGAGTTTGATGATTGTTTTGTTGAATGCCTCTGCCAACCCGTTCGCTACTGGGTTGTATGGTGTCGAAGCAAAATTCTAGATGCGGTGCTTATCGCAAAACCGATAGAAGGCATGGCTTACAAACTACGGACCATTGTCGTTGATGATCCTTCGGGGCAGTCTAAAGCGATAGATGACATGATGCTTGAGGAAGCTGATCACGTTTGAAGTCTTTACTTCGGCGAGTTGAACAGCTTCTGCCCATTTGGAGAAGTAATCCGTGATCGTAAGTATGAAGCGATGTCCACGGGAGGAAGGTGGAGTAATTGGACCGATGATGTCCATTCCCCATGCTTCGAAGGGCCAGGATTCCACTGTCAGATGTAGGAATTCGGATGGCTGGTGAATGAAATCCGCGTGGACTTGGCAGGCTTTGTATTTTCTCGCATAGTCTATCTCATCCGCTACCATCGTAGGCCAGTAATAGCCCATTCGGCGAAGACGGTCTTGTAATTTAGGGCCAAGCTGATGGGCCCCGCAGATACCGTTATAAGCTTCTCATACGGCTTCTTTGGCCTCTGTGTTTGACAGACACCGAAGCAATAATCCATCGTAGGATCCGCGATATAGCATTTTCATCTCTGCATCGTAAAAGGATCTGAGGAAACGCCGTCTAATGGAGGTGGCTTCCTTTGGGTTCTCGGGCAGGATGTCGTAGACGACGAAGTCGATGAATGGTTGTCTCCAGTCTGGGGCATCATCAATCGCCTGAGCGGAATAACTTGCCATGAATTGAACGTTGTTCTTGGGGCAGACCAGCTCATGGCCTATCACATCTACCGATTGATGGGTATGATTTGGCACTGCTAGGGAAACGGCCAGGCCTGCTAAGGCATCGGCTTCGATATTTTGGAGTCTGGGGACGTGCTCGATGAAGAACCCCTCGAACGGTGAGATGATGTCGATTGCTATTTGGTGGTAGGGGATCATGTCTTCGTGGCGAACTTCGTAGGAGCCCCGGATCTGATTGACGATTAACTGGGAGTCGCCATATGCTTCAAGATATTCTACCCCTAGCTCTCTTGCAAGTTGGAGGCCAATGACCAGAGCGTTGTACTCGGCCACATTGTTAGAGCAGGGTTTCGTGAGGGAGTAAGCGCGGTTGGTCACCAATCTGGAAGGGGAGACTAGCACCACCCCGACTCCGACGATGATGTTGCCCTTGGGTTCTATTCTTGAAGCACCGTCGAAGAACATTTGCCTTATATCATCGTGAGAGGTTGCATGCAAGTCGGCGACCTCATCTAGGATCTTTTCATATATTCTGGAAGACTCCGAACCTGGGTAGGCTGCCAAAATATTCGCCAGGGCTTGACCATTGACAGCCTTTTGCGGGACTAAAATCATAAGATAAGGGGACAACAATATTGCCGATATAGCGAGGCGAGAGCTGAGTGCCCCTGGTTTAGTCATGAGGACCCTAAGAGGGTTGACTTGTGAGATCATATGTATTGTTTGTCCGGTGACATAGTGCCGTGTCTTCTGAATAGCGAACACTAGGGCAAGGCATTCCTTCTCCACAGCGGTGTATCGGTGCTCTGGCCCAATCATCATTTGACTGAGGTAATATATGGCTTGATCATGGCCTGCATCATTGTTTTGTGCCAACAGAGCCCCGAAGGAATGTTCCATTGCTCGTACGTAGAGCAGGAATGGTTTTTCCGCAACCGGGGCCACCAGAATTGGAGGGTTCGACAAATATTCTTTGATATCGTCGAAGGCCCACTGACATTCTTCATCCTACACGAATGAGACACCTTTCTTCATAAGGTGGGTGAATGGTCGACATCGCCCGGAGAGGCTGGAAATGAACCTCTTGATGTAAGCTAGCCTCCCTTGAAGGCTTCTGAGCTCGCGAAGATTTTTCGGGGGACCCATCTCCATAATTACCTTTGTCTTCTCAGGGTCTACATGGATACCCTGGGCGGTGATGATAAAACCCAAGAACATCCCACTGGATATACCCAGGAAGGACTTTGTGGGATTCATTTTCAAATTGTGCGCTCGCATCAGATCGAATACCGTCCTCGGATCCTGCAGATGGTCTCCCTTGCGGCAACTCTTGACGGCAATGTCATCAACATAGCACTCCACCGTCTTGCGTAAGTGGTCTATGAAGATGATGCTCATGGCCCTTTGATATGTGGCACCGATATTCTTCAAACCGAAAGGCATGACTGTGTAGCAGTATGTGCCAATCGGTGTTCGGAATGACATATGCTTTTCGTCGTCCGGAGACATCTTGATTTGGTTGTACCCCGAAAAGCCATCCATGAATGACATACGTTCGAAGTCGCAGGTGTTGTCAATCATGATGTTTGTGATAGGGAAGGGGAATTCATCTTTGGGGCATGTCTCGTTCAGATTGCGAAAGTCGCTACAGATTCGAATCTTTCAATTCTTCTTGAGGACTCGTACTATGTTGGCGACCCAATCCGGATGTTGTTCCTCACGAATGAAGCCGCTGGCTATTAGTTTGTTGACTTCGACTTCGATCGCATCTATGATGCCTGAGCGGAAGCGTCGCTGTTGTTGCTTGACCGGCTTTGCATCCGGCCGGACGTTGAGTTTATGAAGAGCAACATCGGGATTTAACCCGGGCATGTCTTCATAGCTCCAAACGAACACATCAATATACTTTTTGACAAGTTCTAGCAGCAATTTTTGCTCTTCGTCTGTTAGGCTTTTATCGACGAAGATTGGTTTTGGAGAAGATTTACTGTCGAGATCTACTTGTATGACCCCATCTTCAGTGGGAGGTTCTCTCTGTTCGAACCGCTTTTCCCATTGTGCATCCAGCTGTTGCACCCACGGCTCTAGCTCGAGGATCTCAGGGATGTCTTCATCTTCTTCATAAGCGTCGGCGAATGCCATGTTGACGGACATGAATTGTCTGAATACATCTCCGATGCTGGTATCTGAGTCAGAAGTTGGTGACCCGGTCGAATGTGAATGCCAGTCACATTCTTCATCTGAACTCTCAGGGGTCGTCGTGGGTGTTACATACCCTAATCTACATCGAGTTTTGCTATAGTAGTCCCGTGGTTTGCCTGCCGGGACTGGTGGCTTCAAAGGTAATCGTTGCCCAGTGCCGTAGTTCAGGCCTAGCGTAGCCTCCAGATCATACCCCTATTTTTGCATGAGATATTTAGATTGGGGGCTATAAAGATACAAAGGCATTCTCCCGACCTCTGATCCAAGGTCGACTTCTTCTACGGTGAAGGGATGTGGATCATCCACCCGGTCGAAGATGATCGGATGGTCCCCTCCCTCAATTATGCGATAAGCGTCTTCTGCTGGAGTAAGCTGGATTGCGGTGTGCATATTTGTCACCTGTGTGTGTAGGTGAGTGCCTATACCGTGTTCCATAGCATACATTGTACAGAGCTTATTAAGCTTGAGGTAGTTCAAAGATAGCCCTTTATCGATGAAGTAAGGTATCTTTTCTAGGGTGATTACATCATCTGCGGAGGGAACATCAGTGTGGGCAGCCACATACTTGGCTAACTCCGGTTCCTCTTCGGCTACCCCCTGTATAACGAAGACTGAGAGGACGACCTGGGCAGATTGATCATCAGCGTTTCAACTGGTGGAGCAGAGCGTGGAGTTGTTGGCAAACTAGCGACCCCCAGCTGGGTACTCGATGCTGGCAGGGGAGTAGTTGGTTCGCTAGAAGTTCCAGGCCTTGTATCGGGGTGACGACCCTTCTTGGGAAGGCGTATCGTCATTGGCTTGTCGGAGGGATTGAGCTTCTTCGTTTGTGGCTGGCCGACCCTCGGTAGCCTGATTGTCAGTGGCTCCGTTGTGGGTCTTGGCACTTGGCCAGACCTTGGTAGCCGGATTATCATCTGCTCTTCTTGTGCCGAGAGGCTGATTGCGTCCTTTTGCAGATTGGCAGTAAGGGGTGCTGACTTGCCAGGTTTGCGAGCTTGGAGACGGATCGTCAGAGGCTCTTCTGATCTTGTGGCTGTCTCGGTACGAGCTTGCGCATCTCCTTCACTAAGATGCTTCTTTGACTTTTTGTACAGACAGGAGTCTGAGTAGTAAGATTCGACCCCTTTGAAGGGATCGATATCAGCAAACTCCGTTCTTACGAAGCCGTGTTTGTCGACATATTTGAAGCATTGGTGCAGCGTGGAAGGCAAGATCATATAATCGTGTATCCAAGGGCGCCCCAAGAGGATGTTGTAAGAAGTATCTGCATCTATGACGTAGCAGGTGACTTCTGATTGGAGATCGCCAATCTAACACTTTAGACGAATCTTCCCAATTGGGTAGCTTATGCCCAAATTAAAATCGCTGATGGCGGTGTTTGTAGGCGTCAGGCGATGCATTGGGATGCGGAGGTGATGTAGCAGACCCTTCGGGATAATGCTTATGGAAGAGCCAGGATCAATGTGCATCCGATCCACCTTTACGTCGCCAATGTACCCAGTGTAGTATAGTGGGCGATCGTGCAGATTAGTTTTGATGAGCATATCCTGCAGAATGAAGACGATGTTGGGCATTGCTCCCGTGCAGGCGCTATCTTGGAGATCTGCAGGCGGGTTCTCTCCTATGAGGTTGACCTGAGCGAGGTACGCGTCGGCGTTTTGGAGTGCATCGCTCAAAGCCGTACCAACATCCTTGGAGAGTCTCAGAAGCTCGTATAATGACAACTTGGCCGGTGTGTTGGCCAATTGCGCTAAGATGTCGAAGTTGTGGGGCTTCTCCAGCCCTTGTGATGCCTCTTTCCGGAGGGATTTGTCAAGGTAAGTCTCCCTCGGCCTAGGCTTGTCGGTCGTCGGAGGCTGAGCCGGTCCCGAAGCGTCGGTTGTGGCGGGCTGATGATCTTCAGTTGGGTTGTCAGCCATAGGTTGGGATTGTGCCCCAGACCGGGTGACGACGGCTGTAGCTTCTTTGATGTCCACCGAGATTGTGCGACAGGACCTGACTTTTCCACTCTTCTTCTTGCAGATGGAAGATGATGTGGGCCGAGTGACTTCCGATACCAAGTCTGGATGGATCCACATGACCTTCCCTCGTGACGTGGTGAGGGGAACTAGATCAGCAGCCTGATCTTGGGGAGGTAGAAGATTAGCAATCTTCATTATCGCCAGAGGGATGGGGACCACACCGTCTTGAGTTTCCTTTGGAGGAAAGCTGCCGAATTGTACTGACACCATATTTGCTGCTAATGTCACCTCTTCGAAATCGATGGCCAGTGCATTCGTATCGATGAGGTTTTGGATGTACCGTTTTAGCTGGTAGCAGTCGTGTGTGGCATGGTGGACATAACGATGGTAATGGCAGTACTTTGGGTTCTCCATGTCTGCCTGCCGTGGTTCCCGTCTTGGTAGAGGAAGCTGAATTCTGTCTCCTTGTATGACCATGTCCAAGATGGGCTTGACGTGACCGTCTTCGAAGGTGTAAGTGATTTGGGGCCATTGTTTGTCTGCTAGCTTTGGCTCAGGTTTCTGTGCGGTGTCGGCTACCATAGCCTGCTTAACCCTGCTGTCCTAATTGTTGGAGGGGCTACCCCCATTGTCGTTGTTAGGACGCTTGCCCTTGTTCTCTCCGTCCGAGATGTGCAGTCCCAATTGGCAAGCCTTCTTCAATCGTTCTTCGGCGCTCGTGGCACTGATGATTATAGGTCCTAAAAAATCAAGTGGCACACATCAACAAAGTCAGAAAATCAAGAAATACAACTTTCAGATGACTTGCGCAGACAACAGATTGCGCACCATTCAGATTGCGCAAGATCGATTGCGCACACTTCTAAGTGCGCAGGCTGACGTGGCAAATCGCCATCATTACCTGACACAAATCAAATCTTCTGACAACTGACAGCACGAAGATCGAGGCGGCCGTTCGTTTAATCGTGCAGCACAGCGCTCGAGGACAGCTGGCAGCGCAATCCATGTTGGCGCAATCCGAGTTGGCGCAATCCATTTCCTGCACAAATCAAGTTGGCGCAATCCAAAATCTGTGCAGTTCAATGTACGCGTTCTGCCAGTACAAATGATAAAGTACACGTGGCATTCATGCCATCAATTGCTCATTTCGTGGCAACTGCCTATACATGATCATGTGCATTTCAATCAAATGATGCCATATGTCCAAGACAGTTAACCCATGATCTAGCAACTGCCTGCGCAGTCCATTGCTGCGCAAACCAATTACTGCGTAATCTATCATGCGCAGTCCAGAATAACTAAAAGTTAGTTATTTCTCAGAACTCTATAAATAGAGTTTCAAGTCTCCATTCAAGGGGATCACGAATCAACAATCAGAAATCAGAGAGTTCAGGAGTTCTTGTCCAAGTGCTGCTGTATTCTTCCGAGGCTTTTGCCTTCAACTTCCGAGGCTTTCTGCCTTCAATTCCAGAGTTGTCTTCAACTTCAGAGGCTTCGTCTTCAGAGTTCACATCGTCCAAGGGATAAATCAATCGTCATCTAGATTGGATTCCTAAAGTTGTACAATTCCCAGAATTCAAATTGTAATCTTTTACAAAGTTTGTATCAATAAAGTTCTTCAACTTTTGTTTTTGCAAACAAAATGGCGACTCTGCTGGGGACGACTTTCTCCTCCGATGAGGAAGTGACAACTCAATGTGACGTGGCGTCCATCGAAAAGACGCAGAAGACACTGGTTGTGAAGATCAACCAGACAGCCTACGAATCTATGATCAACTCCAAAACCACTCCTCGTACTGTAACTACTGCTGCCACAAGCAAAGTGCGCCCAGTGTGGATCCCAAAGACTGCTGCACATTCTGTCAATGTTGCCAGCAAGTCTTCTGCGCAATCTGCCAGCAAGTCTGCTGCGCAGTCTAAAGCTTCTGTCACCAAGCCCAGTGCACAATCTGCCTCTGCTACTGCTGTGCAGTCTGCTATGGCCAGTGCACAAAAGACTTCATATGCTGCCATGGCTAAGTATAAAACTTCTATGCCTATGGCGCAATTGGATGCCAAACTTCCTGCACAAACCAATATTCCAGCAACCAGAGTGTAATCTAAGCATTCTGTGGCAAGAACTCCTGATGCACAAACCACAGTCTCTGTGGCCAGAACCAGTGTACCATCAACTCATGCGCAAAGCATTCTTGCGCAATCCAAGAGTGACAGCCTTTTGGCTAAACTCTCTTCTTCTCACAACAAGGGAAAAGGCTCTGTTCCTCTTCCTAAACACACTGTTGCTCCTGCGCAATTCACTGGGGGTAGTCCTTTGGCTATTCCTCTTTCTCTTCAAAACAAAGGGAAAGGCCCGTTGGTCTTTTCTCAAACTTCCTTGTCCCATGACTTGGAAGACAACATAGGGAAACGCTCTTTAGCTAACCATTCATCTCAAAATAAAGGAAAAGGTCCTTTGGTCTTTTCTCAATCTTCTTCAGTCTTTACTGAAGAGGATCCATCTGAATGTGCCTTGGCACCAATCAGTACTAGAAATCTTTCAAACAAAGATTCTTCTTTCCTTTATAACAAGAGCACTTGTACTGACCAAAGAGGTATTTTGCCTACCCCGGTAGCAGAATTTCAAGACCTCCTAACTCTCAAGATTTCCCGTTCCAGACAGGGAAAACTGTTAGTGTCTCAGACAGAAACCCTTGGGGGTAAATTTGCTGATCTCAAAATTTATCTCAATAGACCTACTTCGGTAAAACACAAACAGCCAATGCCGAAGATCAAACATCATCAGAAACAACTCTCTAGGGTCAAAAATCCTGACACTTATGCTAATGAGATGAGCACTTCCCTGTATACTCAAGGGACTAAATATTTGAAGAATCGGAATTATGTTCCGAATGTTATCAAAGAACAGATCCCTCAGAGTTTTCCTTATCCTGTTGTTGTTCCCGATCTTCGAGAAAATCTTAGACAGAAACGGAACAATGTCTCAACACCTCCATCTCAACCATCTGATCATCATTGCAATCACAAAGTCATCATCCAATGTTGTTGTCAAACAACAAAACGATCTGTTTTCGATCGTCTGACTTTTGCCAAATCTGAACCTATGTCAGAGGATGACGAAGTCTTGTATGCTTTTGTTAACATGACTTTCCGAGACACTGGGGGTAGAAGATGTTCTAAGCACGATAAACTTCGCAAGCCAAGCCAGCGGTATTTAGAATTACTTCAAGAATCTTCTGAAGGAGTATTTCGACATACCCGTTTTCGAAGCCGAGATACAATCGGTCAAAGGAATCTTCCTCAAAACCCTTCAGGTTATTCTTCTTCAGACTATGATGCATACAGCGAAAGTTCTGAACAGACGGTGTCTTCCACTGTACCAAGAGAAGTGACAGCTTATGTTGTCACTGATGATCCAGACGCTTCAACTTCTGTAAATCAGGAACAGCGAATTGCTGCACTTGAAGACAAACTAAAAACCATGGCTGAAATGGTTGCTAGTATGCATTCCATCATTGTAGCACAGTATGTTACACCACCAACTGCACCTACTACGAGTCCAGAGATCATAGCATCTTCGGTACCTGCCAATACTGGGCTGGTGGTAGTGTTTCCTCAAATGCCACCTGTACAAGTACAAGTTCAAACTACACCTAGTCTGTCAGGAGCTGGGGGTAGTGCTTATAATGCTGTTCCTCCTCCTATCACTCTAACTCAACCTGCTCCTTCTTCGTCATCAGAAGATGCCAATGAAGCTGTCAAACTCTTGCTAACCCAGTTCGAAGCTTTCAAAGAGAAAGACAACTTGCAAAGATTGGGGATCAAGCAGCCCTATCCAGTTGAATGGAAGGAAGTCCCGTTCCCACCGAAGTACAAAATCCCAACAATCTCTTTGTTCGATGGCAGTACTTCTCCTAGTCAATTCGTCAATCATTTTGAAGTAATGATCGTTCAACTCCAGCCAAATGACGCTCTCCTTACCAGAGTGTTCGTCGGTTGTTTAGCCGACGTAGCATATGACTGGTACAGAAGTTTGCCCGATGGTTGTATCACTTCCTTTTCAGGTCTCAAACAAATCTTCCTGGAACGGTTCTATGAAGGATTCAATGACATGACTATGTCAGCTCTCAACAAAATCAAACAGAAACATAATGAAACTGCTGAGAGCTTTGTTGAACGGTTCTGCCGTGAAGCTTTGAAAATGCCTCCCGGAACTCCAGCTGCTGTCACTATTGATACTTGTAAGGAAAATCTTTTGCCTATTATCAGTATATGGACAGGATCTACCCAATTCCAAGATTGGCCTTCATTCATTGTCAACGCCAAAGCTGCTGAAGTGAGTGCCGAGAAGTTCAAACAATTGAGGGTACAGATGTCTAACCCCGATCGAGAGGAACATCAGACGTCAGGTGGTGGCAACCGCCAAAATAATCGCAAAGCAAAAGAGACTTTGAACATTAATTTGAACAAGAATAAAGAATCTCTGGCTGTCAATGTGGCTCCACCTACATCCACTCCTACTCCTTCTGCACCTCCACCGCGGGAACCTCGTCCGAAAGTAGAATATTCCTTCGACGAGAATGACACTGCAAGCATCTTTGAATGTTTACTCAAAAGCAATAAAATTCAACCCCCAGATCTAAAGAAACCTGATGAAGTCGGTAAGACAGATCATCCTAAATATTGTGTCTACCATAGGTTTATTGGACATCCTACTCGAGCATGCTATGTGCTCAAAGGCAAAATTCAGGAGCTTGTCAATGCTGGTGTCGTCACTCTGCAGCAAGATAAGAAAACTGTTACTGCGAACATGGTTTCAGTCCAGTTTGGTGACTTTCCTCCGCAGATGGTACAGCACGGTGTCATTCCAATTCCTAAAGCTACCCTTGAGATTGATAATCTCCCACTTCCACCAAATGAAGGTCTTGGTCCCTTGTCTCTTGACAACGGTGAAATTACGTGGATCCATCCTGATCTTGCTCCGGAATTCGAGGTGCGCTCTTCTTCCAAGAAGAAAGCTCGTTCTAAAGGCAAAACCAAGATTTGCAACATGGTGTCTTTTGATCCCATAGTTGACGAGAAGATTCTGTTAGGCACCAGATCAGGGAAATCCTATTTGAAAGATCATTCTGAAGGTCAAGAGGATCCTGCTTCTTCTTCTGAACCTGCCCCAGCACAACCTGTTTCTACTGAAGAGATTTCTTCTACATCTTTACCAGTTGTAGTACCTATTCCTCCCAAGCCAATGACGGCTGACAAAGGCAAGCAACAAGTCTGCTTTGACAAACCTCTGAAGAAATCATCTCCTACAGGACTTGAAAAGCCGTACAACTTTGATATATTGGATCAACTGGCCAATACACCGGCTAGGCTATCAATCTTCGAGCTCTTGCGCCTTTCCAAAGAGACTCGAGAAACTTTAAGTGAAGCTCTGATGCAGGCTGAAACTTGCTTAACTCTCCTTAAAAGGCCAGAATCAGAACCAGTCTCTTGCAGTCACTGTCATAGTGTCTTGGAGTTGATTCCAAACATCACTTTCACTCAGGATGATATGCTACTAGAAGATAATAGACATGATCATCCTCTCTACTATACAGGATATGTTGATTCGATGAAAGTCGATCGTATCCTGATAGATCCAGGGTCTGCACTTAGCACCATGCCAAAGACAATGCTCGATGCGTTGAAGATGCCAGTACATAGTCTTTCAAGCACAATCACCACTATCTTGGGATTCAACCAAGGAAGGAGTGAACCTTTGGGCAAGATCCGCCTAAAACTTCAAATAGGCAATCTTCGCACAAAGGTGACCTTTTATATCATTGACAATCATGGTTGTTCTTACAACGCTCTTCTGGGAAGACCATTCCTCCATGAACATAATGTTGTTCCATTAACTCTTCATCAATGCTTTAAATATGTTGATAATAAAGGATAAGTTCATAAGGAAGTTGCAGACCTTTATCCTTTCAAAGGCGTTGAAGCGTATTGCAACGATGCTCGTATGTACAAGGAGGAATTTATGAAAGTGGTATTGGCCATGGATACTGAAGAAGATCAAAAAGCAGTACCCAATGACACTCTCATCATACCTGTCAAAGGGCGTGTTTCTTATCCTCAGTCTTCTAAACTATTGGCTATTCACTTGTCGGTTCAAAAAAAATCAGTTGATGCTGGTCAAAATCAAAGGGAGCTCACCTCTTCTGAGCCACTTGTTATCGACTTACGTCGTAATAAGGACAAAAAGCAGCTCGTTTCTTCTGAGCCTCTTGTTGTTGATATAACTCACAACAAAGAAAAAAGGGAGCTCACCTCCTCTGAGCCACTTGTTATTGACCTTCGTCGTAACAAGCTTCCTTCACGTTCTTCTTCTTCCCTTCTTATAATCAATCTGACCAAGCCTGCTAAGGCTAAAGGTCCTGCTGTAAATACATATGTACATATCAATGAACAAACATCTACTTTCCAGTATACTGATGTTATTTATCATACTAAATACTATTTAGATATGTTAGATAGCTTTCAGTCATTTACAATGGGAGTTGTACAATCTCTTCAAACAGAAGTTTCATGTGAATATCCAAAATATTCATATCGTATTGTTCCTGCTCGTAAGAAAGGTAAACGTCCAATACTTTTTAGTAAAAGACCGGAACAAAAATTTAGCTACACGGATGATAGCAAAGTTAACGACACGGGACGTCTTTAATTCCGTCGTTACAGTCAACAATCAAAAGACATCGTCCGAAAGATGGGTTACGACTTCAAAAGCGGCCTCAACTACGGTAAGGGAAGAAAGACTCCTCTCCGTACCGCTGTTCCACAAGAAAAGTCAGAAATGTATTACAGCAGGACCAAAAGAGGTCTCGGATACGCCTCCCCTCCAATGTTATCCCCAGCAGTTTCTGATTCTGATAGCGAAGAACGTTCCAACTCTTCTGATTCCAGGTTATGGGATTCTGATACTAGCATTGGTGAAGTCCATCGTGTAATTGTATCTTCTAATATGGTTTCTGCTGAACTTCCGGAAGGATGTGATGAGGACATTGAAGAAAGTCCTAAAACAGATCCTTGGGCTCAGGAGATGGATAATCAATGGGTACTCCGATTTGAACAGAGAGAACCTCCTACTGAAGATCAATTAGTTCAGGTTGATGTAGGAGAAAACGAGTTGCCTCGTCCTATCTTTATTAGCAAGAATCTTTCGGAAGCAGATAAGCAAGAGTTGATTCTTCTCATTAAAGAATATATTGACGTCTTTGCTTGGAGTTACGAAGATATGCCAGGTTTAGATCCCAAAATTGCTACTCACAAACTGAACATTCTGCCTAATGCTAAACCAGTAAACAGCAGCAAAGGCGATTCAAGCCTGAAATGATGGATGCAATTGATGATGAAGTCAAGAAGCTTATTGCTTGTGGCTTTATTCGAGAAGAACAACATCCTGATTGGGTAGCCAACGTTGTTCCAGTCTTGAAGAAAATTGGCAAAGTTCGAGTCTGCATCGATTTCCAGGATCTTAATGAAGCATGTCCAAAAGATGAATTTCCTCTTCCTATCACGGATATTATGATTGACAATACCTGTGGGTTCGAGCGAATATCTTTTATGGATGGATTCTCTGGATACAATCAGATCAAGATGAATCCCGAAGATGAAAAATACACATCTTTCCATACTCCTCAGGGAGTTTATTGCTACACGGTGATGCCATTTGGTCTCAAAAATGCTGGTGCAACTTACCAACGAGCTATGAGCACTATCTTCCGAGAACATCTTCATAAAACTGTCGAATGCTATGTTGACGATATTGCCGTCAAAAGTCGTCTAAAAGAATATCATATCCAAGATTTGAGAACAATCTTCAATCTCATGCGTCAACATCAGCTCAAGATGAATCCCACCAAGTCATTCTTGGGTGTCTCTAGTGGTAAATTTCTCGGCTTCGTTATTACCTCTAAGGGTATACACGTGGATCCCGAGAAGATCAAAGCCATTCAAGAGATGCGTCCTCCACGTAACCTAAAAGAGCTACGAGGATTCCAAGGCCGACTTGCGTACATCAGGCGATTCATTTCGAACTTGTCTGGGCGCTGCAGACCATTCACTCAGCTAATGAAGAAGGGTGTATCTTTTATTTGGACTGAAGAATGTCAACAAGCATTCGACGACATCAAACGATATCTCATGAACCCACCAATTTTGGTGCCACCAATCTCGGGCATTCCATTCTTAATGTATGTCCATGCTATGGATCATTCGTTGGGTGCTTTACTCACCCAAAAGAACAAAGAAGGTCACGAACAGGCTATCTACTATCTCAGTCGTACTATGATTGGTGCTGAACACCGTTATAGTTCGGTTGAAAAAGAATGTCTAGCCCTTATGTTCGCCGTTCAAAAGACAAGACATTATATCATTGGTCAAACCATTCATGTCATATCCCGAGTCAATCCTCTTCAGGTATTAATGAAGAAGCCTAGCACACTCAACTCTCGGCTTGCTACATGGGCTATCCTTCTAGCCCAATATGACATGGTATATGTTCCTAAAAAATCTGTCAAAGGTCAAGCACTGGCAGATTTCTTGGCAGCTCATCCCGTACCAGAAACATCCAAGCTTTACGATGAAATTCCAGACGAGACGTATGAAGTCAACTTAATCTCTGAAGAATTTCCAACTTGGCGTCTATTCTTTGACGGAGCATCCAGAATTGGACCCAATGGTGCTATTGTAGCAGGAGTTGGAGTTGTTCTCGTTTCTCCAGAAGGATCAACTATCCAAAGAGCCTACTCTCTAGATGAATCATGTTCCAATAATGTAGCAGAGTACAATGCTCTACTCATCGGTCTTCAATTAGCCAAACAACTTGACGTCGAGTATCTCGAAGTTTACGGTGACTCTAAGCTGGTTGTCAACCAGGTTAGAGGAACTTATGAAGTCCGTCATCAAGATCTGGTACCTTACTTTGAAGCAGCAATCAACATGGCTACATCGTTCAAAGCTTTCTTTATTGAATATGTACGCCGAGCTTGTAATACTGAAGCAGATGCCTTAGCCAATCTTGCAGCAGTCTTAGCTGTCCCCATCCGAAAACAACAAGTGGTGGTTATTTCTAATCGAGAATTGTTTTGCGTAGAAAACAATCGTAACATCGAATTCAGTAATTATGCTGAAATTAATATTATCAATGAAGATTGTAGAACTCCTTTTATCGATTTCGTGGTTCATGACCTACTCCCCGAAGATCCTAAGGAGGCTACAAGTATTCGACGACGATCTCTACGATTCTACTACAATCAAATCACTAAGACTCTCTATCGACGGACTTATGACGGTCTTCTTCTACGCTGTTTAGCGGGTGATGAAGCAAAACAGGTGTTACGTGAAGCTCACGATGGTGTTTGCGGAGCACATCAGCCCGGTCCTAAACTACAGGATCGTATCCGAAGAATGGGTTATTACTGGCCCTCTATGGTATCAGATGCCATCGAATATGCAAGAAAATGTCGAGCCTGTCAAATCCATGCAGACTTCATCCATCAACCTTTGGAATTTCTACATCCGACAGCCGCTTCTTGGCCTTTCGAAGCTTGGGGTATGGATGTCATAGGTCCTATTAATCCTCCTTCTTCTAGAGGACATCGGTTTATTTTAGCAATAACAGACTACTTCTCTAAGTGGGCTGAAACTATACCCTTGGCTGAAGTAAAGACCAGTAGTGTTATCAACTTCGTCAAACACCATGTCATTTATCGATTTGGTGTCCCTCGACGAATTATCCATGACAACGGACCGCAATTCATCAGCCAAAAATTTACCAGATTCTGTGATGATCACCGGATTGTTAATGTCGCTTCGACTGCCTACAATCCTGCTGCTAATGGTTTAGCCGAAGCCTTCAACAAAACTATTATCAAGCTTCTCAAAAAGTTTGTATCCACTAACAAACGGAATTGGAGTGAAAAGCTTGGCGAATGTCTATGGGCCTACCGAACTACGGTCCGCAATCCTACGGGTTTTACACCTTTCTCTTTGGTATATGGCTGTGAAGCTGTTCTTCCTCTGGAACTTCAAATTCCTTCTTTAAGGATTGCCATTGCTAACGAGCTCACTACAGAGAACAATGATCTTCTTCGACTTCAAGAATTGGAGGCACTCGACGAAAAACGATTAATGGCTCAACAATATATTGAGTTATATCAAGCCCACATTTCGAAGACTTTAAATCGTAAAGTGAAGGTCAGAGCCTTTCAGCAAGGAGAACTTGTTTTAACGGTCAGACGTCCTATGACTATGACTCATATGAGCAAAGGCAAGTTCGACGCAAAGTGGGAAGGTCCATACGTTGTAAGCAAAGTCTTCTCAAATGGAACGTATCAACTCTCAGAACTGGATGAACGAATTGCAATGATGCCCATCAATGGCAAATTCCTTAAAAAGTAATATATGTAAATGTAAATACTTGTAAATCATCAGACAAGTTCATGTTCATAAATAAAATTTTATTTTATCATGAATGATAGTACATGATATTAAGGAAGATCACTATCATCCTTCTCTACATTTGGACGAGGACCACTACCGTCCTTTTCAAAAACATGGTCAGCAAAAGAACCGAGAACCTCTTTGCTGGAACCCACGAGGAACTTGCAGGCAGCCATCCTCATGGCTTCTTCTTCTTCAGTCCTTCCTGGTTCAAGCAGAAAGTCCAGGATATCTCGCGGTGTCTTGGGTGCAGACGAACCTTCGCCTGCTTCTGCTTCCTTTGGCTGAATTGGATCGACAGGACGTTCTTTAACGTCTTCTTCAACCTTCGGGGCGAGCTCAGTCTTCTTGAGTGCATCTTCAGACGACATTTTTATGTTGAAAAGTGAAAGTGCTCATTCCTGTCAGATTTTTGTTCTATTTATAGACAGAGATTTCTCAAACAACGAAGCAACGCATTCATCCGACGGTTCATTCGTTCATCACCACCCGACGGTTCATCCGTTCATCCGTTCATTTATTATCGTCCGACGGTTCGCCCGTTCATTCATCATCACCTGACGGTTCATCCGTTCATTTAATTCCCTTGACGGTTCATCCGTTCATTCACTTGACGGTCCGTCCATTCACTATATTCATCCGATGGTTCATCCATTCACATTCATCTGACGGTTCGCCCGTTCATTCATCATCACTTGACGGTTCATCCGTTCGTTATATCTCATTTTGACAGTTTGTCCGTTCGTTCTATCATTTGACTGTTTTTTCCGTTCATCTTACATCCATATCAGCAACTTATCGTTTCGATTATGTTGTCAATTGAAATAATAATATTCACTATATTCTGCCACATCCATATTACCTTTGAGTAGATATAATGAATATAATTATTTTCTATAAAATCATCAAGAAATATATCATGTCTTGTACCTCTGAATATATTTTCTATCTCTATTATTTATATCTAAACAAGATATGCAACAAATAATGGAGCCACAGCAAAAATGTCTTTTATTGATTGAAATATAAGACATTACAAAAACATTCATATTGCAAAAGACATAAAGTACAAAATGGTCCATTTAAGATGGAGGTATCATCAGGTTGTCAATCTGCTGCTTCAGAGTCTGCAGCCGTTCGTCGCGAGTGGACATTACCCTCTTTCTCGCTTCTTCCATTCCAGTTTCTTCATTGAAAACGGGCATGGACACTATCCAACGTGTAATCTCAGCACCATGAGTCGCCTCGTACTCTTCCTTCTCATGAGTCAAAGCCTAGAATTGTTCAATGGCAATTTGATGATCAGCAATTTCACCTTCAAACTCCTTCTGGAGACGAGTGATTTCTGCCCTCAGCTCATTAGTCCTCTTCCCTTTTCTTTCATCCATCAAAGTTACTGATTCCAGTTTAGAGTTATATTTAACGAATTTCATAGAATAAGCTTCCAAGAGATTCTGAAGGTTCATCCTTTCAATATCAGCTGCCAGGGCCATTTGTTCAAATTTGGTCTGTACTAGGGATTCTACTTCCTCTTTATTGAGTGCTTTATAATTCTTTATAGAAATTTCTAACTCATCCAGTATATGCTCAAGGAGAGTAGCTTGAGCTTCGTCACCTTGCTCCCTGTAATGCCTGTATTCGTATTACGTATTTTGGGATACGTGTACGTATTTATTCTGTATTGCATGATTCCTTGTTTAGCTCTTGGCTTGGTTTAACTCTCGGGTTGGGTTGGCTTGGTTCGGTCGGCCCAATGCTTGGTTCATCGTGGGCCAAGGGTGGAACACCTTAGCCTATGCTTCTCCTTCATTTCTACCACAACCTCCTCTTTATTATCCCCACCAACCTTCTCTTTCCTCCATAATTCTCATTTACTTCTCCTTCCCCCACCATTACTCTTCCCCACCAACCAAGAACACCACATGCAAGTGCAACTTGCTTCCACAAGAGAACTCCTTTTGATGGTTTCATTAGCTTCCCCTCATGATTCTAAACCACATTAGAACTTGTCATTTTCCATTTTGAGGCTTTAATTTTTGTAGATCTAGAATTTAGTTATTTTTAGATTTTGGTGGTTTTGATCTATTAAACTTTCTTGTTTTCAAGTTTTGATGGTTTCATGTTGTAGAGAACTTCATTCTACCTAATTTTGACCTTTGGAAAGTTGGATTCGGACTTATTTTGACCAAGATATGGACAATGGAAGCTTAGATTCAACTTTAGAGTTCTTGCTGTTCTTGCCATTTGGAGAAGACAGTGAACAGTGAGCTAGCTTTTTAGCTTACGTCACTGACTTGGGTACGCTGCTCTTTAGCGAGCGTACGCTGACTTGGGTACGCTGCTCTTTAGCAAGCGTACGCTGACTTGGGTACGCTGCTCTTTAGCGAGCGTACGCTGACTTGGGTACGCTGCTCTTTAGCGAGCGTACGCTGACTTGGGTACGCTGCTCTTTAGCGAGCGTACGCTGACTTGATATGCTGCCTGTTGGCAGCATGTCTTTTTCGTACGCTAGCTCAAGCGTACGCAGTCTTGAGCGTACGCTAGCTTGAGCGTACGCTGACCTGTAGCTTGAGCGTGCCCTGGTGTACGCTGACCCTTGCGTACGCTTCCCATTGGAAGTGTATGGACCCTTTGGTACGCTAGCTCGAGCGTACGCAGACCTGATGCGTACGTTAGCTTGAGCGTACGCGTGCCTTGGTACGCTAGCTTAAGCGAGCAAGGCGTACGCTGGCCTGAGCATAGCTTGACCTGAGCGTAGCTTGCACTGAGCGTATGGCCTTTGGCTGACTTTGCCTTATGTCAGCGTGTCAGATTTGGTTTTATTTTCCTTAGGCTTGGCTCTTCTATAGCCCTGTATATTGATATTTTATTAGATATTTTACGTCTATTTTATATCCTTACGCCATTTGTCCTGAACTTGATAATCACGAATTTATGAAATATGTTTGGAATGGATAACTGAGCCTGACACGATAGTGATCCGTAGTGGTGCACTCCTGACATGAGTAACATGGCATGACCTGATAAGTGGCCCATCGTGGCGCACTCCTGACAAGTACACTTGACCTGATAACCGGACATGATTATCTCGAATAGCTGTTGCGACGGCTACCTGATATGACATGACCTGTACACCGTGGGCGATTGTGCTTGTATAAATAAACCAGTCCTGTCTTGCATCATGTCTAGGATGGGACTCCTGAGTACCACGGTCGGGAGCACCCTACTAAAATGGACTAAGGCTAATATCTAGAATAACACAGTAGTCATGAAGAGATTTCCCAGCTACAGGCAATCCCGTTACCTGGGCGCGCTTGGGATCTGTAGCCTGCCATCGAGTAGGGCACATTTCTAGCACACTGTCATGTGTTGCACCCCTCAAGCTACTTAAGGGTACATGCGTTTCCTGGACGATGTACCCACCTAAATTCAATCCTAATCTTTCGACCTGGGTAACCTGGATGGTCTGTAGGGCTTGTGGCTGTGGAATAATCTCACTGCATCTTGTTAGTAATTAAGCTTGTGACAATCCTAGTTAGTTAAAGTATCAAGCTGTAATTCTTGCTTGGCCGTGAAGTGATTGGACGGAGTCTAACCAGTCTAGTCTTGCCCTGATCCTGTTCCAGATTATTGAATGACCAGAATGCTTGTATTTATTTTACCGATAAATGGTGAGAATTCCAAGTTCTGTTCAGACGAAGGGTTACAACCCCGGTCCTTGTTTGGTTTACGGGTTGTAACCTGGTTATCTGAATCGTTCCATGGTTATCTCGTCGTTTATCATCCTGGTGTATTTTCTTTATTTCCAGTTCTTACTTTTATTTATATCTTGTACTGATTGCTGGTTTTAGTTCTTAAGTGAAGCTTCCTTTGTGGCACTTGCTCTTTCTGGGGTCTGACCCAGCTAGTTTTGTGTGGCCAGATTTCGGAGCAGCTCCAGAGGATCTACTGACCTTCCAGCCAGATGGTGGCCACTAGACGGAACCCTGGCAACGAGTGGGTTATTTTTGGCTCTCCCACTCTATTGTAAAAATTATTCTTTTGAGGCGTTTAGCCGACGAGCACCTGTTTAGCTCGATTGCACTTTTACTTACTGTCTGCCTACGGGCTGTAACATGATTGACAAATCCTAGGGTTGATCATGTATGACTAAAACTCTAGCTAGTCCTAACATTTTGTAACGACTAGCTTCATGATCAGCTGAATATGTAATGTTTGGGACGCCTTACTATTGTATATTTAATGATCATACATTTTGTAACTTTTACTTACTTGCTTATGATTGAGACAATAGGCTTGTTCATGACCTTAAGAGACTGCTGGCTTGTAGATAAACCCTCATATATCCTAGATAGCCGTGATCGTATAGCGAGATAGAATCCATTTCATATACGTAGCTGGCTATGTCTGCCCTCGCTCTCCAGTATTCTGGTTCTGGGGCGTGACACTCCCTTACAGCCCTTACCAAGAGAGAAGTCGGATTTCTGACCATAAAAAAATTAGCACCCTTTTTGTCCATCATTTTGTTGACTAAAGGTCTCAAGGATTCAAAGAAGCATCTGGTAAACGATTGGACGACTTGCTGATTAATTGCTAGAGTGCCTGGAGTGGTAGCTACTCCTGTTGAAGATGAGGTAGCAGGATCTCGTATCTAAATAGCAGGTTCTTTAAATAATGGAGCCAATATGGAGCTAGTTGCCCCTCCTGGTTGTTCCTCTGCAAAAGTAAAATTATTATTTTGCTAGTCGTTTGCTAAATAACCAAAAAGATCAAATGAAGACAGTCTTACCTTGGTTTGATCCAGCAATGAGCTTATCCCTGCAGGAGTAGACTCTGGCAGAGCAGAAGTAACTTCAGCTATAATAGCTTGGCTACTACCCGCCTCAGAACCACAAGACAAATGATGACTGCTGCTAACAACCACCGTTGTTATGGGCACTATGTCCGTGCACGTCGGAGGTGCTAGAAGAGTCTCATGATCTACAGGAAATATAAATAAAGACGTTAGCTATCAATTCATTCAAGAGGAGATTGCTAATTCCATTTTTTACCTTGAGGATCATTAGCGGGAGTTTCTTCCAGGATTTCTTCATCTATTGCTTTTTCTGGAACCTCAACATCCTTTTCAGGATTTGAGGTGTCAGTAGCATTCTCTGGAGCCTCAACATCTTTTTCAGGATTTAAGGTCTCAGCAGCATTCTCTGGGATTTCAATATCCTCATTATTTACATCATTGGCAGCAGTAGGAGATGTGTGCACTTCATCATCTTCTTCAAGATCTTGCATATAGTTATCAACATTCTCAGACGAAGTGCTCTCCTCATCCTCGTCTTCTTCTGGTGCCTTCTCGCTGGTAGTCGCGGCTTGGTCACCAAAGTCATCCAGCGGACTGTAGCTACAATCTTCTAAAGCTGCAATTACTTTGCGATCTTCCTCTTCGCGAAGGGTTCTAGGAGTAGGCGGAAGTTCAACAATCTGTAACTGCTCTTCCCTTACTTCCTCTATAGTACTTCCTCTAGGCTCTTCGGCCTCAGTTCCCGGAGCAAGATTTTTTCTTTGCTCGATCTCCTCTCTACGTTCAGGACTAGGAGTTTTATTCCTAGGCTCTGAAACAGGAGTAGGAGATGGCAAGGTTAATCCAGCTGCAGCATCCATCACCATTGAAGACAAGGCCCGATTCCTTCTGAGGACCAGCTTCTTTCTTTTTAATGGCCTCTCAGGGCTCTCTATATTGATAGCTTCAACTTGTTTCTGGATAGAGGTTGGTATAATAGCCTCTTCTTGCTGAGCTGACTCGGCCAGTTGCCGAGACTGAGATCGAGTAGTGATCTTTTCAGAAGAGTGATCTAAGATCAACTTCTTCTTTGCTGCTGGAGCAGGAGGATCTTCTCTTCTTTTCCTTTTTGCAGGAGATTTGCCCACCTTTAGAGAGACACGTAGTGGTACATTTACTTCTTGAGGGAACATAATATCCCTCGAAGCTTCCAAAGGTGCATCTGCTGGCTCGTGCACCTCATCATTTCCAGGGAGCGATAGAGCAATTCTTCCTTTCTTCAATCTCGTCGAAGAAGCGAAACTATCTGCGAGATTAAAATCCTCAACAAAAGTGTTCGCGGATGCATAAAATACTGAATAAGTAAATAGCATCCGAGGACCATGAGTGCTATTTACTGGCATCGAGAATATGGCCTTCGTATCACGGGTATTATAATAAGCCCAAGCTCGGGCCCCGTCTATCAAAAAACCCTTGCCTTGGAGGTAGGTGATTGCATTCCCCACATGGAATTGATCATATCCAAACTGTCAAACAAATCGGCTGGGGAGATATGGTTCTAAGTAACATTCCTCTTCGAACCGGTATACCAAATGAGACGGTCGAATTGTCTTCAACCATTCAAAAGCTGTACGGTTTAGAGGTTGTATTTTTGAGTCCACCATGTTTGTTGGCATCTGATCATGTCCAGCAGGGAGAGGAGCACAACAAAAGTTCCATCCTCTATTCAGATTTAGAACATATCTACACTCGCTCAAAGAAGTGTACTTCCATTTACCATGAGAGTACCTTCGCAGAAAGCTGCCATCAACCGGTCCCATGCCGGGGTCCATTAAAGTGGGATAGTGGAGAAGCAACCATCCAAATATATATGTGTATGGCAGTTCTAGGCGAGGGAATTCTTTCTCTCCTTTTGCTTTCAGCATCAGATCGACATACAAACGAAGACTGGCATTTAATTTGCAAGTCATTGCTGATAACAGGTCCACCTTGTAGCCAAAGACTAACTTGACGGCGGCAAAAAGAATGCCGCGATGAAAGCGATCCACAGCACTGGATCCTGGGACCATAAACTGCCGGAGCCAATATGTCAGAAACCCTGCCAATTGGGCTTCTTTTGACATGGGTCTATAACCCATTCTCAAATAACTCTCCAGAGTGTCCCCTTTCTTTAAAGGAGGATATTGATAATCATCTTTCATTTCTTTATCAAAATTACCACTCTCTTCCATCAGCTTCATAACTTCTGTATTGCTCAAAGGTTTGAAGAAATTAGGATAGCATTTGTCGTTTTCCTTAGTCTTCTTCTCTTCTATGTGGTTAAGGAACAGATAGGATAACCATTTCGAAGAATAACAGGTGTTTGCTGTAGCACTCTTATAAAACAGGGAACAGATCTTGTAATGGCATAGCAGTTCCTCGAATACTGCTACCATTGCTGCATTTTCCCTTCTAAGTTTGTCAAACTCATCATTGGTTGGAACAAACTCTTCATATGGAGCGTCTGCCATTGGCAAGTACGAGATATATTTCATCTCATGGAGTACAAACCCAATTTCTCCACAAGAGGTCATGAAAGTTCCTGTTCTATAATTGTATCTTTCAGCCAAGGCCAAGAACAGGTGTGAATTGGGTGCAAAACCATAAACAGTGGCGTGTACTTCTTAGTACAAATTGATTTATTGAAGTCTGTCTTCAAATGTTGTCAGAATCTAATTTGTAATACAGTTCCATCTCTTGTAATCTGGATTCACCAATCTAGTTAATCTGATATCATGTTTGGGGTACTTTCCTTCAGCTTTCGCAAATTTGTTTGCAAATATCGGTGTTCTGACAGGCATCAACAAAGAGGAGTTCTCTGGCAGAATGCAACCGGGTCTCAAGCCTCTCAACAAGATATTGTATCGATCAGAGGAGCTATAGAACATATCCTTCTATTTGACCCCTTCTTTAGGAAAATTTTTCCTGCACGGGCATCTTGGAAAAGAGTGAGGTTTCACTCCATCTTCCTCGGATAGCTCGCATGAGCATACCAGCATAAAGGGAGGCAGCGGGCAATATCTGGTATAAAGAATGACTTATCTTCCTGATGGACTATTCTTTCCTCCATCCTCGGCCTTGATTGAGAGCTTTTCTCAAAAGCCTCACCAAACAAGAATAAAGTTTTCTTATGAATAACAACATTTGCTGATTCCAAGGGTTGTCCATTCATTAAACACAGTAGAGTCTCATTGTCTTGAGATATCAGAATCGCCTGACGGAAGGTCGGTAGATCATACTGGGGATAATGTACATGGAAGAGATCCTCTTTATACTCTGACTCTGAAAGAGTTCCCACAAAAGTTTCATATTCTGGATCTTCTCTCACGTTAACTGCATCAAACAGAGAAAATAAAAATCAGTACAAGTCAAGTTAAAGATTCTGTCATCAGTTTGCGCAAAATTAGAATGCGTAACATCAGATTGTACAGCATCAGTTTGTGCAAACGTCAGACTGCGAACAAACAGCCATCAATTTGTGCTAACAATCTCGCGCAAATCAGCAGATTGTACTGACATCTGCCAACGCAGTTCAACCGATTGCGCAGAAAGTCGCTCTTCATAAAAATGAAGAGTTAACTGATTTGTGCAACCAGAACCCTAAAAAGGGCGGTGCAGTATGATCACATCTCTAAAAAGATGTGGATTTTGAAGAACAGTGAGATCAAAACCCTAAAAAAGGTTTTTGAGTAAAAATTCTCTACCTGACAGTGCAGGGTGCGCAGATTCATGACGAGAAGCTCGTCACGCAGCTCTGTTTGATGATTCGGCCGGGGCTTTGCCCTTAGCGGCGGCGGAGGATCGTCGGGGCGCCATAAAGATCGTCGGAGAAGGAAGTCGAAGTTCGTTCGGAAATTTCTTTCTCTCAAACACAAAGGAGGCAAAGTAAATGAAGAAGAGAGCTATTTATAGTTTTTGAAAATAAAACGGCTGCCTCAGTTTGCGCCTAAAATTGTGGACAATCCCTCAGATTGCGCAGCCAGCTTACATCATGCGCAAATTGATTCAAATTTCAAAATTCAAAGTATTTTAAAATTTTGAATAAGTTCAACTTTCGAAAACTTTGAAGGGGGTCTTGTAGGTCCTAAAAAATCAAGTGGCACACATCAACAAAGTTAGAAAATCAAGAAAGACAACTTTCAGATGACTTGCGCAGACAACAGATTGTGTACTATTCAGATTGCGCAGGATCGATTGCGCACACTTCTAAGTGCGCAGGCTGACGTGGCAAATCGCCATCATTACCTGACACAAATCAAATTTTCTGACAACTGACAGCACGAAGATCGAGGCGGCCGTTCGTTTAATCGTGCAGCACAGCGCTCGAGGACAGCTGGCAGCGCAATCCATGTTGGCGCAATCCGAGTTGGCGCAATCCATTTCCTGCACAAATCAAGTTGGCGCAATCCAAAATCTGTGCAGTTCAATGTACGCGTTCTGCCAGTACAAATGATAAAGTACACGTAGCATTCATGCCATCAATTGCTCATTTCGTGGCAACTGCCTATACATGATCATGTGCATTTCAATCAAATGATGCCATATGTCCAAGACAGTTAACCCATGATCTAGCAACTGCCTGCGCAGTCCATTGCTGCGCAAACCAATTACTGCATAATCCATCATGCGTAGTCCAGAATAACTAAAAGTTAGTTATTTCTCAGAACTCTATAAATAGAGTTTCAAGTCTCCATTCAAGGGGATCACGAATCAACAATCAGAAATTAGAGAGTTCAGGAGTTCTTGTCCAAGTGTTGCTGCATTCTTCCGAGGCTTTTGCCTTCAACTTCCAAGGCTTTCTGCCTTCAATTCCAGAGTTGTCTTCAACTTCAGAGGCTTCGTCTTCAGAGTTCACATCGTTCAAGGGATAAAGCAATCGTTATCTAGATTGGATTCCTAAAGTTGTACCATTCCCAGAATTCAAATTGTAATCTTTTACAAATTTTGTATCAATAAAGTTCTTCAACTTTTGTTTTTGTAAACAATGATGAACGTCTTCCAATCTTTGAACTGACTTTCGCCCATCCAGAGACTGATTGTTGGGAGCAGTCTCTTTTTGCAAATTTCAATCAAGGAGGAATTCGAATTTTCAGATGGCAGCTTCATTACGGTTTGGCAAAATCGTTCGATATAGTTTCTTGTTAGCTCTTTCTCCCCTTGGACGACGTCCATGAGGGTGGACATTGTGATGTCCTGTCCTACTTCGTAGAATCTCTCCAAGAACATGCCCTTGAAGCCGGCGAAGGAGTGGATGCAGTTGTCTGGCAGATTCCGGTACCAGTCGAAGGTGACCCCTTCCAATGCCCCGATGAAAAATCGTATGAGAATAGCATCGTCATAGGGCAGATGGTCGGTTGTGACCTCGAAGTAGGTGATGTACCGACTTGCTGAGGTCTTGCCATCATAGGGATTGATATTGAACGACTTATATCTTGGTGGGAATGGAACGTCCCTCCAGGCAGCAGGGTACGGTTGTCGTATTCTGAGGTCTTGAGAGTTTTCTCGAGCGTGAAACATGGCTCGGAGCTCCTGGACCTCTCTTCTCGCTTTGCGGGCCTCGTCCACGGCGGTGGGGGCCGTTGTTTTAGGAGGATCGTTGCCCGGGTTTGGTGCCGCCAAATTCGAGTCCGCATTGACCGTAGGACCCGTGCTTGTTTGGCCGGGCGTTCCTCCTTGCAGAGTTGGAAGGGCTGCTTTAATCTCATCTACAGACTTGACCAAAGCAAGCAATATGGCTTCGAGACTATCGATACGTTGGCGATCACTGGAACCTCCTTGGCTGCTGTCTGTCATGAATACCGTCTTTACGTAAGGAGAGATGGACAGAGCGGTGGAGAAAGTGCCCTCCGAATCGTACCCCTATAGTGAGAAGTCATCGGGGTATGTGGGTATGTTCTCTTCTGGTTCGGACTCGGAAGGAACAGTACCCCCAGTCTCCGAGTTTGCCTCGTCTTGGAAATTGTGGACGTTCTCGGGGACGTCAGGGTTTGCTGAATCTGACGGGAGAGTTGCCTCCCCTGACTCGTCTTCTTAGAACATCGGATTGTTGTGGAGGCTCGGAGGGGTGCTATCCCCAGTCCCAACACCCCCTGCATTGTGGACGACGAATCTCCCTTTGTAGCAGATTTTGTCTTAGAGCGAGTACCTTGGAAAACTCCGGTGGTGGGCACCCGCTTAGATGACAGTCTTTTAGTCGAAGTGGTTAAAATCTTCGGGTTGGAAACATTTGTCTTCTTCCCTCTTCCATCAACGGGGACTTTTTGAGCGGAGTTGCAGGAGACGACGGGAAGTACCTCGTCTTCTGAAGATGGCTGTTGTAGTCTTTGAAAGACAGACTACCGATCTTCTCGCACTGTCGTATTATTGCAGCAGCAGTTGACGATGATTTGGGTGCAGTAACGTCCGTAGGAAGACTTTTTGCACCCCGATGCATCTCCTCTTTCCTTGCGTTTGTGGAGGATGGCCTCACGCAAGTTAGAAGGGTCTGGATCGGCCATGTTTGCTCCCTGGATTTTGGAAGACTTTTGTGAACCTCTCTGTCCGTTTGCCGCCGGGGGCTGGACTCGAGTGGTTCTGGACAACTTTCTATATGAGGCCAGCATAACGGTATACGGGACGCTCAGATGATCAGAGGCAGGATCAGCAGACCGAGCGTGCCAAGCTCGTGCTGCCCTAGACTTCTTCGCTCTAGTGCGTAAAGGCACATAGTAGGAAGAGTCTTGGTGATGCTGGAGAGAGTCAGACATATCTTCTTGGGAGCACAAGAGATCAGGACCATAAGACAGGCGGTCGAAGACAGAGCCGCGCGAGGTAGGCGTCATGCTGCCATCCTCAACAATCTTCATGCGGTTGGCAGACGTAGCCGCATAGGCTTTCTTCCTGCGGCTAGGAGTCTCAGCCGCATGAGTATTCTTTATGCGGCTGGATGTTCTGGCATCATAGACTTTCTTCATGCGGCTGGTAGATCCACCCGCATGAGCCTCCTGCATGTGGCTGACAGATTTGGCCACAGGAGTGCTCGTCTTCGTCTTGGGGCGCATAGAGTCGCTCTTTGTCCCTGCAAGTCCAGCATCGTAACATTTTCCTCTGCCGAACTTGGGGACAGCATAGTTCTTTACGGCTCGAAGTGGAGCCGTATGAGAGTCGCCTTCGCCGTCTTGGGTAGCAGAGAGTACCCCGTCCAGAGCTTGTGGGGGGGCAAATGATTTTGGCCTCCACTCGCAGCGAGCTTTCTTTGTGCGGGTTCGCTTCTGGATTGGGCCAGCACTTCCTTCAGAGAGCATCACTTCAAACGCCTGTTGGTCGAAACGGACGACCATCTTCTGTTGCATGGAGCCAAGCTTGGCTGCATCCGACTGCATCACCAACTCCTCAGCCGTGGAGAAGTTCGTCCCCAGCAGAGTCGCCATCGTGTTTGCCATAAAATATAAAAGAGCAGAACAATTATCGGAGGACTGGACTTTTACTTCACGTTATAAACTCGCTTGTACAAAGAAAGACTAGGGACGAAAGCCTAGGTACAGCAGTCTAAGTACAATTATTTATTTTAGATTCTGGAGGGTGACGATAGAGGCTCGGGAAAGCGACGGCCGCTCTGTCTTACTCTTTGGACGATCGGTATGCAGCCTTGGCTCCAGAAGATTGCTCGGCGTTGAAGAAATGCTCTCTTTGCTCTCTCTCTGCTTTTTCTCTCCAAGTATGTGGTGCTCTCTCGGATCTTGAAAAGTCCTCTCTGTATGTATGTGTGCGTATGTATCTCCTGCAAAGGAATGGCACCCTGTTATTTATAAAAATGGAGGGACCTCATTAGGGTTCAGAATGATTGCCCCTTAAAGTGGCGGCGGCCTGTTGATCGATTAATCTGGGCCATTAATCTTGAGTGTGATAAATCTGGGCCATTTAGTGTAGATTGCACCAAATCCTATCAGTAATTAATTCGGATGGGAATAAATCTCTCTGGTGATGATTTGTTGATGTCTACAAATCTGAATGAATAAATTTAATTCATTCTTTTGCCATGTGTCCCAAATTATTAGGATTTGACCCAATCTTTGATTGCAGTAAATTTGGGAAATTGATTGGCTTTATGACACGTATCCGGGAGTCACTGAGCCACAGGAGGGAAGAGCCGCATAAGGGTTGAGCCGCATAAGGGCTGAGCCACATACGCCTGGCCACGTGGCAGGACTGCCTGGGGAGTGGCCTCTGAATCTCTGTACCGCATGATAATCTGAGCCGCATGGAGATGATCCTTGTGAGCCGCATAGGGCTGCATCTGCTTGAGACGCATAGGGTTGTTTCGATCTTGGCCGCATAGGACAACTTCAGCCTGAGCCGCATAGGGAGTCTCCACTCGAGCCGCATATGACCGTCTACGTGTCTAGGCTGCATGGCATTTTCTGGATCTGGAGAAGTTATGCCAGAGATTTTCTTTTGATTTCCTAGGATTCTGTCATTATGACAGAGTCATAATTGCCTCTTTGTGTCAGACCTGTCGTTTCGTCAGAGTCGTCAGCCGTCCAAGCAATTAATGCAGTATAGTGCGGAGGGAAGGACTCTTTGCAATGCCACGTGTCCTTTCTTCTCAGCCGCATAGAGATCACAGAGCCGTATAGGCTCGTTGAGCCGCATGGGTCGTCTGAGCCGCATGGGCTTTCTGAACCGCATGGGGTTTCTGGCTGCATGGCTCTTTCTTTATTATTTTCCATGCTTCTACAAGAGGTAATGACAAAGCCGAGAAATTTACCACTAGAGACACCCAAGAATGACTTGGTGGGATTCATTTTGAGTTGATGTTGGCGCATTGGATTGAAGATAGTTCTTAAGTCTTGGATGTGATCTTCCTTTAGACGACTTTTGACAGCAATATCATCAACGTAGCATTCGACAGTCTTACGAAGATGATCTCGAAAGATGTTACTCATGGCTCGTTGGTAAGTTGCACCAGTGTTCTTGAGACCAAATGGCATTACGGTATAGCAGTAAACTCCGCGAGAAGTACGAAAAGAAGTATGTTTTTCATCTTCAGGATTCATCCAAATCTGATTATATTCGGAGAATCCATCAATGAAAGATATTCGCTCGAACCTAAAGGTGTTGCCAATCATGACGTCCGTGATAGGGAGAGAAAATTCATCTTTTGGACAGGCTTCATTAAGATCCCGAAAGTTGATGCAAACTCGAACTTTTCCAGTTTTCTTTAGGACTGAAACGACGTTGGCTACCCAATCTGGTTGTTGTTCTTCTCGAATAAAGCCATAAGCGATGAGATTCTTGACTTCATCGTCAATTGCGTCCATCATTTATGGCTTGAAGTGCCGTTGTTGCTGTTTGACCGGTTTTGCATTAGGCAGGATATTCAATTTGTGAGTAGCAACTTTGGGATCTAGACCTGGCATGTTTTCAAAGCTCCGGGCAAAGACATCAATGTATTCATGAATAAGAAGAATTAATTATTGCTTATCTGCCTCTGGAAGGTTCTTGCTGATGAATATTGGATGAGTTGACCCGCTCTCTCCTACATCAATTTGAACTAATTGATCTTCGGTAGGAGGTTCCCTTTGTTCGAATCAGAGTTCCTATTGGGTATCCATTCGTTGAGCCCAAGGATCTGTTTCGAGATTTTCTTCAATATCCTCATCATAGCCTTCTCGAAGTTCAACGGAGACATTGTTAGAAGATACGATCAATCGATGAACTTGACCGATGCTGGTGTCAGAATCCCATGATCTGGAATCAGAAGAGTTAGAGCGCTCCTCACTATCGGACTCAGAGACTGCTGGGGATAATACCGGAGGTAAAGTATATCCGAGACCTCTTTTGGTCCTGCTATAGTACATCTCTAATTTTCTTTTCGGAATAGCCGTACGGATAGGAGTTCTTATACCCTTATCGTAGTTGAGGCCATTCTTGAATTCATAACCCATCTTTCGGATGATGTCTTTTGATTGTTGACTGTAACGACGCAGTTGAAGATGCCCCGTATCGTTACTTTTGCTATCATTCGTATAACTGAATTTTTGTTCTGGTCCTTTACTAAAAAGTATTGGACTCTCGCCTCTCTTTCGAAAAGGGACAACAAAATATGAATCATCTGGGTGTTCAAGTAAGACTTCTGTTTGAAGAGACTGTACAACTCCCATTGTAAATGACTGAAAGCTATCTAACATATCCAAATAGCACTTAGCATGATAAATGACATCAGTATACTGGAAAGGAGATGCTTTTTCATTGATTTGTACATCTGTATTTACAACAGGACCTTTAGCCTTAACAGGCTTGGTCAGATTGATTATAAGAGGGGGAGAAGAAGAACGTGGAGGAGGATTGGACTTGTTAAGATGGAGGTCGATAACAAGTGGCTCAGAGGATGTGAGCTCCCTTTTATCCTTGTTATGAGATAAATCAATAACAAGTGGCTCAGAAGAGGTGAGCTCCCTTTTATCCTTGTTACGACGTAGGTCGATAACAAGTGGCTCAAAAGAGGTGACCTCCCTTTTATCTTGACCACCATCAGTTGGTTGCTTCTGGATTGGCAAATGAATAGCCAATGGTTTGGAGGATTGAGGACGAGAAACACGCCCTTTGACAGGAATGATGAGGGTGTCATTAGGCACTACTTCTTGTTCTTCTTCAGCATCCAAAGCCAGTACTACTTTCATGAACTCATCCTTATACATGCGAGCATCATTACAATATGCTTCGACACCTTTGAAAGGATAGAGATCCGCAACCTCCTTTTGAAACTCTCCATTGTCATCAACATATTTGAAACATTGATGGAGAGTCGAAGGAAGAATGTTGTGTTCATGGAAGAATGGTCTCCCCAACAGAGCATTATAAGAACAACCATGGTTGTTAATGATGTAGAAAGTCAACTTTGTACGGAGATTAGCTATTTGGAGTTTTAGGTAAATTTTGCCCAAAGGTTCACTTGTTCCCTGGTTGAACCCCAAGATGGTGGTGATTGTGCCAGAAAGACTATGTACAGGAATCTTCAGTGCATCTAGCATTGTCTTTGGCATGATGCTGAGTGCTGACCCTGGATCTATCAGAATACGATCGACTTTCATCGAGTCGACATATCCTGTATAGTATAGAGGACGGTCATGCCTATTGTCTTCCATCAGCATATCATCCTGTGTGAAGGTAATATTTGGAATTAACTCCAACACACTATGACAATGGAGGCAAGAGACAGGCTCTGCCTTCGGCTTCTTCAGAAGGGTTAGACAGGTTTCTGCCTGCATTAGAGCTTCACTCAGAGTTTCTCGAGTTTCTTTGGAGAGACGCAAGAGCTCGAAGATTGACAGCCTGGCCGGTGTATTGGCTAGTTGAGCCAAGATATCAAAGTTGTAAGGCTTTTCAAGTCCAGAAGGAGATGACTTCTTCAAAGGTTTGTCTAAGCAGACTTGTTGTTTGCCTTTGTCGACTACCGTCGGCTTGGGATGAGTGGGTTCTACAACCGGTGAGGATGCAGAAGGGATGTTCTCAGTGGAAACAAGTTGCACTGGAGCGGACCCAGAAGAAGAAGCAGGGTTTTCTTGATTTTCAGAAACTTCCCGTAAGTAGGCATTTCCTGATCTGGTACCCAATAGGATTTTCTCTTCAACTATGGGGTCAAACGACACCATATTGTAGATCTTTGTTCTATTCTTGGAGCATTCTTTCTTCTTGGAGGAAGAGGGAACTTCAAACTCCGAAGCAAGTTCAGGGTGAATCTATATAATCTCGCCATTGTCAAGAGACAAGGGGACGAGACCTTTACTTCGTGGAGAAGGGAGATTCTTGATCTCAAGAGTAGCCTTGGAGATAGGGATGATACCGTGCTGTACCATCTGCAGAGGGAAGTTACCGAACTGAAATGAGACCATGTTCACGGTAACCGTCTTCTCGTCTTGCTGCAGAGTGACAACACCAGCGTTGACTAGCTCTTGAATCTTGCCTTTGAGTACATAACATGCTCGAGTGGGATGCCCAATGAACCTGTGATAGACACAATATTTAGGATGATCAGTCTTACCGACCTCATCAGGCTTCTTCGGGTCTGGGAGTTGGAGCTTATTGCTTTTGATCAAGCAATCAAAGATGCTCACGGTGTCATTCTCGTCAAAGGAGTACTCTACTTTCGGACGAGGTTTCCTTGATGGAGGTACAGAAGGAGTAGAAGTAGACGTAGGTGGAGCTACGTTGACCGCCAGAGATTCTTTGTTCTTTAAGTTGATATTCAAAGTTTCTTTTCCCTTGCGGTTGTTTTGGCGATTACCGCTACTCGATGTCTGGTGTTCGTCCCGGTCGGGGTTAGACATGTGTACCCCTGGCTGCTTGAACTTGTCAGCACTAACTTCAGCTGCTTTAGCGATGACAATGAAGGATAGCCAGTCTTGGAACCGAGTTAACCCCGTCCACATGCTGATAATAGGCAAAAGATTTGCCTTGCAGGTGTCTATAGTTACAGAGGCCGAAGTTCCAGGAGGCATTTTTAAAGCTTCTCGGCGAAACCTTTCAATGAAACTCTCAGCGGTTTCATTATGTCTTTGTTTGATTTTATTAAGGGCTGACATGGTCATGTCATTGATCCCCTCATAGAATCGTTCCAAGAAGATCTGTTTGAAACCCGAGAAAGAGGTAATACAGCCATCAGACAAGCTTCTGTACCAATCGTATGCCACACCGGCTAAACAGCCGACAAATACCCTGGTAAGAAGTGTATCATTTGGCTGAAGTTGGACAGTCATTACCTCAAAGTGGTTAATGAAGTGACTGGGAGAAGTGCTGCCATCAAACAACGAAATTGTAGGGATTTTGTACTTTGGAGGAAATGGGACTTCCTTTTATTCAACTGGGTAGGGTTGTTTGATCCCCAACCTTTGACGGCCTCGAATTGAGTGCACAGGAGTTTGACAGCTTCATTAGCATCTTCCAATGATGTAGAAGGAGCAGGCTGAATCAGAGTGTTAGATGAAGGAACAACGTGGTAAGTACTACCCCCAGCACCTGACTGACTGGGTGTAGGTTGAATCTGTACAGGAGGTACTTGAGGAGATACTACCCCCAGCCCTGCATTGACAGGCACTGACGATGCTATGATCTCAGGATTTGTAGCAGGTACAGTCGGTGGTACTGTATGTTGGGCCACGATGATAGAATGCATACTTGCAACTATTTCAGCCATGGTCTTCAGCTTGTCTTCTAGTACAGCTATTCGTTGTTCTTGACTAGCCGAACTAGAAGCATCTAGTTCTTCAGTGATAACATAAGCTGTCACTTCTCTAGGTACAGTGGAAGATACTGTCTGTTCAGAACTTTTGCTGTATGCATCATAGTCGGAGAAAGAATCATCTCCTGAGTGAGAAAGAGGGAGATGACCAGAAGGATCTTGGAGAAGATTCCTTTGACCGATTGTGTCTCGGCTTCAAGATCTGGTATATCGAAATACTCCTTTAGAAGATTCTTGGAGTAGATCTAAATACCGCTGGCTAGGCTTGCAAGGCTTGCCGTGCTTGGTGTACTTTCTACCCCTAGTGTCTCGAGAAGTCATGTTGACGGAAGCATACAACACTTCGTCTTCATCTTCTGACATTGGTTCAGACGTTGCAAAATTCAAACTATCGAAGACAGATCGTTTAGTTGTCTGACAACAACACTTGATGACAACCTTGTGATTACAATGGTGTCCAAGTGGTTGAACTGGAGGTGTTGAGAAGTTGTCCCATTTTTGTTTGAGGTGTTCTCGGAGATCGGGAACAATGACGGGAAGAAGAAGTCTGAGGGATATGTTCTTTGACAATATTCGGAACATGGTTCCGGTTCTTCAAATGTTTTGTCCCATGAGTGTACAGGGAAGTACTCACTTTATTAGCATAGGTGTCAGGATTCTTCATCTTGGAAGTTTGCCTCTGATGCTGGTTGATCTTCGGCATTGGCTGTTTGCATTTTGCCGAAGTTGGTCTATTGAGATAAGTCCTTAGATCAGCAAATTCACCCCCAGGGGTTTCTGTCTGAGACACCAATAATTTTTCCTGTTTTGAACGAGATATCCTGAGAGTTGGGAGATCTTGGAATTCTGCTATCGGAGTAGGTAGAATACCTCTTTGATCAGTATATTTCCCTTTGGCAAGGAAGGAAGAAGAACTCTTGTTTGAGAAAGTTCTTGTACTGATTGGTTCCGAGGCACGTTCAGTTTGATCTTCTACGGTAAAAACCGAGGAAGACTGAAAAAAGACCAAAGGGCCTTTTTCCTTCTTTCGTGAAGAAGGGTTAGCTAAAGAGCGTTTCCCTCTGTTATCTTCCAAGTCGTGGAACGAGGAAGTTTGAGAAAAGACCAACGGGCCTTTTCTTTTGTTCTGAGGAGGAGGAACAGTCAACAGACTACCCCCAGTGGATTGTGCTGGAGCAACATGGTGCTTGGAAAGAGGAGCAGAGTTCTTTCTTTTGCTGTAAGAAGAAGGAAGATTAGCCAAAAGGCTATCTCTCTTAGACTGCGCTGGCACAGTTTGCGCAGGGGTTGCAGTGGCAGTAGGCACATTGGTAGGTTGCACAAGAGAAGCATTGACAGATGGCCTTTTGGCTACAGACACTGTAGCTTGTGCAGCAAGAGTCTTGACTTCAAAGTGCTTGAGTTGCATTATGGTTGATGGAGTGGTGGTCTGCGCAGGAAGAGTTACAGCCAACTGCGCCAGAGGAAGAGGAGTCTTGCACTTTGCCAGAGCAGCATAGGAAGTTATTTGTGCACTGACAAGAGGAGCAGTATACTGCATATGGGCAGTAGAGGCAGCAGACTGTGCAGCAGTTTTGGTAGCAGAGACAGCAGACTGTGCAGAGGATTGCGCAAAGGATTGTGCAGAGGACTTTGGAGTCCACACTGAACAGACTTTGCTCTTAGCAGAAGTTGCAGTGCAACGAGTAGTCCCGGAGTTGATCATCGCCTTGTAGGCCATCTGGTTGACCTTTACAACCAGCGTCTTCTGCGTCTTTCTGATAGACGCAACGTCACATTGAGTTATCACTTCCTCGTCGGAGGAGAAAGTCGTCTCCAGTAGAGTCGCCATTTTGTTTGCAAAAACAAAAGTGTTCTTTATTTCACAAACTTTATAAGAAGATTACAATAGAATTCTGGAAAAGTACAACTATAGGAATCTGATCTGAAGACAATCGCTTTATCCCTTGGACGATGTGAACTTTGAAGACGAAAGCCTCTGAAGTTGAAGACAGTAGCCTCTGAAGAATGCAGCAGCACTTGGGCAAGAACTCCTGATTTCTCTGATGATCTTGAATGATCTCTGCTCTTGATTCTGATTTTTTTGATCTCCCCAATGAAGGACTTGAAACTCTATTTATAGAGTTCTGGAAATAAATAATTTTTAGTTATTCTGGATTGCGCAGGATGGATTGCGCAGACATTGGACTGCACAAGCAGCGAACTGCGCTGGCAGTTACTTGATCGTGGCTCAACTGTATTAGACACATGGCATTGTTTGATTGAAATGTGCATGATCATGTACAGAAGGTTGCCACGTGGTGAGCAATTGATGGAATATATGCCACGTACAAAATGTCAGTTGTCTTGATGGAGTGCGCCACATGAACTTTGCTGGCTTCAGACTGCGCTAGGATTGAACTACGCTGTAGAGAATCTGGCAGACTGCGCTTCGATTGGGCTCGTAGCTTGAGCTGCCTGTACAGCTGTCCTCGAGCGCTGTGCTGCACAAGAAACGAACAGTTTCCTCATTCTTCGGGCTGTCTGCTGTCAGAAGATCTGATTTTCTGTCAGATAATGATGACGCGGCCACGTCAGCTAGCGCGCTTGGATAGGTACGCAGTTCAGCTTGCACAGTTGAGTTGTTGCACAATCTGTCTCCTGCGCAGTTCAATTGAAGGGTGCACAATTTGATTTTTATTGCTTTTTTTGATGGGTGTAACTTGATTTTTATGACCTACACCAATACTGAGGCACACTCATTAGATGATGTAATCCCTCGGGATAAATTTTTTGTATTTAACTAATAGAAAATTGTTTTTGAATTACTCTTGTGCATACTGGAATACTATGTATTTCTTAGACAATGCTTTGTATATGTTGTAAACCTACGTGACAACTACTAACCTGGCAAGCCGAGTTGTCCCTTCCCGAAATACTTACTTCCTGGTTCCAGTAAGGAAGAAAGATGTAGAACTTATCATCTTCGGTCGGGTGGAACATCCTCAAAGACTTGCTCCTTCAGAATCAGAGAACGATAATGGCAGGATGCAGCTCTTCCGATACACCACTCAAGCCAAGCACCTTATCCAGAAGATGGATTATAACTTGACCAGCGACAGAGGACTGAATTATGGCAAAGGCCGACGCCTTCCCTTACGATTTCGTGCTCCAAATGAAAAGTCTCAAAATTACGACCAACGTACTCGCCGGGGGTTGGGTTATGTTACACCCACAACAACTTCGGAGAGCTCGGAGCCGGAAGTCATAATGCATTCTCACTCTTCCGATTCCTCAACCTGGGACTCTAAGACCAGTATCGGCCAAGCCTTCAAGAAGATATTGTCCGTTAATATGGTCTCTACAGATCCCCCAGTTGAGGATGAAGACCAGATGCTCAAATTCTTCGAGAATGAACCTTGAGCTCAACGCTTAGGATCCCAATGGGAATAGCTTTTTGAACAGAGAGATCCTCCCATGGGAGATGAAGTCGTTTAAGTAGACCTAGGAGATGAGGCTTTATCTAAACCCATATTTATTAGCAAAATCTTGACAAAAGAAGATATAGAATCTCTGATACAGCTTATCCGAGAATATATTGATGTCTTTACTTGGATCTATGAAGACATGTCTGGTTTAGACACACAAGTCACAATGCACCGACTCAACATCATGTCCGACGCTAAACCTGTCAAATAGCAACTATGTCACTTCCATCCTAACATCATGGATGCTATAAAAAAGGAATCAACAAACTCATAAAAAGTGGCTTCATTCGTAAGGAGCAACACCCAGATTGGGTGGCCAACATTGTGCCCATCACTAAGAAGAACGGAAAGATTCGAGTCTGTATAGACTTTATGGATCTCAACTCAGCCTGTCCAAAAGACCAGTTTTCCCTCTTGATCACTGATGTGATGATCAGTAATACTTGGGGCGTCGAACGTATGTTCTTTATGGATGAATTCTCAGGCTACAACCAGATCAAGATGTTCTTCGAAGATGAAAATCATACTTTATTTCGGACTCTAAAAGGAATCTATTATTATACAGTGATGCCTTTCGGATTAAAAAATACGAGAGCAATATACCAGCGGGCTATGAGTACCATATTCCGCAAACACCTCAAAAAAATGGTAGAATGTTATTTTGACGACATTGTCGTTAAAAGTCGGAGGAAATCCAGCCATTTGGATGACTTCAGGATGATGTTCAATTTCATGCGGACACATCGGCTAATGATGAACCCGACCAAGTCTTTCTTGGGGGTTTCTAGTGGCAAGTTTTTAGGCTTCATCATCACAGCCAAGGGTATTCATATTGACCCATAAAAGACCAAGGCCATCCTAGACATGGTACCCCTTCGTGAGCTTCAGGTCCTACAAGGATGCTTGGCATACATCAGAAGATCCATAGCAAATCTCTCTGGACGATGCCAACCCTTTACGAAATTGATGAAGAAAGGCATTTATTATGTTTGGATTGAAGAATGTCAGCGTGCGTTCAACGACATCAATAAATACCTCACTAGTAGTAGCACCGGTTGTGGGAAGGCCCTTTCTACTGTACGTCCGAGCCATAGACCATTCTCTCAGTGCTTTGCTAGCCCAGAGGAGGAATGAAGGCCACAAACAGGCAATCTACTATCTTAGCAGGACCATGATTGGTGCCAAATATCGATATAATCTTGTGGAGAAGGAGTGCCTCGCTCTATCTTCGCCATCCAAAATACACTCTTGAGTCAATCCCCTCAGAGTTCTCATGACTAAGCCAGGGGTACTAAACTCGCGGTTAGCCACATGGACAATCCTTTTGACACCTTATGACATAGTTTTTGTCCTACCAAAAGTAGTTAAAGGTCAAGCATTGGCCGAATTCTTGGAGGCATATCCTGTATCGAAGACATCAAGACTCTATTACGGTATCCTTGATAAGGTCCTGGAATCTAATGTAGTCACAAACAATCTTGTCTGGCGAATGTTCTTTGACGGTGCTTTGAAAAAAAGACCCAAAGACAAAATCATCGCAGGGGTTGGAGTAGTCCTCGTCACTCCTAACGATCTAGTCATCCATCGTGCGTATTCTCTCATGGAGTTATGCACCAATAATGTTGTTGAGTACAACGTTCTCATCATCAGGCTCCAACTCGCTAAATAGTTGGGGGTCGACTACATCGAGGCCTACGGCGGCTTGAAGCTGATTATCAACCAGTTTCAGGAATAATATGAGGTTCGACATGAAGATATCGTCCCTTACCATCAGGCGACAATCGATATTATTTCCACCTTCACAGGGATTTTTATAGAATATGTACCTCCGTTACAAAACCTGGAGGCCGACGCCTTCGTCGGCCTCGCCGCTTCTCTGGCAGGTCATGTCGGAACCCAGTACCCTATCACAGTAATGGGTCGAAAGCTGGTCTGCCCAAAAAACAACCTACGTACGTGTCTGAGATACTCTTTACAAGTATAGAAAGTTCTATTCCTGTCTATTCTCCAAAGATAGGATCCTCAAAGACAACACTTTCCTGGACGAGGTTCCCCACCTTATCAGCGACACAGACAATACCCGGCTAGAATAGCCCCCTTCTGAGCAAGAGGTGAAAGATGTCGTCTAGGCCCTTGTCGAACACAGCGCATCTGGACGAGACGAGTTTTTGGGGGTTTTCTTTCACACTTGCTGGGACATTATCAAGGTGGACATCCACAATGCGGTCTCCGCCTTCCTCCAGGGAGCCACATACCCTAGAGCTATCTCGAGCACCAATTTGATCCTCATCCTGAAGAAAGACAACCCAAAGACATTTCGCAACTTTTGCCCCATCAGTCTTTGTACCTTTACCAACAAGATCATATCTAAGATCATCGCCTCTCGCATGTCTGGCCTCCTTCCCAAGATCATCTCAGAGGAGCAGAGTCGCTTTGTCCGGGGGAGAAATATACAAGATTGTATCATGTTGGCCTAAGAGTTAATTACCTACATGAAACTCCAAGCAAGGGGGACAACATAGCCATCAAATTAGACATGGAGAAAGCTTATGACAGACTGGATTGGCAATTCATGATCTAGGTCTTCAGAGCCTTCAAATTTTTTAAAACTTGGACCAACATCGTGTGGAGATCGATCGGCAACTCGTGGTTCTCTACGATTATCAACGGTCAGGCGGAAGGCTTATTCAAATCGAGTCACGGGTTTAGGAAAGGAGATCCTCTATCTTCCACCATCTTCATCATTACGGCGAATACTTTAAGCAAAAACCTTAATAAGATGGCGAGCACCCCCAACTTCCAGTACTATCATACTGCCAGTAGTTGCCCGATCATCACCCACCTGGCTTTCATAAACGATATCCTTATTTTCTTTTCCGGGGACGTCGGAACGGTGGAGGTAGTCCACAATACGCTTCAGAGATACGCCGGGTGCTCGGGCCAGAAGGTCAACCCGGACAAAAGTGTTATCTATACCCACCACAATATCAAGAGAGAACAAGTGGCTAGCCTCTCCAACACCACCTCCTTCCCCATCAAGCATAATCTATTCTACTACCTTGGATGCCCCCTCGTGTACGACAAATCCAACGCCAGTATTTTCGAGAACCTGATCAACCGCATCAGGAAAAAACTCGAGGGCTGGCACAACGCTACCCTATCCCCAGGAGACAAGATGATCCTCATCAATCATGTCCTCACTTCCATTCCCATCTACACGCTGGCTGCATGCTCCCTCCTAAGAATGTTCTATCTTCCATCGAGAGTATCTTCAGCAACTTTCTTTAGGGGCACAATGACGACAATGACAAGCATCATTGGGCTAGCTGGGATACCATGGCTCGTCCTACCGGGGAGGGGGTCTGGGTCTCACCAAACTTTTCTAGATCATTAATGCCTTTTCGATGAAACTGTGGTGTACGCTACGCACGAGTCAGAAATTATGGACTAGGCTCATGAAGGACAGATACTTCAAGCACATCCACCCATCGACGACCATATCTAACAGCAGATCTTCAACCGCTTGGCATCACATTCTCATTGGGTGGTCTCTTGCCGAACCGACGATTCGCCTACTGGTGGGCAACGGCGATTCATCGTCATTTCTGGAATGCTGGGTTGGAGACAACTTGCTTCCCAACCCTTCATCTGCCCCTAGAAACAGCACAATCAAGGACTTGTGGGACCCCTCAGATAACAACTGGAATTGGAACAAGATCCGGGTCTGGGTTGGGTCAGAGGCAGTCGATTGTATCCGCAGTAATGGATTGACGATTGGGACGGATGCAGATAAACTCGAGTGGTCGCCTGCAGTCAGCGGTGCATTCTCGGTTAGATCGGCCAGAAGGCTGATCCTTGGCAATGCAGCGCCATCTCCAACCATAGCATCCCTCTGGCAGACTTGCATCCCCAAGAAGTGGTCCTTCCTCATCTGGAGAGCCCTACGTAATATGCTACCCACCGATGACACTCTCAATACTATCGGTTCAGTCTTGTGTCTGCATGCACATGTTGCTCCGATCGTCAATCAGAAATAGTCAACCATATTCTTTGTCAAGGGGACCTCCCGGTCAAGGTCTGGAGAGTATTTCCCCAGCGTTGCAGAATGCCTAATGGGGATGACAACTTCCCCGACCTGGTGGCGACCTGGATGTCAGCGTCCCTTGGCCACCAGATCGTAGCTGCCGCCGCAACGTGGGTGATCTGGAAAAATTGCAACAAGCCGAGATATGAAGGCCACCAGTACTTCGTAACCCAACTTATTTGGGAGACCATTCGGCAGTGCCGCAAACGGAGATCCTTTTGTAAGCACGACCAGACGGTCTTATGGAACTCTCTCCTATCCCCAGCTTAGCCATTTTGGTTTCCGTTTTTCTCTTATTTTGTCAGTATACGTGTATAGGCTTCGGCATTTTGCACCTAGTGGTATACTTGTATAGGTTCGGCTTTTTGGCCTTTATAAATAAAATGGGTTGTTGACTATATATTTTTTTATTTTTTATTTTTTTTAGGGAAAAGAACCTTTATTGAGAGATAGGCGCAAAATGCCTTAGCCTATACAAGTAAGCGCACCTAGCGCAAAAATGGGCCCAAAACAAAGAGTGAAATAAAAGGGGTTGCTCACAAAACGGTATAAGACCGAGCATCCGAAAGATAGGCGGGCAAAGCAAGATCCCAAAGGACCCGCGGCCCGGCACCTGTCAGCAGTCCAGAGCGGCCCAAAACTGGTTCGAAGTGTGGGTGCAACACCTCCTTCTCTTGAATATTTGCCGAACCACCTCTCTTTACAATTACTGTAGTGGGAATTGGCGGCCTTCGTATCTGAATTTGTTTCTGTTTTTCCATAAAACCTAAAAAGCGGTGGCAGCGACGATCTGATGCCCGTGAGAAGTGTTCCATCTGGCCAGCCGATCGTTGATGCCCCCGTTCGTGGGAGCCAATTTGTACCTGTGTTGAAGGTGTGTCCAAATGTACGAGGCAAAATCTCCATAGAATAGGACGTGATCGGCGGATTCCTGTTGAGGGTCAACACAGCAGTGGCATTTGGACGCCAGACAGGAGCCGAAGGATTTGACGACATCGTCCGTTGGGAGTTTTCGACGCGCGGCACGCCAGATGAGAATCGACCATTTCACTGGAATGCACGCGTGCCAAAACTTGGCGGAAGGGGAGGTCGTGACTTCGCGGCCTCTGATGATGGCTCTGGCAGAAGCAAGGGTGAAGACGCCACCCAGATTGGGTGACCAACTGAGCACATCTACCGCTTCATTGATCGTCAAATGAGAGGCAGCCAGGCTCGCCAAGGCCGCCGGACCAAGCCAATCATGAACCTTGGCCCAATCCCATCCAGATGCGACCTCATCCCATAAGTCACGGATCTCGCACTGCGTTGGAGTAATAGCGTTGGGCCTGATGATATCGTCTCCCAACCATCGTTCCTTGCAGGCCTGCGAATGCCTATTGTCCAGGATCAAACAAAAGTGAGGTTCCGCAAGGTTTCGGCCCCGGATGATGCGCCACCATGACGCGGAGGATCTGTTGTTTGCCGACACCTCAGTTAGGTGACAGAATCTGGAATACCTTGCTCGCATGAACCTGGTCCAGATCGAGTTATCAGAGCGAATTTTCCACCACAACTTAGCCGATAGAGCGTCGACCATGTGGGCCAGCCTGCTGAATCCCAGCCCTCCCTCAACGGTAGGTTTAGCCATTGTAGCCCAACTGGCCCAGTGATACCTGTTCTTCTCCTCGAGATGTCCCCAAAAGAACTTAGCAAGAATGGATTCAATAGAATGGAGCACTTTGTTGGGTGGGGAGCACACCGCTAGGGTATAAATAGGGATGGAGGAAAGGACGTGCTTAATGAGCATAAGCTTCCCCCCTGGGGAAAGGGTGGCATTGTGCCAGACCGTAATTTTCTGGCGAATCTTACCCACCATGTGATCAAAAATCCCAGAGTTGGCTCTGCCATACACCAACGGGCAGCCTAAGTAGAGGAAAGGGGGATAAGCTGTAGAGAAGGAAGTCAGGGAGGACAGCAACGCCTAGTGAGTTCTATCAGCTTTGTGATGAGTATAGATGACGCTCTTGCTATTGTTGATTTTTTGGCCGGAGCAGCGAGTATAATTGGCAAGAGTTCTAATCACCACCTCAATGGCTCCAATAACGCCGGCGGAGAAAATGAGGATGTCGTCCGCGTACGCGAGATGGGTTAGGAGAGGGCACCCTGTCGTTGTGTGAAAGTGCTGGAATCCAGGAGATCGCAGCATAATATTGAGATTTCTGCTCAGAGCTTCCGCCGTGATGATGAAAATGGTGGCGGAGAGGGGGTCTCCCTGCCTGACCCCGCGAGTAGCTCTGAAGAAACCGTGAGGTTGACCGTTGATGACGGTGGAGAACCAGGAGTTGTTGATGGATCTAAAGATAAGGTCGATAACTGGTTCGGAAAAACCAAAGGCTCTGAACACCCAGATCATAAACTGCCAGTCAAGACGGTCGTAAGCTTTTTCTATGTCCAGCTTGATGGCAACATTCCCCCCCCCCCGACGAAAATTTCATACATGTGATCATCTTTTGGGCCAGAAGGATATTATCCGTGATGTTGCGACCTTTGACGAACCCGCTTTGCTCTTCGGATATAATTCTGGGGAGGATGTCCGTCATTCTGGAAGCGATGATTTTAGAGATAATTTTGTTGGTGAAGGTGCAGAGGCTGATCGGTCTGAAGTCTTTCAAGGTGTTCGGGTTGTCTTTCTTGGGAATGAGGATAATGTGAGCGGAGGATATAGATTTCGGATAAGTTGCTCCTTGGAAAAATGCGGTAGTGGCATCTCCAAGGTCAGACTTAATGATATCCCAGCAAGTGCGGAAGAATACCCCGTTGAATCCATCCGGACCCGGGGCACTGTTAGCATTAATGGACCACACAACGGTCTTAATCTCGTCGACAGAGGGGGGAGCGCAAAGGCCAACATTGTCTCTGTCGCAAATCAGGGAGGGGATCTCTGCCAGGAAACTGTCATCTTTAACCACGGCCTCTTTAGCAAATATGTTGGAAAAATAATTCGTGGCAGCCATCCGAATGTTCTCCTGATCGTCCAACAGTAGACCATTATCATCGCGGATGCGATGAATCTTCAGAGCGCTTCTGCGTCCTTTGACGCATTTGTGGAAGAAGGCAGAATTCTTGTCCCCTTCTAAGTCCCAGGTTAATCTAGCCTTTTGTTTCCAGAATTTAGTTTCAACCCTGATTCTAGACTTAAGAATGGCCTTGGCTAGGTTGAGAGAAGCGCGATTCTCCTGGGACCCGAAGAGGGCGAAGTCGATCTCCGCGCGGGTGATATCGTCTTCAGCATCTTTAATAGCCTAAAAAATGTCACCGAACGCAATTTTGCTCCAGGCCGTGAAGGCTCTTCTAGTAGCTTTCAGTTTGGAAGCAATTCTGACCAGAGGTTCCGGGTGATTGACCGAAGCCCACGCTTCCTCCACGATGTGCATGAACTGGGGGTGGTGGCGCCAGAAGGCCAAGAAGCGGAAGGATTTTTTGTTGCGGTTATGAGAGATGTTCATCTCGAGAAGGAGGGGGGAATGGTCGGATTCAGTAGAGTTCAGATGTGACATATTACTAGCCAAGCCCAAATCCGACCAGCTGTCATTAACCATGGCGCGATCGAGGCGAGAGTATTGCCTACGCAAACCATCTTGCATGTTGCACCAAGTGAACTGATTGTCGTGGAATGGGATGGCGGTAAGGTGGGCGGTTAAAGCAAAATTATTGAAGTCCTCCATGGCCGAATGAGGGGGGTCACGCCCCCCAGATTTCTCTTCTCTATAGGAAACCGTGTTAAAATCTTTGATGCACAGCCATGGCAAATCGTCATAAGGAAGGGAGGGGCCCGACAAAAGCTCCCAAAGAACTTTACGCTTCGGAATGCTGCAGCTCCCATGGATGGTCGAAAGAAGGATGCGGGACTTGAAGGTGGGGTGTTCGACCCAACAGGAGAGGGCTTGGGGGAGTCGTTAATAATGCCAAAGCAAAAGTCAGCGGCGAAGAAGATCCAAATGTCGTGACATCCGGAGATGGCGGTAGGGAAACCCAGCTTGAGTTGAATTTGTTTCATTCTTTTGTGTTGAATTTTGGGTTCGATAATGACAAGCAGATCAATCCGATGGGCTTTGGTGAGGCTGCTTATCTGATTCATAGTCTGTTTGTTCCCAATGCCTTGAACATTCCAAGAAAGAATGTTAGGCATTAAGGGAGGGGGTAGTGGTGGATTGCAGCTTTGCGGCGGATCTCGTGATCATCGCCGTATGCTGCCTTTGTTTCTTGGATTTCTTCTTCTTTTTTTTGAGAGGATTGCTTCCTGGGCTGGGGCAGACGGGTTCGAGATACCTATCTGAACTCGGGTGGATGCTAGCGCCCGCCGGGAGGGAGATGTCAGAGTCTTCACATTCCGCTAGGGCGCAAAGCGGATTGTCTCGATCGAGGAACCCCGCTTGCTGCGCCTGCCAAAATCTTCCTGAGAGCGGGGAGTGCGGGTGAGGAGGAACGGTGTCCGATCGAAGGAGGGAAGCTGGGATGGCAGTGGACGGAGCCCCGACAACCGCACCGATGGAGTGCGATCTGAGGACAGCCGAAGACTGGACTCCAGAAGTAACAGAGGAGGAGGCTTTGGGGGGGAGCGATGGAGAGAGGGGTGATGGGGGTATTTTGGAGGGTGACGATGTCAGGTGGGGTGTTAGGGAGGCCACCGAGGATGGGTGACTCCGGAGAGCAGTCATCCGGATCGAAGTTGAGAGCTTCAAAGGAGTTATATAGAGTGATGGCAAGTGAGGGGGATTGGGGGATAGAGGGGCGATCAGTGTCCTGCAGCTCTGGAGCGACAACAGCCGATTCTGAGACCAATGCTCCGCAGGAATTGAGTATTGTGATGGCGAGAGAGGGTGAAGGTGCGGATATATCAGCGGAATGAGTTTGTGAACTCTGCTCGGGAGGAGCGGGATTGGGTTGGATCTGCGTTGTTTGGCGGGATGATGTAGCCGCAACTGTGCCACCCGCTTTCCTGGGGATAGGTTCTTGAGTTCAGGGTGAGCGCGGAAGCAGTGATGTAGAGAGTGTCCGCTCATCTGGCAGTGTTGGCAGAAAATAATGCTGTTGTCGTAAACCAGCGCTTGCCTGAACGATTTGTCTCCGAGTTCTAACTCTATCTCTGAGGGTGGCTCGATAGCAAGGTCCAGCTCTACGCAAATCTTAGCATAGTTACATTTAGAGAGATTTCTCGTTTCTTCTGCGATGGCGACAAGGACCCCGAAAGAGCTGGCGATCCTCTTGAGGGCCGCAGCAGGGAAGCACACAAGGAAGAGATTGGAAAGGGTGATCCAGGAGGTGATGATGGTCGAATCGATCTTTGGGTTAAAATTTGGAGACCATTTGACTATTTTGGCTAACTGCTTGTCAATTCTGGTCGTGCCTTTCGACCACACTTGGCTGTAGTCCTGGTCTGAGGAAAGATGAAGGAACAGGTGTTTGGGGTCTAGAGGAGCTATCCGGTAGGTCGCCGAGAGACCCCATCTGGAGATGACCTCCCGGACAATTGATAGTTTGGGACATCCGGATCCGAACTTGAGAACCAGAGTTCTGATGAAGGGGGAAGACAGGGAACGGATCTCCTCGCTGGAGAAAGGGACCTGAATAGGGTATCCGTCAGGCGGGGGCGTCAGATAGACGTCTGGCAGGACCACCTCAGCGGCCGGGAGAGGGCCAGACCGAATACGATCAGGCCTAAGAGCGTCCGCAAAGGAGAGGGAGTTGGGGGTGGTTCTGGATTCCGAAGGGTTCCAACCAGAGGGGGTTCCACTACTCAAGGAGGGGGCTGCAATGGTAGGGGCCCTGCGAGAGAGGGGGTCAGCGGGAGGGATCTCCAGAACATCGGCGAGGGGCGGAGAAAGGGCACTTGCAGCGTTCTGAGAGCTCACCCCATCAGCAGCCTGGGAAAAGGAAGCTTGCGCCAAGGAAAAAACCGAGCAGGCAAAGGTCCGAGGGGGGAGAGAACTACTCCGGCGACAGCCCGGGGGAACGAGGCTGGACCCAGCAGGGGGCAGTCCGAGAGGGCTCCGGGAGACGCACTCTGGGCGGGGATGTCCTCAGGGGATGATGGGGAAGCTCCACCACCGGAGGTGACCGGGGGAGCGACCTGGAGGAGGAGGCCCAACCGGGAGTGTGCGGAGTTGGGCCACGATAGCGCAACCGGGGGCGCACCCGCTGCGCCGGGGGCAAGGGGAGAGGAGGGGGATTGACCGCTGCCAGCAGGCGCGGCTGAGGAGGCCGGGAGAAGCGCTGACGGGCTCCCGAGAAGGGGGGTCGACCTGCGCTGGGGCATGAGGGCTAGGGAAAGAGCGATGGCTGCCCCGTGCGCAAGGGAAAGCCCCACCATCTGCGCAAGGGGGGCAGCGGGAAGACCAGTGCGCATGGAGGAGAGGAGGGGGGCCCACAGGTTGGGCACGAAAGATGGGAGAAGACCGAACTGTCCAGTGCGCGGGGGGAGTCTGAACTGCGCTGAGCCACCAGCGCGAGGGGGAGAGAGGAGTCAGCCAGAAGGCAGGGTCCCACGTGCTGCGCAAAGGGACTTGCGTGCAGGAGCTGGTCAGCTGGCCGCACAGAAGAGTGGGGTCTATGTTGCTCCATGTGCTGCGCAAAGGAATCAACGGACTGCACAGAAGAGATGAGCCCGGGCTGCATCATAGGGCTGGGGCCCACAGCCTTGTGGGGAGGATCCTCTGTGCAAACCAGGGAGCGACCAACAGGTACAAAGATAGGGACAGCCTTGGGGGGAGGATCCTCTGCGCAAAACAGGGAGCGACCAACAGGTGCAAAGATAGAGACAGGTGCGCCTTCCGAGAAGTCAACGCACTGGGCCCGAGGCTCGCGCTCCCCGAGGGTACAGGCCCACGTGGGTGGACGAGACAGAAGGGACGTCACACGGGGCCCGAGACTCTCCACCAGCGAGCCCTCACACGCCACCGGAGAGGGAAACGAGGAGAGGGTGGCGTCCGGCGGACGCTGAATGCCGGGGGATGAAAAACGCGGCCACCGTAGGGGAGCTGCCGCCGACGGCGAGGCTAGAGAAGCCGCTCCCTGGACCACAGAGGGTTGGAGAGAAACACGGGCGTCGGGGGCGGAGGGGGGCGGCCAGCTCAGGGGGGCGCCACCGCGGAGAGGGACCGCCGGAGCAGCTCCGCGGAACGATCTACCAGGTCCACGAGGTCCTGCGGCCAACTGGGTCGAGGAGGCCGGAGGCAGAGGGAACCGTCCGGGGAGGGGGAAGGGGAGGAGAAGCGCCGGTCGGCTGTAGCAAGATCGTCAGGGCCAAGCGCCACCGCGGAGGTGGGTGACGACGTTGCCTGGGCTTTCCGGAGAAAAGAAGGAGTGAGCAGGGGGATTACTCCGGCGCCGGCAGACCCAACGGCTAGAGACGAGGAGGGCCTCTTAGAAGGAGGGGGTCCCAAGATCGAGGGGAGAGTGGATCGGGGAGGTCGACGCCTCCGTCCGAAGCGGGCGCGGCCGGGCCGTAACCGCTCGACATGACCAGGGAGTCCTCCCTCCTTTGGAGGCGCATCGGCAAAGTACGGTGTCACACGACGATGACGGCCGCGGCGGAGACGGTGGGCGAAGGGGGAGGGCGTCCGATCCGTCTGCCGAACGGGCGGGAGGACGGGAGCGCCGGCGCCGGTCGGCGGTGGAAGCCATGCCGGGAAGAGGGGGGGAGAGGGATCGGGGGGGGGGAGGGGGATCAACAGCCATTATATATATATATATATATATATATATATATATATATATATATATATATATATATATATATAAACATATATATAGAAAGAGAAGGAAAGGGTGTGTGTGTAAGGGGAAAACTAAATCTCAGAAAATCTGAGATTTGACTCCAGAATCCCATGGAGGACATATATATATATATATATATATATATATATATATATATATATATATATATATATATATATATATATATATATATATATATTTTATATATATATATATATATATATATATATATATATATATATATATATATATATATATATATATATATATTTATATTAAAAAAAAAAAAAAATATATATATATATATATTTATATTAATATATATATATATATATATATATATATATATATATATATATATATATATATATATATATATATATATATATATATATATATATATAAATATATATATATATATATATATATTTTTATATTAATATATATATATATATATAAAATATATATATATATATATATATATATATATATATATATATATATATATATATATATATATTTTATATATATATATATATATATATATATATATATATAAAAAATATATATATATATATATATATACGCACAATATATATATATATATATGTAGATATCTATATATACAAAGGAAACTATATATAAAATATATATTATATATGGTTGAATGTAAACATTTGGTCTAATTACAAACCAAACTCAGATATCTTAACTGAATCCTAACATCAAACTCAGAAATAAACCCCAAAATTGGAAATCGAATACCCAATCTTTAACTAAAGTTTAAAAATCAAAACCTGATACTCACAGGGTCGAACCCGTGTACGTATCGTGTCCAATCAGTACGTATCACACGGGTACGTGCACGTGCATAGAAAAACCCTCTACACACGTGCCGTGCTCGATAGAATGCTACACGCAACACGAGGAGCCTCGTGCTCATACACGTAGCTAGGTGTGGTCTAAGTCTAGGTGTACACCACCCTGACACGTGTCCATATTGTGTCCACATGTCGTACGAGACACGTATCGGGGAGGGCTGTACGCGTGTGCACGGCGTCAGCCGAATCAGTGCAGACGCAATAACTTCGTTAATACTCAACGAAATCTCATGAATTTCACGAGAACGTGGGCGGAGGTTGACCACACGTGTCCAAAAAATTTCATGTCAAACCATGTCGTAACCATCGAGTTGTGACACTCAGACTGCAGGACAGTACACGAGCTGTACGCATGCATGCGTGCGGCCTCGTGGGCACGTGTCGATGTCCGTAGCTCGCGACACGAGCCACGTCGTGCCATGTGGTCGTGTCTACGGTTAGCCTAGGTCTAGGGCTATGTGTCCATGCTCTTGGATCATGTCCTCGTCGCGTCTATATGCGAACGAAGGCCGTGTCAGCACCATTTTTCGCGTGTGCGCACAGTTCAGCCGAACCAGTGCAGCTTCGATTTCTTCGCTCACGCTCTACGAAATGTCATAAAATTTTTGGAGCACATGGGTAGAGGTTGTCCCCAGGTGTCCATAAAATTTCACGTGAAACAGTGTCCTGTGCGTCGAGTCATAACACTCGAGCAGCAGGACACGCACGGGGCTGTGCACGGGATCTCGTACTGCGTCCCCGTGTCCGATTTGGACACCAAAAATGTGTCAAATTGAGATCCGTCTTCACGAAAGTTGTTCAAATATACACAGTAACAAATTTGTGAAAATAGAATAAAAAATATGAACTTTCGATTCTAAAAGGTATTTTGTCGAACACGTGTTCCAATACACCGACACGTGTCCGATACACCTATCAAATGGAAACAAAATCCTACCAAACTTCATGTACAGGTCTGGGGTACCTAGATGGATGCATCCACGAAGAAAAATTAGAATTTACAGGTTTTTAGAGGGGTTTACCTATTGAGAATCAATCTTAATGAAACGAGCTTCCAAATGCGTCGACGCCGATTTCCTCCAATCCAACACCTCTGATTCCTTGTTAACAAGTCTCCAAAAAGTTTCTCTCCTCCCAAGGATCATATTGCACTTCGTTGGATGGATTTGGATGAGAATTGATAAAAATAGGCTTTTGGAAGAGAAGGGCAATTTTTAGTGTTTTGCAAACTAGGTGGCTACTAACATATAACACAAAAGGGGGGCTGCTATTATGGTCGGCCAGGGGGTTTTATAGGGTTAGGTTAGGGTTGGTGATGGGCCACAACTCATCTTAAGATAAACAAGAATCCCATTAGCAAAAAGGCCAATAAGCTACATGATAAAATAGCCTAAAATAAATTAAATTGTTTCCTAATTAGGTCTAATGCTCTAAATTAAAATCTAATTAGCTAAACATGTTTCTAATCACATGGCTAGTCTTCTAATCAAGGCTAACTAAGGTTAAACCATCTGCTGCTACCCAAACCACTACTTAAAATCAAAATACCAATCAATTAATAATAAAATAATCAAAAACTTAAATTATCACACAACTACTAAAATACTCCAATTTAGAAAAGTGGTGGTGACATGACGACAGCAACAGACTCCTCGATAACCAACTCGTCATCCATTTTCACGACAAACTATTCAACGCTCTCCTTGGCTAGGCTATCTATGGTCTCTTCAATGGACTCATCAATAGCCTCCTCGACCACCATCTCGTCGACTATATTGTCTAGTTCCTCAGCGACCAGCTCATCGGCAGTCTCCATGACCTGCTCTTCCATGTTCTCCTTAGTTGCCTCCCCTATGACCATATCGGCCAACTCTTTAATAGCCTCCTGGGCCACTTTTAGAATGACCTCATCGACTAGCTGTTCATTGGTCATCTTGACCGGCTCCCCAATAGATTTGCTGGCTAGCTCTTCGACAGCCTCTGCCGTCAACCGTTCAACGGTCTCTTCGACCAGCCTTTAAGACAGATCTTTGATGTCTGCCAGGGGTAATTCAACGGCCGCTTGGTCCTCCTCACCACCTGGTACATCTGGGTTCTCCTCAGCCCCTTCCTCAATATAAGGGTCATGAGCAATGCCTTCAGTATCCTCAGCTGTTTTGTCCATCATGGATACGGATTATGGAGTCATGCCTGTGGCTACCGTCAGACCGATTCTAGGTATTATGACAATTTCGTCCACTAACGGCTCCATGAAAGTTTCTCGCTGATATAAAGCTATTTTCTTCGAAAAGTCCTGAGTCTCATACTCAAAAGAATCAGGAGGAAAGACATCTTTCGAGTCAGCTACCTCAGTAGCTGCGGTCGTCGGGTTCTCCTCTGGGACACTATTTTCTTTGGTCCTCGCAGTCGTCCGTGTCTTAATATTCGAAGGACCCATGATAGAGGCAATTTCCTCTTTCCTTCTCAAAGAAGGACCTTCGATGGGCAAAGGTGTTAACTGTAACCTCCGGACACAGAAGTTCCCTCTGGAATACCTCTGCCATAGGTTCCTCAGGAAGTTCCTTGAGTATCTCCGACCATCCAGGCTTCTTTTTTTCCTGTCAAAGCAAAACAGTAATAAGTGGAAAGTCTGGGATAAAAACTCGAATAAAATGGACTGAATTATAGTTAAATAGAAGTTTCTATAGGCAGAGGGCTCTGCCGTGGCAAAGATCATTATGAGGATCCGCACTGCCTAGGTATAGCACATTTGGTTATTTTGGCAGGAGGAGAACTCGCCTCCGAGGGAGCCGGACGTTTCGACGAGGTATTCAAAGGTACTACCTCCTATTTTCTCTTTCGAAAGGTACTAGAACTATCCGAGGATCTGCCACCAGCTTACGAAAGTACTCAGAGACGCGAAAGGGCCGACTGAGACACCTCTAGCTTGGTACCCTCAATCAGACTCCGTTCATGATCGTAGCCCGACAAGAAGTTATCAGCCACACAATGAAACTTTACGGTGGAATACAAAATATGGGTCTCTTCGTGCATCATAGGGATCGTAACCTTTGTTCCAGTGTACCCGGCATTGTAACAATATTACACCGGGCACCATCCAGTAGACTTCCCTCGTAGCCAAGTCAAGAGCTAGGGTTGTCCATCATCGTCTGCTATAGCCGAACTATCGTGCAAACCGACTAGACAAGTAGGGCTCCAGATATACCCAGTTTTAGTTTCGGTACACTAAGTGTGAGGAACTAGTGGACTGCAACCAATGGAAAGCAGCAAGAGTCAAATCATTCTCCTCGTCGCCCCAGTCTACTAGCTCATCGTCTACGAGATAACCCAGTAGGAGGGCAAAACCCTGTTAAAATCATTGCCATCCAGGCGGCTTAACATCCACCTACAGATGGAAATGCCCTGATGAAGCCATTTTGCCCGATGATAGTTATGCATCGTTGCATCCCCTTCCCCATAACTATCAATGGTGTTAGGGACTATCAAACCTGGGCGGTGTAAAGCCAACCAAGCCATCAAATAATGGTAGGAGAGTTCAACCCGAGAAAATTCACCGTCTTCTCCATGATGCACTATTATTTTCTTCGAGAGCTCTCGTAGGCCTCGCAAGGTATTACATACCATAGAAGGGAGCAAAGCTAACGAATGTAGGTCAGTTTCACAATCGACAGGATGAGTTCCCGATTGATCTGCCCTATGGATCCAGAGCCTCCAAGAACTACAGCTTTCCGAATCTATATCATCAGAAAAGCAACCAGTACCTCTTTCGGGCTTAAAGCAGTCAAGTTCTAACAAAAATAGTTATAAACGATGGAAGTGGAGTTTCCTCCAACATCTATTGAAGGAGCGGATACCCTCGCTTCGACCATCATGGCTTCTACCTCGTTAGTAGTGTACGCTTTACGCATGGTAAAGTGGACCGTATCCGGCTCCGACGGTTGTTTGTCGAAGATAAAGTTCTTCCAAGCCTTAATATGGGGATGAGTCTTTGTCGAGTCCTGTGTAAAACCCCTCAAAAATTTAAAGGAATATATAAATTATTTTTTGGATTTTATTTAATTCTAATTAATTTTTTATCTTATTTATATTATATAAAAGGACTATAGCCATGGTTGAGTTTTAATAAGCAAGACGAATAGAAAGCATGGCATGCCTATCGTAGTCGGGTGCTTTAACTTGCATGCTAGCAATGTTAGAAATGCCAGGTTATACTGTAGTCTCTTGCATGTTAACCATTCAAATTGTGGCACAAGTTATATTTTTATTTAACTAATTAGTTAAGAAAGCCTTTATTACTTTTTAGGAGACCCGGTTGCACCAAACCTTCCAAAACCTCTTTCAAGCCAAACCCAACCCTATGTAGGCATGTTGGGTATTAATAAATATTAATAATTACATATATTTGTATTTAATTCAGATTTGGATTGAATTCCATAGAAAGAATTAGTTAGTCCTATATTAGGAAAGACCTTTTTAAATCCCCAATCCAATCAATTAGACAACTCACCAAACAACCAAATCATGCCATAGTGGGCCCCACTATAGATTTCGGCCAAGCAACCATCCCCCATGGCCGAAGACCCCATAGAAAAAGGATTCACACTCCTTTTCATACATGCGACCCAATAAAGCCCATATATATACATCAATTTAGCCCAAACCCTAACCCTAACTTAATTCCTCCTTTCATTCCACCTCCATAGCCGACCACCCCTTTCCCTCTCCATATTTTTTGCATCACTTCTCCCCCCATAGCCTCCATACATCATCTCCTCTATTGCACATCTCTCCATCCTTCACAAAAACTCATCTCCTCCACCATACATCCACCCAACACCTCAAAACAAATCCTAAAAAGTTCATCTTCTCTATACAATCATGTATAGCCATTGCCATCCCTTCCATACTCACCAAAAGAGGATTTGCAAGCAAGAATAGCAAGAAAGGTTGGAGCTTTGGCGAGGAGAAGTCATCACAACCTCTCTAGCAAGGACCTTTGGTAAGAAATCCTAATCTTTCCATATCAAACCCTTACTAAAATTCTGTAGAAAAAATGTTATTAAATCTGCAGAAATCATATTTTGATGGATTTTATTATATATAATCATTCATAAAGGTTTCATGAAATATAGGCGTAATATTCATGTTTTGGTAGGATCAAAATTAACCCTATTATGAAGGAACTATGAGTTATTGGTGGCTATTATCGAAACTGAATTTTATGTGTTCATATACATAAATTAGGATTTTTAAGTATTTTTCCATAATTTTAGCAACTTAAATCTGGTCAAAAAAATTGTAGGTCAAAACTAGCTAATTTCGGGTAACTAGCTGACCTCGAATGTCCCAAACTTGTAGTATAACTCAACCATTGTACCTTTGATATTATTCTGTGAAATAAAGTATTTTATTGCTGTTTAAAATATATTTTTGGTTATTTTAGCAATTTTGAGTCATTAACTATGTTCCGGACGAGTTTCGGGTAGACTAGCTGACTTAGTAATCAACCAGTCATAAATGTCTTTAGAAATATTAGTTCTGAAAGTTCAGAGATAAATCTGTAGAAAATTAGTTTAAATATTACTTTATGATTTTTATGTGATTTTTAAGTATGTTATTGAAGTTAGAAACCCTAAGTAGTGACCGTATTTCGGCTAATTAAAAGTTAGAAACCCTAAAACTGTGTTTCGATGTCTCGTGGAACCTGTGTGTGATTGTATGGATCTAAATGGTTCCACGAGAGATTGAATATAATTTTAACACATTACTTTGACTAATTAAGTCATATCGTAAGTTTCGTAAGTAGTGACTTAATCTAGTAATTAATTATCTAGGAGCGTCGGGTTCCGGAGGCGTGGACGCGGGACCGGCATTTCATATTCACAGCGCGCGCGGAAGCAGGCAAGATACCTTGCCACCTTACTCTGTGATTTGTATATTCTTATTTTCAGTTGTTATTTTTAGTATTTCTTATTTGTCGATATTGTAAAACTGTGCGTCCAAGTCACACTTGGGTGCAAGCGACTTTGTTGGTCGTTTTTCTCGCTTTTATTTATTTTTCTTGTATTGACTTAGTCTAGTGACCACCCCTTTGTTGATGAGGTATTGGTATATCTCATGCGACCTTGACACATACTTTATCACGTGATGTGAGTCACATGTAGGACACGTACTCACGTAGTTGGCCGGCTACCGATACGTATGAGGCGTACGACGGTTAGGAGTAACTGCCAATAGAATTGCATGCTAGTAGAATTGGAAGTTACTAGAGGTTTCTATGAGTAATGGATGTGACCCTACTAGGCATTGGGTAGGGAGAACAGTTCCTTAACATATGGGCCATGTATGCACTTTTCTATTATTGTTGGTTATCTCCACTGGAGATACGGTCCTGGATCCTGATACCTGATTTTCTGCTGGCCTCTGACATTCGAGGAATGTTATGCTTTGAGGTCCCTGGTATCCTGATGGGACCATACCTGAGTTCCTGCACCTGAGCCAGAGTGCCCATACGTTGAAGGTTTGTTCTTAATTGCATTTTTACTGTAGAATTGGTAGGCACCCTATTGCATGCATCCCCTTTTACTCTCTATTATATATTGCAGATTATATGGCATGTTCTTTATGTATCTTGTTACGTCCCTCTGAGGACGTGGTTATCTCTCCAGGTTTGTCCTTTGCGACTTTTTGCAGGTGTTCTAGCCAAGGCTGTGATCTTCTCCATTTCTTCGAGGATGATTGCTCTTGGTTTGTCTTGCTATTTTATCGATCATTTCCTTGTATATCTTCTTTCCTTTAAATTGGTTCGTACTGGATTTGTCTCCGCCCAACTACATGTATAAATGACAAATTCTTGAGTTGATTATAATATTATTCTTTATTGTTGTGGATGAGATTTAGTTATCATGCTTTTAATGTATTTTACAGCTTATGCATACATACGGGGTTCCATATATTGGAGTATACTTCGTATGTATACAGCTGGCATGTTTACATACTTAGTCCTAAGTATTTTGGGACTGGAGCGTTACATGTTTTTGTGGTGGCCCATGCAGGTCGAGTTTGCCACTTCGGTTACGTTACTATACGGATGTGAGCCTGCATATAGGATTAGGATATAGGAATCTCATCCACAAGCATGACTTTCTTCCTTGATTCCAAATCTCAAACTCTCGTCCGATTACCTTGACTTCCTTCTGCTTGATTCTTTTTACTGTAAATCTTATCTTCTTTCGTGCTGAATAGGGAGGTTAGGAGATAACTCATACGAGTATACATGTTATATTCCTCAATTACTCTATTAGTTGACTTTATAAGTTGAGTAGTATGACTACAACCTACCACCTATATCCTTGAAACCTAGTATTAAAGTATAACAGAGTGATAATGAATATATGCTAGTGTAGGAGAGATGTTTACCTACAATATAGAGATTTTGTAGACCATACCCATTGGTCAACCAAGGCCTGATACAAGAACTAGTAGTACGACTATATACGCAAGCGAACCGGATAAAACTTAGATCCTTGTGAAACTTGAACTATTTATTACTGCTTTCAACTTATTCTCCCGTACTTATACTTTAAACTACTATGAATGACGATGCTATTTATAGCCGAGTTTTGCAAGCTTATTCTTTGTCGAGCTTGTTTAGGACATATGTATACTGGGGATGCCCACAAGCATATCCTCTAATTATAATTAATGTATTATGGTCTGATCAACCATAGTGCACTTGGTTCGCTCTTCATATGATTATCCCACGTGGATTGAGATATAGAGGTATCTAGGATCTCATCTGCGTCTGCATTGACAATTTCTCTTGAATTATACATTCACCTTTGAATCACGTAATTGTATTCAATGACATATTTCTTGAACTCTTTATTGCTTTTGTCTTTCACTGATTGGAAAGACGACCGCTCGTATTTGAAAGATGGATACAGAGTATCCCCATGGCCAGGGTAGTTATATTCACAAGTATAGCAACCATCGACCAAGCCATATAACTACAACCTTGCCTAAAGTTGCTCTTCCTCCCCTCGACCCTAATACTAATATCATGACCTTCTAGTCATTTGAGCTTGAAAAATGAGTAAGATCTTACCCTTGGGTAAACCACAAACTTAGGAGACTATCTAATCTCTAAGAATCAATTATTATGAGTCTCCAAATATTCATCTTGATTCTTGGCTTAACTAGCAACCCGTATGCCTTAACTCAAACCTTACTTGATTAGGCCCCCACAGTTTAGATAGAGAAGAATAGACCAAAACAAGGACAAGCATTGCAAGGACTATGGTAGACACCCATTCCAAGATTAGAGATTCAGGAGATGTAACTTTAGGTACAAAATTTTATTATCAAAGAAGTGACTTAGTATTAGAATGACACATTCACCAGCTTAGCCAAAATATGTAACATGACGCCCCATCATTATGTTGTGTTAGTAATCAACAAGTGATGCATGAGCACTACATTCAATACCTATAGAACCCTTGTGACTATAGTCTGGGAGGTTTGACATAAATAGAAATTTACGACTTAGTAGTTAGAGATCTTTCCCATGACATGCTTTAGAGTTCGTTATCCCACCGATAGACTCTCATATACCATGGACAAGCGGGTCATTCCATCTTATCGACTCAGGTACCATTATATGCGATCATTTCCATTTATTAGGACTCAGGGTACGATCCTTGAAACTGATTCACAACTACCCTATCATGTTATCGATCACATCGTGACTTATTATTACCAAAGGTAAAGGTACGATGTCGCGACTCAAATATTCCTAACCTCATTATTCCTAAAATTATGTCTTAGTCTCTAGAGTGAATAGATTGTAAGCCATTCTTACTTTTAGGATTTGTGGATCACCGATTGATTGAGGTAAATTGGTCTCACTAGGATGATAAATTAGTGACTCGTGAACTCCCACTTTCTTTTTAGATCTTTTGGTGTCCCTTACCATGACTTTGATATTTGGAGTGTAATACTAGCTGTTACATTCCAACAAAATTTATAAGCAAAACTTAAACGACTCCACCTTCAAGTAGACATGTCATGTCCCACTCAAACACATCTCCTTGCACTCTATTATTATGATACGACTTTCAGGTCAAAAGGGACTAGCGATAACCCTTACCATAACACCGATGTACTTTCCGACTACAGTTAGAGATCCAACCTTGACTCAAATCATTTAGCCCAATATATGGTTGTGATCTACTCGAAGCCCTCTACGCACATACCACTAGTGTGCCACTCAATAGAGGCCTTGTGTGCTACTTAAACACAAAAGTCACGGAAGGTGCATCTCATGACTTACAGAACATATTCTACCAACCCGACGGGAAATTTGCCCAACCACTTGAATTTGAACCTATTATACATTACCCTAACCTAATAGGGATGGTTTAAAATTCCACAAAATTTTGTCCAGCCACTATAGATTAAAATCTAAAATTTATGCAATCAAAGATTGAAGTCCAATTAGGGAATCTATTGAGACTCAGTTAAACCCATCATAGCCCATCGCCATATTGGGACTATAAAACCAAACTTAATGAAATAGGCCCTCACCCCTATTATGTATGCCCACCTCTTGGCTCACTAATTCTCCTTCCATAGATTTCGTAACTGCATCTCTCGGTAGCCTATGTTATGCATCTCTCAGTACCAACTTGCTTCCGGATATACTTTACCAAGACCTCTCATACTGTCTTGACAAAACATAGTTAATATGTGGGCCATATTAAATAGATAATACCTAGACTTTCTATAAAGTCTGTGACTATGATTGGAAATACATCATACTTCCATATACCTCCTTGAAATTTGACCTTCTTAGAAGCCCTATTACTGTGCTTTCCCCGATTAACCAACTTCTATTAGTTGGGTAGAATATTGAACTTATTATACTCTACCTCCCAGAATGGGATTATAATCGTAACCGTTCTTCTGTCTGTTTGGAATTTATGAAATGATCTTTTATTTTGCATTTAATATCCCTTTGCTCGTGCGTTTAGATAACTATGGTAACAGATTGTAACCTAAATTCTTCAAGTTAATCATAGAATCGTTTTTGTTTAAATCAAGAGCAAAATTTTTAAGGCAAATAGATCGCAAGCTTCTCGAAGAAACATAAGATTTTGGAATTAGCAAGTGGTTGGAAATTATTGGTTCCAATTAGACTAATAATTCAATGGTTCATAACGTCGACCCATATTCGTATCATTTGATACCCTCAACTGTAATTTTGATAATTGAAGCACAACACTAGCCTTTTCCTTTCGACAAAGTTCACACTCACGAACTATACTAGTCATGCTGCTAACATGACATACATGTCACACACAAACGAACTTTCCAGTGCTCCATTTAAATAACACCACATGTATGACACATTGTTTCCTCAAAACAAACCATAGAGACCCAAATTCGATCTATTCGATTTCACCCATGCAAATATCGACCCATTCCCTTAACTAAACTGAATACTCAAGATCTATGCAAGACGTAGCACACCTATGACGTACGCCTTCCAACAAGCAAGTGCATGTCTCCTATCCAACACCAAACATTAGCCCACACATATTAGTCGTTATGACTTAGGATTTTCAAAACACTTGCCTAATCATATTCTATAGCCTGGGTTCTTTAATTATCATCGATTCTCATCACTTGGCCATAAATTCTTCTTCCCTAAGTTTTCAAGCTCACTTCTTAGTTTTCCATGTTAGATGTAGAACGAATCATTCTGAACCGACACACCTTAGTATATTCAAATAAGAGGTCGCTACCAGCTTGTCAGAAGCATGACCCCTAGAGTGACAATATTTGATTGTAGAAACCTTCTTATAGTTGTTATTGACCAAGAACGTCATGGTGTTATCGAGGCTCACTTAGAATCCAAGACTACGATCAAAGGTTTCCATTATTCTCGTGCCCCTCCCTAGAAATCCTCCTCCTCAAAGTCTTATAATGACGACGATCTTTACGGGTGGCCAACTTCTATAAGTTGGGTAGAGTCTCGAAGGCAGCATACCCCATCTTGTAGAATATGAGGTCAATTGGGATTCCTATGACAACCACCCCTCAATCCTTTCAAAAATTGAGCTACGATTTGACGTACCTACTCTCCTTCCGTACAAAATCTCGCATTCTTGATATTATGATTATTTTTAATTTCGAGGACGAAATTGGCAAGTTGGGTAGGATGTAAAACACCTAAAAAATCAAAAGAAATATTTAAATTATTTTTTGGATTTGATTTAATTCTAATTATTTTTTATCTTATTAATATTATATAAAAGGACTATAGCCATGGTTGAGTTTGAATATACAAGACGACTAGAATGTATGGCATGCCTAGCGTAGTCGGATTCTTTAACAAGCATGCTAGCCATGTTAGGAATGTTATGGTCATACTGTAGTCTCTTGCATGTTAACCATTCAAATTATGGCACAAGTTATATTTTTATTTAATTAATTAGTTAAGAAAGCCTTTATAACTTTTTAGGAGACCCGGTTGCACCAAACCTTCCCAAACCTCTTCCAAGCCAAACCCAATCCAATGTAGGCATGTTGGGTATTAATAAATACAAATATAGGGCATTACATCCTGGCATACACACACTTGATGATGGCAGAGCAGCTTTTTGTACACTACCATCATTTCAATATACTTGTTCTCCAGCCCCAAAAACTCCTCTTTGCTAGGAGTATATTCCTTATACGGTTCTTTGCCCTAAGGTAGCTTCGAGATAGCGTATATCACATGGAGGGAAAACCCTATCTCTCCACATAGAGTATAAAAAGTCCCGGTGTAGTGATTATACATCTACAACAAAGCCACGAACAGGTACTGATTGATTTGTATTCCATGTTCGGTGGCCCTAATGGAACGGTGCAAGCCGGTACCTTTCAGCTTTGTCTTGAACCTACCCAATACCTATTGAGTTAATTCTTGCCACTCAGTCTTAGGATGGATCCAAACTTCGACCCGGAAGGCACTTTTCAGGTACATGCATCCCGTCGGTAGAAGTCTATTGGCAAAAAGAGAAGCCCCGAACGGATGTACATCCATGGTAAAATTGCTGAGCAAGTGACCACGGAGCAACACGCACAAAGTGTACGACGGACTATCACATACACTGTTAAAAGTATCATTTCCCTTAGAATGCTTGTCCACCTGGAAATGGCCTGTCATTAAACTGCCTTGCTCAGGGGTCAAAACCTATTTTATGCACCATTTCTCGACGAAGCAGAAGAAAACCGAGAGCGAAAGGTGTTGATCGACTGACAGAACATACAAAAAGAGACCGTCGTTCTCAAAATACTATTCCTCTTTTATCCTTATGTGGTTGGTCTCTTTTAAAATCAGCTGATCATCGAACAAGAATAGAGGCTTTAGCATCTCGACGGCATTAGAAGGGAGAGACAACTTGCCTCGGTCCATCATACGATGGAAGTAAGGATGCTGTTGATCCAGTATCATAGTCAGCCGCTCTTTCGATTGGCCTTGGACAATCAACTTCTTAGCAGGATTGACAAGCACCTCATCGACATTTATGTCGAGTGCACAGACCGATCAGTCAAAAAAGATCTTGTCAAAAAGAGGCATAGCCATAGAAACTGCACATGATTAAAATAAGAGTCCGAAAAATAACTTTTTTGTAAGAAATATAAGAGTCCTAGCTTTATCTAGTGGCACTACATATTCGCAAGAAGGTATCCGCACAGGCACTAAGTAAGTTGCACTGCATGTCAGCAAACAGTCATCCACGCAGCCACTACGTAAGTTTCACTGTATGTCAGTAAACAAGCATCCGTGCAGGCACTATGTAAGTTGCACTGCATTTCAGCAAACAGGCATCCGCACAGGCACTATGTAAGTTGCACTGCGTGTCAGCAAATAGGCATCCGCACAGGCACTATGTAAGTTGCACTGCATGTCAGTAAGCAAGCATCCGCACAGGCACTACGTAAGTAACACTGCACGCAGGCACTACATAAGTTGTACTACGCATAGGCACTATGTAAGTAGCACTACGGGCAGACACTATTATTGACTCTGCACATCAACAAGAAACCTTACCACATCTTACAGTCGTTACTTCGTAAAAGTATCGACCATGTGCATCGGTTGAGGAACCTTCATCACATATTCAGGAAGCTACTCCGAGGAGTGGTGCCCAAAGGCATCAGCGAAAAAAGCTTTAGTATATCTTCAAGACGCTACTTCGAGGAATGAACGCTCATGTGCATCAGCCAATTAGGGTGTCGATGTTCATCGAACACCTACCCGCAACAGGCGGTCGCACGTCTCCGTGCACTTCAACATCGACGGCCGGAGAGTCATTGACGTCGACAGCTTTCGACGCCGGCCGCTTCCTGCTGGCCTTTCTCATGCTCGTCGCAGCCGCCTTGGGAGCTTTGGAGACTCTCGACCTCTTAGGAGCCATGGCGGGAAGATTAGGATTTTCAGAGGAAGAAGAACTCTTAGAAGAAAGGCTTAGTTGAAAGAGAGCACAGATGGCAGAAAGGCTCTTTCTCTTCGAGCAAAACTCTACTTATAGAGCGAAGCCACATCAACGGATGAAGACTTTCGTATTCGAATAAACTCTTTAAACATCGTGGAAGGTAAAGCGCGATCATGATGGGTTTAAATCCTAAAAACGAGGAGCTATCATTATGTTTAAATGAAACGACGACCCAAAAGTATTAATGCTGACGGCTAAGCATGACGCCAGCTTGTCAACGACTCGCTATGTATGCCCGATGACGTATCATTTCATGCTTCTGTTCAAAGTGTTCCAAACTTGTTCAAGTTTTAAAACTTTGAAAGGGGTCTTGTAGAAGCATAAAAAAGTACAGAAGATGTCAGAAGTGCAGGAGAACAATAAAACTCTACATGAATTAAAACTCAGACAGTGCATAAAAGAAAGTTCTTTATTAAAATCATGTCTACAAAAGATCTATTATAGACTCTTCATGGTTACATATAAAGACTAAAGCCTAATGCACATACTACAAAATGTGCGGTCTTTAGAAGCACGCAGTCTTCAGTAGCACGCAAACCCCAAAAGCGTAGCAGCGTCAGAGCGGATCACTTCCTCGGCAAAGCAAACAACTTCCTCATCAAATATGGAGAAACTCCAATATGGCTAATAAAGCAGCTATTGGCCCGAGCAAGAACGCATTTCCTGTACGAAGCTCACAGTACTATCTGTAGCTCTTCCAGTATAACAGGGCGTACAGCTCCTCCCACTCTAATATGGCTATAAAGCCATTATTTAGCGGGATAGAGCACAACCCGAGGCTCTTCGGATTGTTAATCAATCCAAACCCTTAGCTTGGACCTCGAAGACCTCCAAGATGTTGTTCAAGTTCGAACCCCTTATGCGAAACATTTAGGTGCATATCAAAACTCAGTAGTTGTATTTCTACAAGGCCACAGCTTCTTTGAATAAAGAGATCTACAATCAACAGCCGACATATGCAAGGCCCATAGCCGTCTGAAGCTATGTTGGGGTCGAGTTGACAGGAGAATGACTGGAAACTATGAGCAAGGTCTCACCCAAATGTTTTTCTTTATATAGGCTGTGTGGTCCAACCCACATGCCACGTCGCAGTCGATCAAAAGGCTCCAGAGTAATGGGATGAACCTAGGACCCAGTTCAAAAATCTCATTTATTAGATTAATTCGACTCAGCTTTTAGTCACCGCTCTTCGAGCCTTCCCTAAATGGCAGCAATTAAAGAGGTGTTGACTCAACAGTTCAAAGACAGTCAATTAATTTTCTTAAGAGTGCAACAACTTAGATGCTTCATAAAAGGTTAGCTCTCTCATTATCCCAGAAGTACAGGTCCTTTCTGGCTACCCAGAAGTGAAGTTTTTTATAGTCGCCCAGAAGCACGGCTACCCAGAAGCGCGGCTGCTTGAGAACTATACAAAGTGCATCTACTTCAGAGCTTCCTGGAAGTACAACTCCCTAAAAGCGTAGCCTCTACGGCACACAGGTCACTCACAGTACGACACATTTTTAAAAGATGCCAAAAGCGCAGTGACTTTATTGCCTCAATAGCACAGTCTCCTCGTCGCCTAAAAGTGCAGTGACTTCGTTGCCTCAAGAGTAAAGTCTCCTCGTCGCCCAAAAGTGCAGTGACTTTATTGCCTCAAGCGCACAGTCTCCTCGTCACACAAAAGTGCAGTAACTTCGTCCCCTCAAGCAAAGTCTCCTTGTCATCCAAAAGCACAATGACTTCATTGCCTCAAGAGCACAGTCTCCTCATCGCCCAAAAGTGTAGTGACTTCGTTGCCTCAAGCACAGTCTTCTCGTCACCCAAAAGTGCAGTGACTTTGTTGCCTCAAAAGCACAGTCTTTTCGTCACCCAAAAGTGCAGTGATTTCGTCTTCTCTATAGCAACCTCCTCGTTACCCAAAAGCGCAGTGGCTCGAACACTCCCAAAAGCATAGCTCGTATAGCGTGCAATTTTCCTACAACGTGGTATCATGCCATGTGGATTGTATGGTAGTTATATCTTTTCATATACAATTGGATTCAGTTTGGTGTATCTTTTCAGATACAATCAACTCTGGTTTGTTCAAATCATCGCCCCTGAGATAGAGTCGAATTTAGTTTGTTTAAACAAGTTGTATCTTTTTAGATGCAATCATCTAGTCGGTTTAAACCAGCCGCTCTTGTGATGAGATCGGATTTCAGTTTGTTTAAACAGCTGTTCTCTCGATAAGAGCAAGATCTAGTCGGTTTCATCTGAGCAAAGCCATTTAGCAATAGGCACATGCCATGGGTCAATTAATCGATCATACTGATAAAGGATGATAACTTTTTAGATCTCGATCATGTAGAATTCCAACAACCGCTACGTATCAGCTCAGCAGCCTTCACAAGGTAGTTAGAACAGATCCTCCCAGAATCTCGCACGCACGACACTCTTACATGCCAAAACCCTTATTTACATCGTATATGTGCTTGCCAATAAATAGGAGGAGTTTTTCTTCATTCAATAACTCTTCGGCATCTTCTTAATTAGCAACCCCGAGTACCTTTCATAAGCATCAGAAAGTCATAGCAAGTTCAGTTCATCATCAGATCATCAACAGAGTAAAGGAGCACTGCAGTGCTCGATCTCACACTTCCCCAAAAATTCTTGTACCTAGATCTCCTGTTTAGGAATTGTAGAAGCATGAAAAAATGTACGGTGAAACAAGGCGCGGGTGGGTACTCTCGCTACCCACCCATCTTCACAAAGGTGCATATGACGAACGGCGCAGGTTGGTGCCCTCGTTACCATCCCAACTTCACAGAAGCGTAGGCAGTCAAGCACGCCAACAAAAAAGACAAACTCACAAAAAACAGATGAAAAGTTCAAGGAAAGTTCTTTTTATTAAATTATGGCTACAAAAGGCTATTACAGATTCGTCACGATTACATAAAAGAAGACTTTCTAATTACAAGGATTTGTTATAAAGTATTTGTGATTACATATGCTTAACTAAAAACTCCTACGGATCTACGCTGGGGTTCATCTTCTCAGTGTAATCATCATGAGAGGAAGGACTCGATAGAAGACGTGAATATAGTCGCCATCAAATTCTCCTACCATAGCACCCTACTCAGACGCGCGACTCTTCCTAAAGTAGCTATTGGCCCGAGCGAGAATTCAGTCCACAGCATGACAGGAGGCCCTTTTTAAAAGCGCATCAGCTTCTGAGGCTCTTCCAGCCAAACAAAAGTGTAAAGCTGCCAATAAGCAAGGCAGAGCACAACCTGCTGCGCTTTATTTTGGCAACCAGACAGAACTCGGTCGTCAGGATCTCCAAGACCTCAAAGATGTCGCTCAGGTTCGAACTCGCCATGAGAAGTGTTACAACACATCCCAATGCTCGTCGGCAGTTCTTCTACGAAGGCACATCTCCTTTGAACGAAGGGATCCTAAACCAAAATCCGACTTAGGCAAGGCTAACGACCGCTCAAAGCTAAGTTTAGATCCAGTATGGTGTTAAAGGACAAAAAAGGAAGACGTGACTCTTCGGAAGAAACTCCCCCTTTATATAGGACGGGAGTGGTCTAAGACATAGGCCACGGGGCCGTCGGTCAAAATTTTCATATTAACGGGATGACCATAGAACTCAGCACGATGAACCTCATTAAATGGGTTCATACGACTAAGTCTTAGACCATTAAAAGACCCCTTAAAATTTTCCAAGTAACGATGGCAATTAAGAGGAAGTCGTTCCTTAAAGAGATGTCATTAATTACTCTTAAAGAAGACTTTAAAGCCAGCTTCTTCAAACCAGAAGCGCAGCTACAATCCTGCGCTAGCAGGAGGCAGAGAATGGTAATGATTCACATCATCCCATCTTTAATGACGCAGACCTCTACTTCGACCCAGAAGCTCAACCCCCTTCATCAAAGACTTGGAAAACACCATTGCATCAAACACAAGTCCGCCTGCCGCTCCAAAATCACAGTAACCTCGTTAGCCTGAAGCATAGCTTACTCGTCGCCCTAAAGCACAGTGACTCTACTATTCGAAACACAGCCTACTCGTCGCTCAAACGTAGAGAGGTTCATCGTCTTCGAAACATAGTTAACTCGTCGCCTGAAAGCGCAGAGGCTCCATTTTCTCCAGGAGAACAGTCTACTCATTACACCAGAAGCACAGAAACACTAAGACATGGCTAGGGGTGCAGGTTACATGGTCCCACCTAATTGGTTTGTTTAAACCGCCAATCTCAAAGATAGGACAGAGGCTGATCATATTAATAAGTGGGAATATCTTATCAATTGGTTTAAAACTCAGATAAGGATGAAGTTTGCTCTTTTAATAAAGGTTGTATCAAGATAGTTTGTTTAAACCGATTAGAAGTTATACAATATGGTCCTCGTGCTTCGATGCCTCGACCTGTTAAACCCCTTTGTCACTTCAGCACTCGTGTATGTGATGCAAGCTAGGGGTAGATCCCATGGAGAAGGATGCATGCAAGCAACATTCCTGTAAGCATGATAGGATCCTCTCCAGACCCTCTATAATCGTACCCATGTGCAGCTTCCCTCCGTGTACAATGGGGGTACAGAGGTGGAGGACATGACGCTTTCATGCAAGCGTAAGGCAGATGAGGAATTTATAGCATAGGGCACGCCTAAATCAAGGGATCGTTGTACCCAGATCACCATCAAGTGTTGCTGTCAACTAGCAGCTATCGTGCCGTCGAAGAGGTGTTCCGTCTTCCACAGACTACACCGTCATCAACCGAACGTCAGAGGTTCGATAGGGGGTCAGCAAGCTCATATGAAGATGAACTTCGTGTCGCTACGTAAAACATAGCACATGGTTCTCAATCCCTTAGAAAGTCATCCAAGAATCCTTCCATCTCGGCCATCAAGCCCAAGAAGCGGCCCGAGAGTAGCAAGAAGGTACCCAACACAGATGTGTTCCAAGGCTACAATAAAATCTATGTCTTTTATAGTACTAGAGATCAAGGGGAGTTTGGTCCCCACTATCTCTAGACCTGCGCTTGACCCGGCAGCTAACGACAGATCCAGTAAGCTGCCAATCATCAACCAAGCGGCACCATCATTGCCTACTCTATCGACCATAGGACCTACAATGTCAACCGAGATACAACAGGCCATCAAGGAACTGTATGCTCGCTATAATACCAGAGAAAAGCAAATAGCACTCCGAAAGATGGGGATTCAGCAGCCATATCCTGCATGTTCGACATCACAAAAGGTTGAACAAACTTTTTATTTATTGAACATAAAAAGACCTGCATACAGAGAAGAAAGTCCTAAACAGGATATTCTAAGTATAAGGAGAAGACCTGTGTATAGAGAAGGAAGTCCTAAACATGATATTCTAAGTACAAAGGGAAGACCTGTGTACAGAGAAAGAAGTCCTAAACAAGATATTCTAAGTACAAGGAGAAGAGTTTCTGGAAAAGTATGATTGTAGAGATCGAGCACTGCAGCGGCTCCTTTACTCTATTGAAGATCTAACGACGGGTTGAACTTGCTCTAACTTTCTGATGCCTTTGATGGAACTCTAGGATTGTCGATCAAGAGGATGCCTGGAGCTGGAGATTTGATATTCGGTGGTCTCTCCTTTGTTGAAGGAAAACTCCTTCTTTTTATAGGGGAAAGAGCACATATATGATGTGCATTAGGGTTTTCTGATATGAAAGAATCAGCCGTCATTGTATGGTATGGACTTCTATGGCGCTGACACGTGGCAGATATTAAAATTTCCCTCAATCAAGATCTTTGGTGGTTATCAAAACAACCGAAGGAGGAGACGCGTGGCGTGTGCCGATTTGCTTGTTCGGATGCAATCGAGTAAATCTTGGGATTTTATCTCAGATTTAGATTCTAATTGATCATCGTCTAATATTTAAATCAATTTGATAAGATATCAATCATGATTAATCTCAATCTTATCTTCGAAAGAGTCGGTTTAAGCAAACCGATTGGGTGGAACCATGCTTCCTGCGTCTTTAGTGAGGTCTAAGTACTGTTGCGCTTCTGGGGCAATGAGTAGACCGTTCTTCTAGAGACAATGGAGCCTCTATACTTTCAGGCGACGAGTGGACTATACTTTGAAGACGACGGATCCTCTGTACGTATAAGCGACGAGAAGGCTGTATTTCGAGCGACAAAGTCACTGTACTTTAGGGCGACGAATAGGCTTGTGCTACAGGTTGACGAGGTTATTGTGCTTTTAGAGCGGCAGACAGACTTATGTTGGATGCAAATGGTATCTCCTAAGTCTCTGACGAAAGGCAGTTGAGCTTCTGGATCGAAGAAGAGTGCTGCGTCGTTAGAGTTGAAGTGATATGAAAACATCACCAATCTGTCCCTGAGATTGGCATAGGAATGTAGTTGTGCCTCTGATTGAAGGCATTGGCTTTGAAGTCTTCTTTTAAAGAGAACTGATTGACCGCCCCTTAATGAACGACTTCCTCTTAATTGCCACCATTACTTGAGGAATTTCAAGGGGTCCTAGGATAGTCTAGGACTTAGTCGAATGAACATTTTTTAATAAGGTTCATCGTGCGGAGTCCTAGGTTCATCCCATTAACATGAGAACTTTGACCATCGGCCATGTGGCTATGTTTTGGACCATTAATGCCCTATATAAAGGGGGAGTTTCTTCTGAAGATCTACATCTTCTTCTTCTTCTTGTCCTTCAACACCATGCTGGATCCAGACTTAGCTTCGAGCGGCAGTTGGTCTTGCCTAAGTCAGATTTTGGTTGAGGATTCCTTCGTTCAAAGGGGCTATACCTTCGTAGAAGAACTATTGATGAGCCTCGGAACGTGCTGGAATACTTCTCATGAGGAGTTCGAACACGAGCGATGCCTTGGAGGTCTTTGTAATGGCCCAATCCCAAAATACGTAGGACTAGGATACGTCTACATGCCAGCTACGCATCGAGAGGACTCCATCCCAGCTCGAATATGTATAAGCTGTCTGGTTGTTCTAGAATCAACTATATCTCAATCCACTAAATATCGGTAATAATAACAAATCAAGTGCAGTAAGGCTGATCAGACCAAAATATACTAATTCTAGAATAGATAAATATGTTAGAGTGGATCCCCAATAACATATTTATCATGAACAAGCTAGAAGAAAGTAGAAGCTTGTACAAGATTAGGCTATAATGTAGCAAGAATCAAATATAGGATAAAATTTAAAAACGGAAAAGAAAGATAAAACATCAACTAAATATACCTACAGTCTTGGTATAGCAATCATCCTCCATCCGTGTACCATACCTCCATCTAATACCTGGAGAGATCACCAGGTCCTCAGGGGACTAGCAAGACACATAATATACATGCCTACAGTACAGTAAATAACATGCAAGAAAAATAGGAATAACAGATAGAGAAAAGGATAACACATAAAGGAACTCTACCGATGGTGACATGTCATGAGAATATAATATTAATCATGGCTATAGGTGCATGTGATAAAACCGTCGCCCGGGGAGGCACTAACATTCTTATAACAGGTGCTCTATCGTAGCTTGGGGAGGCACTAACAATAGAGGCATAGCCACGGCTAATAAAACATTCTCTCCTAAGGTACTAGGAAGTCAAGTCTATCTAGTTATGTCCAAGTCAAGTACGGGGCAAACAGGTCTGAGGAAATATGGCACAAGCATATTAATACTATGACTAGACATGGACAAGATAGGAATGATATAACAAGTAATATGAAAAAAAAAGTAAAAATCTACGTGTACGTGAAACTAGAAAGTAACCATAACATGAACCAAGGGAAATATATAACCAAGCAAGAGATAATGGAACTATAGAAAAGCATGTAAATATTGTAATGTTCGACAAGGTGTACTTGCCTGGAGTTTTGTCCAATATGTGCGGAGAGTGCAGAACCAAAATCTACCCGAACCATCCATGAACGAATGAATCATACTCCGTACAATATCTGCCAACCCAAATAATAAAAAAATATGCATTATTTACTAAATACAATTATGACTAACCACTCCTACCTAGAAACCTTGGGTCATTCTAAGTCGTGTAATACCTATATTACATAAACCATTTTATTAATCATACCACCTATAGCTAGGTTATACTAATCTTTATGATCACTATTCGTTAATATCATGGATTACAAACTCTTGGTTCAAATATTACGTTTGTATCTCGTAATTTATATAACGAAACCTATGCCACACGAATCGAGACTAGACAATTAACCACAAGGTTAACAATCTTGTCTTGGTGATCCATACGGTCGCTTTGTTAATTTCAGCGATGTGAGATCGCTGAATTGATGGATCTCAGTTTCGACGCTCGAATTCCAAAATACGAATAGAATATAGATTAATAACTTACTATATATGTACTTACCATATATAGACCTTAATAATATATTTATACCATAACTAGTCATATTGACTACTCTTTTTAATATAACATATAAAGTATTAAATATACATATAAAAGTAATATATTATTAACATAAAATATCACATTTAATTCTAGAATATATTTATAAATATTATATAATAATAAACAACATATTTTATACGTAGAAAAATATATGTACAAGAATTGTATTGATTCTACAACATTCTTCGTAGACTTGGTTTGCGATTTGAGGCCCAAAACAATAAATGTTTAAAAAATATTAAGTTCTATAAAAAATTCTAGAAATTAGTTAAAATAGTATTTATAATGTTAAACCTTGCACAACATAAAGTTCAATATGGTTTCATGGAGTTTTGACACTTTTTAACACATGGAAAGCAGAATTTTTCGGAGTTTGGTGACACAGCAAATGTCATAAAATTTGAAAAATAGTAAACGGATGTGAAACTATCCTACAGATATGCATCAGAAAGGTATCGACGTCTAAATTCTGAATAAAAATATAAGAAGGTTAGAATCTGACCTTGGATAGGTGAAAAATGGCTCGCAACTAGATTTGTAAGTTTTGGACACCTTGTCGTAGAATCGATGCCACGGACAATCCACTTTAGACTGGGGATCCGGTGATCAGAGGTTGGTGTAGACACGCAAAGGTAACTCTCATATTTAGCTTGAAGTAAAATGGATGAGAAAAAGTTGATAAAATCTCGTCTACAAGTTGACTAACCTACTGTAACGAATTCGGCACTAATTCGATCGACTTTGGGTGCCTTCCGTGCCTCGTATCGATCAAATTAGGGACTGAGACTCCTTGAAATGGTACCGGAGTGTTAGGGGGTGTCTTAGGGTTGAGATGAAGGTGGTAGGAGGGTTGAAAGAGGTCGGGGTGATGAGTTTTTGTGTGGTGGAAAGAAAAGTACGAAAATAGAAAAGAAATTGGAGGGTTTTAATAGAGAAATATATAAAAATTATACGTAAATCCTAGATAGGAGAGATTCACATAAGGGGAAAGAATTTGGGGTAGAGTAGGATTTGATTTGGTGGGATTTGATTGCATATTCTTAAAGATACACCAATTATATCTCTTAGGAGTTAAATTGGTTCCAAAATAGAAAAGTTGTTATAGGATTTGATTTAAATTAGATTTGATTAAAGTAGCTGCATATTAATCCAAAATAATTAATCTAAGATATTTCTAATAAATTAGGATACACTAGGATAGGCTCTACGGGTCCCTAGTTGGACTAGTTTTGGGTCGGTAGAATTTCTGTGATCGATTTGAGTCCAATATGTCTATAGTTTCGACTTGTTTGGCACTTAAGATAAACTAGCACACGGGAACTCAATTGAGTGGCACACCAATGACATGTGCGTAGTAGGCTCGAAATGGATCAAAACTATATATTGGATCAAATGATTTGGATCGAAGTTGGGCCTTAATTGCTAATTGGAAAGCTAGTCAAATTTTACTGTAGAGACTAAAATAACTATTTTACCCCTAAAGTTGCACATGAAAAATATAGCACAAGGAACTGAAGGTGGACTTGTCTAGAATACAATGATGGGGATAGATTTGAAATTTTGATAATTATTGTGCTTCAAAAATCAAAACTACAAAAAAGTACATCTATAGTCATAATTAAAAATAAAAAATCTAATTTAATAAATAGAAAACATATAAAAAATAAAAAATTCTAAAAAATTAGGGTCCTTACAATCTACCCACCTTAAAAGAATTTTGTCCTCAAAATTCAATAGCTTAATAATGATACGGAAGAAGACGCTTTTAAACCACCAAACAATGATCGGTCTGGTCTTCAAATATTTAAGAAACATAGTCTAGAAGATTGTCACTCTAGCCTAAAAGAAATAATTGGCAAGCTAATACTAATTCAACTATCGATAATTATTGTTCTACCACCCATGGCCACTAACTTCTTTCTAAATTTGAAAGGTTGCCAACTTATTTACCTACTAGGGATCCTCATATGTTATTGTGATTATCTAGGTTGAGCTTATGAAACTTCTAAATTGTGCATCTAATCTAAACGTCTAACTATATCATCCTAAACATATTACGATCACCATTATATAAGTCTCTTTTTACCTGACCAAGCTAAGCGATACATACCCTTCTGTTTAATCCTAACTACACGACTGATAGGGCATAATATTAATTAAGTTGGGTTAGGCTATGTTTAGGTTCTTCTTGTAGAGGATCAATCTCTACGCTAAAAATACCACTCTATTCTTGATCGACTGACAAACATAAGGGCGTAACTTGGTACATTCATATGTTTATTTCTACACTGAGAACGTCTACCCACCTTTGGTCAAACTGCCCCATCAAACAAATGATGTCCTAAAATTTTATAACCGTTGCACACTAGTTTCAAAAATTTATACTACTAGATATGTATGGCATATGGCATCTCTAATTCCCTCCAATCTATCAAGCAACCAAAATTTAATAAACACACTAATTTATCCTATAACCTAAGAGTTTCTGATAAATTCTATATTAGCACGATCATTCGTCACTCTGAATTAGGAAAGGACGAGAAGCAATGACATGAGAAAGCAAAGGAAGAATAGTCGAGAGTAATCACAAAGTTCAAGAATGGTAGAGAAATTTCTAAAGACTTGTCAAGGTCGTTATAGATTGATATTCCTGAGGGTTTAGTCATGTTCACAGGCCCGTTCGGTACAGTAACGCAACTGAAACGGCTAACTCGACCTGCATGTTCTACCAAAAAAACATGTACCACTCCAGTCCAAAAATACGTTGAACTAGGATACATCTACATGCCATCTACGCATCGAGATGACTCTAGTCCAGCTCAAATACGTATAAGCTGTCTGGTGTTCTAGAACCAATTACATCTCAATCCACTAAATATCGGTAACAACAATGAATCAAGTACTGTAAGGGCTGATCAGACCATAATACGATGATTCTAGAATAGGTAAATATGTTAGAGTGGATCCCCAATAACACATTTATCATAAACAAGCTAGAAGAAAGTAGAAGCTTGTACAAGATTAGGCTATAATGTAGTAAGAATCAAATATAGGACAAAATCTAAAAGCGGAAGAGAAAGATAAAACATCAACTAAATATACCTGCAGTCTTGGTGTAGCAATCATCCTCCATATGTGTAGGGGACTAGCAAGACACATAATATACATGCCTACAGTACAGTAAATAACATGCAAAAAAATAGGAATAACAGATAGAGAAAAGGATAACACATAAAGAAACTCTACAGATGGTGACATATCATGAGAATATAATATTAATCATGGCTATAGGTGCATGTGATAAAATTGTAGCCCGGGGAGGCACTAACTGTCCTATAACAGGTGCTCTATCGTATCCCGAGGAGGCACTAACAATAGAGGTATAGCCACGGCTAATAAAATATTCTCTCCTAAGGTAGTAGGAAGTCAAGTCTATCTAGTCTTGTCCAAGTCAAGTACAAGTCAAACAGGTCAGAGGAAACATGGCAAATGCATATCAATACTATCACTAGACATGAATAAGATAGGAAAGATAGAATAAGTATTATGGAAAGAAAAAGTAAAAAACTACGTGCACGTGAAACTATAAAGTAATCATAACATGAAACAAGAGAAATATATAACCAAACAAGAGATAATAGAACTATAAAAAAGCATGTAAATACTGTAATATTTGACAAGGTGTACTTGCCTGGAGTTTTCTCCAATCTGTGCGGAGTGTGCAGAACCAAAATCTACCCGAACCATCCATGAACGAATGAATCATACTCCGTGCAATATCTACCAACCCAAAACATAAGCAAATATGCATTATTTACTAAATACAATTATGACTAACCACTCCTGCCTAGAAAGCTTGGGTCGTTCTAAGTTGTGTAATACCTATGTTATATAAACTATTTTATTAATTATACCACCGAGAGCTAGGTTATACTAATATCTATGATCACCATTCGTTAATATCATGGATTACAAACTCTAGGTTCAAATATTACTTTTGCATCTAGTAATTCATACAACAAAATCTATGCCACACAAATCGAGACAAGATGATTAACCACAAGGTTAACAATCTTGTCTTGGCGATCTATACGGTCGCTTTGTCAATTCAGCGATGTGAGATCACTGAAATTGACGGATCTCAGTTTCGACGCTCGAATTCCAAAATATGAATATAATATAAATTAATAACTTTCTATATATGTACTTACCATATATAGACCTTCATAACATGTTTATACCAAAACTAGTCATATTGACTACTCTATTCAATATAACATATATAATATTAAATCTACATACAAAAGTAATATATTATTAACGTAAAATATCACTTTTAATTTTGGAAAATATTTATAAATATTATATAATAATAGACAATATATTTTATACATAGAAAAATATCTGTACAAGATTTGTATTGATTCTACAACATTATTCCCAAATTTGGTTTGTGATTTGAGACCCAAAACAATAAATCTTTAAAAAATATTAAATTCTATAAAGAATTCCAAAAATTAGTTAAAATAGTATTAATAATGTTCAACGTTGCACAACGTAAAGTTCAATATGGTTTCATGGAGTTTTGAAACTTTTTGACACAAGAAAAGCAGAATTTTTCCGAGTTCGATGACACGGCAAATGTCATAAATTTTTAGAAATAGCAAACGGATGTGAAACCTATTCTACAGATTTGCGTCGGAAAGGTATCAACATCTAGATTCTGAATAAAATTATAAGAAGGTTAGAAACTGATCTTGGATAGGTAAAAAATGACTCAAAACCAGATTCGTCAGTTCTAGACACCTTGTCGTAGAATCGATGCCACGGACAAATCGCTTGGAACTGGGAGACCGGCGATCAGAGGTTGGAGTAGACACACAAAGTTAACTCCAATTTTGTTTGAACTAAAACGAATGAGAAAAAGTTGATGAAATCTCGTCCACAAATTGACTAACCTGCTGTAACGAATTCAGAACTAATTCGGTCGACTTCGGGTGCCTTTCGCACCTCGTATCGATCAAATTAGGGGATGAGGCTCCTTGAGAAGGTGTCGGGGTATTAGGGGGTATCTTAGGGTCCAGATGAAGGTGGTAGGAGTGTTGGAAGAGGTCGGGGTGATGAGTATCTGTGGGGTGGAAAGAAAAGTGCAAAAATAGAAAAAAATTAGAGGGTTTTAATGGAGAAATATAAAAAAAGTGTATGTAATCCTAGAAGGGAGAGATTCACGTAAGGGGAATGAAGTTGGGGTGTTGTAGGATTTGATTTGGTGGAATTTGATTGCATATTCTAAAAGATATACCAATTCTATCTCCCAGGAATTAAATTGGTTCAAAAATAGGAAAGTTGTTATAGGATTTGATTTAAATTAGATTTGATTAATGTGGCTTCATATTAATCCAAAAAAATCAACCTAAGATATGTCTAATATATTAGAATATATTACGATAGGCTCCACGGGTCCCTAGTTAGACTAATTTTGTGTCGGTAGAATTTTTGTGATCGATTTGAGTCCAATATGTCTATAGTTTTGACTTGTGTGCCACTTAAGATAAACTAGCACATGGAAACTCAATTGAGTGGCACACCAATGACATGTGCATAGCAGGCTTGAAATAGATCAAAACCATATATTGTGTCAAATAATTTGGGTCGAAGTTGGGCCTTAATTGCCAATTGGAAAGCTAGTCAAATTTTACGGTAGAGACTAAAATGACTATTTTACCCCTGAAGTTGCACATAAAAAATATAGCACAAGGAAACACGTTTAGATGGGACATGATATATCAAACTGAAGGTATACTCGTCTAGAATACAATAATGGAGATATATTTAAGAAATTGATAATTATTGTACTTCAAAAATCAAAACTACGAAAAAGTACATCTTTAGTCATAATTAAAAATAAAAATCTAATTTAATAAATAGAAACATATAAAAAATAAAAAATTTAAAAAAATTGTAACACCCCAGTCCCAAATACTTGAGACTAGATAGGTATCATGCCAACTGTATACATACGTGTAAATTTACGACTCATATATATACATAAGCTGTAAATGTAGAAAGCCAAGACACTAAATCTCATCCATAAAGATAAATAATGATATAAAACAACTTTGAGTTTGTCATGTACACAATAGTTGGGCGGAGACAAAGTCCACTACCAACCAAATTTAATATGAAAAAATATACAAGAAAAAAATTTAGCAAGCGAGAGCAAGTGACGAGTCCAAGAACAATCAACACGGAGGAAGGAATGGCCTTAGCTAGAGCACCTGTAAGAAATCACGAAACACACACCTGGCGAGATAACCAGGTCCTCAGAGAGACGTAACAAGACACATAATATCGTGCCAATAAACTGAATAATAAAAGCTCAACAGAAAAGTATGTACGAGTTCCTAACCATTTTATGTAGAATACACTTTAGAGGACAACGTTCTACGCAGGGGCTGTAACGGATTCACGCACCATTTTGTCCCTTGGACTATGCGAAGAAGAAAAGCTTTCAAAATTTTGACAGTAGATATCAATGTATCTGTACAATGAATGAGAAAAAGAACTCTATTTATAGAGTCAAAAATAATAACTGAAAAGATAACTACCTCACCACTGGTGCACTTGAAAAGTCACGCAGACTCTAAATACACGCAGGGTTAGTGAGTAGTTACTGGACGTGGCCCATAACTGTTGGACACATGGCATCAGTGCATGAGTCGTGTGCAAGTTACTGGGCACGCGAGAGAGAAATCGGTGGCATGGCTGCCACATACTCCAGTTGAAATGAAATCCACGCTGACTTGCTGAAGGCAAAAATCCACGCAGATTCGTTGACGCAGACTCGTTGAAGGCAAAATCCACGCAAGCTTTGAAGAAGAATACTTTAGAATTCACGCAGGCTTTGAGAAGAATAACTCAAAAGTCACGTAATGTTTTGAGGAAGGAGAAGGTTCAGAATCCACGCGAACCGCCAGCTGTCTTGATTTGGCACGCTTCGTCTGACACAAAATCTCTGACATTGATTATATTGTCAGCCGCATTAAATGAAGATAAGACCCAAAGTCACGCCAACTTGGTGAAGAGTGAGTCTTGCTAGGGAAGATTTCGAAAATCACGCAAAAGACGGCGATGATCTCTCGAGTTCTGTGCATACGTGGCATACGAGGAGACGTTTCTCGACTGTTGTGTTGTCAGTCATTATGATTCTGACGTATGGCTGAGCTGTCTCTGCGTGACTTCTAAAGGAGATGGCCAGGCAGAACTTAGCGTATCTTTTGTGCTGTTTCTTGGATCACTCTGCGTGACTTGTTCTGATCAACTCAGCGTGACTTCATTTTTGAGGCCTACAGAAGGTGAGTGTTATTATACCTTTCTTTTGTCTCTGGTGGCATGATAAATTGGTTCTAGGTGTTTGATGAGGGGATGATGGCGGTGGTCGGACACGGTAATGGAGGTGGTGGTGTTGGTGTTTGGTGGTTGTCGCTGGTGGTCGATGGTGGTACGGCATGGTGATGTAGTGAAGGCGGTGGCGGTGATGGTGATGAAGGTGGCCGGGTGTGTGGTCGTCGACGCAGTGGAAGGTGGCAGCGTAGGTGATGTTGGTGGTCGGTCGAAAAGATGGTGATCGGGTGACGGTCGTTGGGGTGTCTCGACTGTGGTAGGGTACGGCAAGGGATGTGCGGCTCGAGGCCGGGGATCGAAGGATGCAGGGAGTGGGACATGGAAAGAGATTAGGGTTTAGAATAGGATTAGGATTTTGGATTAGAGGATTGGCTTTGCTGTGTTGAAATCGTGTCCGACATGTGGACACGAAGAAGATGAAATGTATATGTAAATAAAATAATAAAAAGGAAAAAAATAGGGCACGGACACGATGCACAAACTTGGGTTGTGGAATTGGGAGAAATTTATGGAATAATAATGGAGGAGTACCTGCCTATTTATAGGATGTAGGAATTCCCAATTGGATAAGATCTAGGAATAGTTTAAACCCAAAAATAGATAATTTGTAATTTAATTTAAATCAATTTTAATCCAAATTCAAATACAAATCCAATTTAAATCTAATTAAATTTTTAGCTCAAAATCAAATGGGATAAATCAAATTTCAAATATTTAACTATTTAAATAAATCCATAAATTCAAATCAAGATTTAAATCGCCATAATAATTCCGAAATATATTTTCCAAAAATACTAATATAATAATTTCGAAAATACATTATTATTTACAATTAAACTCAATAAATATTTACTAATTATATATGTATGTCCAAATGATATTTACATAAATATACTTTTCTAATATACCATTTTATAAAAAAATTATTTATTTTTATAACTATGTAAATAAAAGGCTTTATAAATAAAATAACAAATTTGGAATTTTGGAACGATAACTAAAATACTTATTATATATATTTTGAAACTATAAAAATAAGAAAAAATATTTTTTCTAAAAATATGTATGCTCGCACATTTTCGCACTCGTCGAGCAATTACGAAAAATAAAATTCCGTGCGCGACGTAAAATACGACTACGCGATGTACAATACAAAATTTTAAATCAGTACCAAAATTTAAATAAAAAAATAGTAAAAATTTAGGAGTTTTACATCCTACCCAACTTAAAAGAACTTCGTCCTCGAAATTGAGAATTTGTAAGGGGTGAGAAGACACAAGGGGTATCGATGATGAACAATCAATAACAAAATTATGCCGTAAGAAATTGCGATCTAGATCATAGGAAAATAATACGATATGGTCGTAATCGATAGGATGGCTAGAGGAAGTTCTAGTATAACGCTTTCGTCCTCCTAAAATAGGTGAAGACGAAAGAAATATAGAGTTCGAAGGAGGCGTTATCGAATATGAATACGTGATTCAAAGACGATCAAATAATTTCAAAAGAATTGTCAAGGCAATCATGGATGGGATTGTAAGGGCCAAGTTTAATTATGTCCCCATCCACGTAGAGTAATAGACAAAAGCGAACCAAAGTGCACTTGGTTGATCAGACCATTATACGCCGGTTCTGATTAGACAATAGGCTAGTGAGCGCTCAATAGCATATGTCATGAACAAACTCGATAAGGAATAAGCTTGCAAAAACTAGGCTACATTAGCATCATGAGTCAAAATGGTAAATACATAGGCACGAGAGATTAAGATTTAAAGAAGGTAGAATGATTCTAAGTCATACAGTCGTCCTATAGTCTTCTTGTCCAAGTCCTTGGTTGGCTAGACGGGTTAGGTCCTCTAGATTCTAGGATCTAAATAAGCTTGCTAATATAGGTCACTAGGTCAAAGGGGTTGCTAGTTCATAAGATATTCTATCCAACTTAAAGAATTAAACTAATGGTGTTTTAGGACAATTAACTAGTAGGGTCAATTTCTAGCAAGCACGAAGGAAAAATAAGAATAGGGATGGAAGGAAGCAAGCAAGATGCAATTCATGAGTCAAACGGTAGATAAATCAAGGAAAGAGGTTAAGTATGTAGATGAGATCCTAGACTTCTAATCCTATACGCAGGCTTGCTTGGTACGGTAAAGTAACCAAACAATTTATCTTGACCTGCATGGGCCACCACAAAAACATGTAATGCCCCAGTCCCAAAATACGTAGGACTAGGAACGTAGACATGCCAGCTGTACTCATACGAAGTATACTCCAATATATGGAAATCTCGTATGAATACATAAGCTGTAAAATACAGTAGAACCATAACTAATCTCATCCACACGAAATAAATAAATAAAAGATATCATATAATGATAATAAATTATCTTGATACAATATGTTGGGCGGAGACAAATCCACTACCAACAAAATAAAGAAAAATACATGGAAAATGAAATAAGTATAGCGAGCGAAGCGAAGACGATCCAAGTGCAATCATCCTCGAAGAAATAGCGACGAACACGGCTAGAGCTAGAACACCTGCGAAAGATAATAGCACACACCTGGGGAGATAACCAGGTCCTCAGAGGGATGTAACAAGACACATAATATCATGCCATATAAACTGAATAAATATTGCTCAAATAAATAAGTCAATTGAATTTATAACATGGTCCAATACGCACCTACTGAACGAGCGTACCATCCCCCCAACCAAACAAGGACAGGAGATGGTAAACTAATTCACGGTGGCGTATCCTTCCATGCTAAGAATACAATATGATATCCGGACCCCAACAAGGTTCAATACCTTCTCATCGAAGTAGTAATTCACACCTACAACTAAACAAGAACAAGATGTGACGAACTAATCCGCGACAAGTATTGTTCCAAGCCACGGTCAGATACAAGTACCCAAACCAAAAGTACTCGTACCTAACGGATAAAGGTGCCTATCCAGTCTAAGTAAAATGTAGTTAAGAACAATCCTTCCTACGCATGGGCCCTGGCTGAATAGGATCGACGTAGTCCCCTTTAGGCACCAGAGGCCCCAACAGTAAGAGCATGACGTTCCGCAGAATCGCCAGTGGCCGTCAGTAATCATGGGTAATCTGACCCGCGTCTCCGGCGGAGCTCACGGGTTACAAAAGGGAAAGTGCATCGAAGCCCATACGCTAAGAAATTATCCTCCCCGCCCAATACCTACTGTGTTGTATCCACAACACAAAACCACTATATCGCTAAGTCAAACTAGCATGCAATCTCTATTAGCGGTTATTCCTATCGCACGGCTTGTACGTACTGGTGTCCAGCCAATCACGCACTTTCGTGTTCTACATGCGACACACAACTTCGTGGTACAACATGTCAAGGCCATGAATGCAACACACAAAGGTGGTCCCTTAAATCTAGGTTTTAATTGTAAAAATAATATATAACAGGAAATATAAATGAACAGTAAGTTCTAACAGGTTATGCCATGTATCACAGTTTATTTTGCATAAAGAAAATAAGTAATGCATGAAATATGAGCTAAAATAATTAAACAGCGATTGGCAAGGTGTCTTGCCTGGTAGGACGCCTGGTGTGCTGCGATGATCAAGGTGGCATGAACGGCGACTTTGATGTAACCACTACACAAGGTGACCTCTGATGGTGGTACGGACAGTTCCATTGGGTCCAGAACAGTCGAATTTGTTAGGGTTGACAGGGGTTATGCAGAACTTATGAGGGAATAGGATAAAGAGAATTTGTCATAGATAGGAGGATAATCAAAGAAAACTTGATAATATATATATATATATATATATATATATATATATATATATATATATATATACGAGTTTCGAAAACTATTTATAATATTCAAAAGTTTTATAGTCTTTTTATTAGGACAACAATGCAGACAATATTTGAAAATAGCGAAATAAATCCATCTAGATTGAATCCCAAAAATATGCTTATAGATAATAGCTACACTTATATACAAAAATATCTTAAATAAATATCGTAAATTTTTATAACTCGTTTAGGTCAAGGCATATAAAATAACCTTGCAAAGGATTTCGTATATATAACAATATTTTTGAAATTAGTGTTAATTTTACTAATAATTATATCACCAAAATGATAATAATCATCATTATTATTGTATACCATGTGAATCCTATATATAACTAGTTTTCGGAAAACAATACTATAATAAAAAGCAAACAATAAAAATTTCATAAAAATAACATAAATAATAATAATAATAATAATAATAATAATAATAATAATAATAATAATAATATTAAAATAACTCAACTAGGGAAACAAAAATATAACAACAGAATAAAAAATGATAATAATAATAATAACTATATTAATAATAATTACTAAAACAAAAACAAAAAATAAAGAAAGAAAAAAATCGCAGCAGTCCACTGACTGCTGCCGTTCTCTTTTAATGAGATTCACGGGAAAAAAATAAAAAAAGTATAGAAAAGGAAGCAGAAGAGAGAGAGAATGGAGAGAGTGAGCGAGAGAGGTGTTCGGGAGGAGATCGAAGCGGTCCGGCGGAGGGGGAGTTCGGCCAAGGAGGTGGAGGCTGGGTACGGAAGGAAGGAAAGGGGAAACGGGGCACTGCGAGCGGCGGAGGCCGGCGGCGAGACGGTTCGAGGAGGGGCGGCGACTGCGGAGCAGGAGGCCGACGACGAGACGGATCGAGGAGGGGCGGAGGCTACGGGTCAGCGGAGAGCGGGGTTTCGATTGGAGGCTGCCGGCACACGGGAAGAGAGGGAGAGCCGAGTGAGGGGGTCGGAGTGCTCTCCTCCAGGCCGTGCCGTGTCGGAGTCGAGGGATCCGCGGCAGGGGCAATGGTTACCAGGGTTTTCGGACGGTGAGGGGAGAGCAGGGTTTCGGAGTGGGGTTCTCGCTGGCTACACAAGGCGATGCTCGGAGTGGCGGCCGCGGCGGAACGGGCACGACGGACAGTGGTCACAGTGCTCCAGGAGGAGGCGCTACCTCTTGCGCGGTAATGCAGACGCCTGCACGGAGGGTCTTGGCCCGGTGACGCTGTGCGAGATCTCAGCACGGGGCGGAGAAGGAGGTCGGTTCTGTTGGTGAAGGCGGTCCGGAGAAGGTGAGTGTTATTACACCTTTCTTTTGTCTCTGGTGGCGTGGTGAATTGGTTCTGGGTATTTGATGAGGGGATGATGGCGGTGGCCGGACACGGTAATGGAGGTGGTGGTGTTGGTGTTTGGTGGTTGTCGCTGGTGGTCGATGGTGGTACGGCATGGTGATGTAGTGAAGGCTGTGGCGGTGATGGTGATGAAGGTGGCCGGGTGTGTGGTCGTCGGTGCAGTGGAAGGTGGCAGCGTAAGTGATGTTGGTGGTCGGTCGGGAAGATGGTGATCGGGTGACGGTCGTTGGGGTATTTCGACTGTGGTAGGGTACGGCAAGGGATGTATGGCTCGAGGCCGGGGATCGAAGGATGCAAGGAGTGGGACATGGAAAGTGATTAGGGTTTAGAATAGGATTAGGATTTTGGATTAGAGGATTGGCTTTGCTGTGTTGAAATCGTGTCCGACATGTGGACACGAAGAAGAAGAAATGTATATGTAAATAAAATAATAAAAAGGAAAAAAATAGGGCACGAACACGATGCACAAACTTGGGTTGTGGAATTTGGAGAAATTTGTGGAATAATAATGGAGGAGTACCTGCCTATTTATACGATGCGGGAATTCCCAATTGGATAAGATCTAGAAATAGTTTAAACCCAAAAATAGATAATTCGTAATTTAATTTAAATCAATTTAAATCCAAATCCAAATACAAATCCAATTTAAATCTAATTAAATTTTTAGCTCAAAATCAAATAGGATAAATCAAATTTTAAATATTTAACTAATTAAATAAATCCATAAATTCAAATCAAGATTTAAATCGCCATAATAATTTTGAAATATATTTTCCAAAAATACTAATATAATAATTTTGAAAATACATTATTATTTACAATTAAACTCAATAAATATTTACTAATTATATATGTATGTCCAAATGATATTTACATAAATATACTTTTCTAATATACCATTTTATAAAAAAATTATTTATTATTATAACTATGTAAATAAAAGGCTTTATAAATAAAATAACAAATTTGGAATTTTGGAATGATAACTAAAATACTTATTATGTATATTTTGAAACTATAAAAAGAAGAAAAAATGTTTTTTCTAAAAATATGTACGCTCGCACATATTCGCACTCATCGAGCAATTACGAAAAATAAAATTTCGTGCGCGACTTAAAATACGACTACGCGACGTACAATACAAAATTTTAAATCAGTACCAAAATTTAAATAAATAAATAGTAGAAATTTAGCGGTTTTACATGGACAAAATCTTTAGAGAATTTGAATAGATTTAGATAGGGAAATCCAAATTAAGCCTTCGTTCGAACTCTTATTCCAGAAGTGGTCGCGGCTCATTGCTAGTAAAGCACAGTTTCGTGCTTTGAACTAAAGTTGGAACAAATAAAGGTGGGGTCGGGCTGAATGAGGTACTGTTAGGCTGCTACAATACCGATTAAATTTTTTGTTTCTTTTACTACTTATACACATATATATATATATATTTATTATTCTATAACATTTCCTAAATTACTACAATTCCAAAGTAAATTAAGTAATCCCATATTAAAAGGTAAGGAGATTACATCCTTCCCAACTTAAAGAAATTTCATCCTCGAAATTAAACTAAGGTAGGGGGTTGAATGCAATGCAGAAAAAAATTAAAAAAATCAACATGCATGACATACCTTTGTTGTCAAACAATTGAGGGTAGCAATTTCGAATGTCGTCCTCGCGCTCCGATGTAGACTCTCATAGTGAGTGATGCTTCCATGCCACGCGAACCAATGGTATAGACTGATTCCACAACACCTTCACTCGACGATCAAGGATGCCTACTAGTTGCTCTTGGTACGGCAGACTCGATCCAACAGTGATCTCGGAGTGATCGAGCATGTGACTGCTGTCTGCCACGTATTACCTCAGTTGCAACATATGGAATACGTCATGTACTCCCTCTAAAGACGGTGGTAATGCCAATCTGTAGGCAACTTCTCCAACACGTTCCAAGACATCAAAAGGGCCGACATATCTTGGACTCAATTTGCCACGTCCTCCGAATCGAATCGTGCCTCTTGTGGGGGATATCTTCAAGAACACATAGTCGCGTTCCTTGAACTCCAAAGGTTGACAACGATTATCTGCCCACTACTTCTGACGATCTTGCGCTGCTCGCAAGTGGTCCTGTATCTTCTTAACCTTCTCCACTGTGCTCAAAACCAACTCGGATCCCAATATTTATCGCTCTTCGATATCGCTCCAACAGACAAGAGATCGACACTTTCTACCATACAATGCTTCAAACGGAGCCATATGAATGCTCGCTTGATAGCTATTGTTGTAAGAAAATTCTACAAGATGAAGGTGGTCCTCCTATGATTCGCTAAAGTCAAGCATACACGCTCACAACATATCCTCGAGCATCTGAATAGTGTGCTCTGACTGGCTATCTGTCTGCGGATGGTACGACGTGCTAAACTTAAAATGCATACCCAAACTTTCTTGTATATTCCTCCAAAAGTGTGAGGTGAACCTTGAGTCACGATCCAAAACGATGCTAACTGGTACACCGTGCAGCTTCACTATTTGCTTTATGTACATATCCACCAAAAATTCTATGGGCTGTCCCACTCTAAAAGAAAAGAAGTGGGTTGATTTGGTAAGTCTATCAACAATCACCCATACTGCATCTCGTCCACTAGGACTCCGAGGAAACCTTGTGACGAAGTTCATCATAATGTGCTCCCACTTAAACTCGGGAATGGGTAGCGACTACAATAATATGGCCGTCCTCTGGTGCTCGGCCTTCACTTGTTGGCAAACCAAACACTTGGCTACAACACACGCTATCTCCCGCTTCATTTCGTGCCACCAATAATACTTTCGTAAGTCCCAGTACATCTTAGTTCCTCCGGAATGAATAGAGTAAGTCAAACTGTGTGCTTCTGCCATCAACTCCTGTCGTAGCTCTCCATTAGGAAGATAAATACGATCACCACATCACAATGTTCCATCAGGATGAATCCTCAATCCCGTCTGCTCTCAAGCCTCAATCCCCCCCTAAGCCGTCAAAATCTAGCATACGTGGGTAATACCACCTTGATCCGATCTACTAATGATAATTGCACTTGGAGATTGGCTAATACAACATCTTCTCTAGGAAATACTACCTCAATACCAAGCTGCTGCAAGTCTCTAACCAACTCCTTCTGTGTGGTTAAAAAGTGTGCCATGGGCCTTCGGCTTAATGCATCTGCCACGACATTAGCCTTTTCCAGATGATAATGTAGCCTAATCTCATAATCCTTCATCAACTCCAACTAGCATTGCTATTGTATATTCAACTCTTTTTGTGTGAACATGTACTTGAGGCTCTTATGATCAGTGTAGATATCAACTTTCTCGCCGTACAAGTATTGTTTCCATAGCTTCAAAGCAAAGATAACCGCTGCGAGCTCTAGATCGTGGGTCGGATAATTTTTCTCATGCACCCTCAATTATCTCGATTTGTATGCTACTACACGACCGTGCTGCATCAATACGCATCCTAATCCCTTCCCTTCCCGGATGCATCACTGTAGATCACAAATCCTTCTGGGCCCGATGGTAGTGTCAAGATCGGTGTCGTGGTCAAGCGTTTCTACAACTCGTCGAAAGAGGCTTCGCACTCATCTGTCTATTTAAACTCTTGGTCCTTGCAAGTGTGTCGAGTCATAGGCCCCGCTATTCTAGAGAAATCTTCAACGAACCTTTGGTAATAACCCGCAATTCCAAGAAAACTTCTCACCTCTGAAGCTGATGTAGGAGCGGGCCATGCCTTGACTTCTGTGATGTTCTCTGGATCCACTGATATGCCGTCTCTAGTAACAATGTGTCCAAGAAATGATACCTCCTTGAGAAAGAACTCACACTTGCTAAGCTTTGCGTAAAGTCGTTCATTCCTCAATGTTTCCAAAATAATCCGTAGATACTGCTCATGCTCCTCTTGACTCTTGGAGTAAATCAAGATATCATCTATAAAGATGACTAGAAATTTGTCCAAGAACTTGTAAAAGATTTTGTTCATTAAATTCATGAAGACTGCGAGAGCGTTGGTTAAACCGAAAGACATGACCAAGAACTTGTAGTGTCCATACCTCGATCGAAAAGTCATCTTTGAAATGTCTTCCTTTCGAACCTTTAGTTGGTGATAGTCCGATCGTTAGTCAATCTTGGAGAATACTTTTGCTCCAATCAGTTGAACAAATAGATCACCTATACGCGGCAAGGGGTACTTGTTCTTCACCGTCACTGCATTCAAAGCTCTGTAGTCAATACACATGCGTACTGTCCCGTCTTTCTTTGCATAAAAAGTACGGGTGCTCCCCATGGTGATGCACTAGCACGAATAAAGCCTTTCTCCAATAAGTTATCAATCTGCGTCTTCATCTCTACCAACTCCTTGGGTGCCAGACGATACACTCAAGATGAAATAGGCTCGGCTCCGGGAATAAGCTCAATAGAAAACTCAATGTCTCGGTCAGGTGGCAGTCCTGGCAAATCCTCGGGGAACACATCCTCGAACTCAGTGATAACGGGGTACTGAGGGGTGTCCTGTATCATCATGTGAGTCCCCAATATGGGTGCATCACAACTCTCTCCTTCTTCCTTGATGAACTCAAACTCCGTTACATTCGGTAGTCTAAAGACGATACTGCTCCTATGGCAGTCTATAAGAGCAAAATGCTGGCTCAACCAGTCCATTCCGAGAACCACATCGAACGAAGGCATAAGAAATACAAGAAGTGCTCTCATCTTTCTAACACATATCGCTACAGGATAAAGTCTACAAACACCACTAAGAGGTACAACTCCTCCAGTGAGGATTCTAATGTTCTTAGATAAGGGTATGATGTGAATGCTGTGTCTAGAGGCAAAACTAGTAGCTATGAATGAAAGAGTGGCTCCAGTGTCAAACAAAGTAATGGTAGGAAATGAAGCAACTAAAACCATACATGCTATGACCTCTATCTCTGTATTCTCAACAGTTAGAGAGAATACATGTCCATAATTCTGTCCAGAGCCCTGAGCTCTGACCCTCTCGAATTGTGCTGACTGTGGTACTACAAGAAAAATGATCATTTACGGCACGCAAAACATGCCGTAAAAGCTCTTTCACGGCGTACATTTTTGTGCCATAAAAGGCCATGCCGTAAATGACCCTATTATATATGGCGCATATTAGAACGTTGTAAATGACCCTCTTCCTATTATTTACAGTGCACATTCGAACGCTATAAATGACCATTTACAACGCGCATTTGAATGTTGTAAATGACCCTCTCCATCTTTTTACAATGCGCATTCAAACACTGTAAATGACTATATCCATCTTTTTACAACGTACATTCGATCGCTGTAAATGACTATCTACATCTTTTGACAACGCGCATTTGAATACTGTAAATGACCCTCTCCATCTTTTTTACAGCGCGCATTCGAACGCTGTAAATGACCCTCTCTATCTCTTTACAATGCACATTCGATCGATGTAAATGACAATCTTCATCTTTTATAATAATTTTGTTTATTATATAAAATCCCCATTCATTTAAGCTAACGTTAATTTAAGAAAGCAAAGTATAACATAGCAAAAGAAAGTTATCAAATCCTTCTGCAGTTCTTGCAAATGTTTTAATACCCTTTCTGCTGATAAAAATACCAGAGACTCTTACTCATAGACTATTGGTATTCACAATGCTAATATTGGTTTCTGATCACAAATATTATAAGCAATCATAATCTCACACGCCAATCATCCTTTTTTTCTTAAAAATATACAATATATGCAATATGAGAATGGGAAATGCTAAACAAATTAACATCAACTTGGAGAAAAAGAAGACTACAATCAATCCACAGCCCCTTAAAAAAATTTATAGGGCCTTACCATACAGAGAGAAAAGAGAGATTAGTGGTTCCACAAGAGGCTATTGAAGCCAGCCGTGTCGTTGCTTGGCACCCGTATTTAATCCGACAAGAAGGCACATTTCTCCGACGAGTACGCCTATGGATCAACCGAGTCATCATAGTACACGAACTCACCGTCACTGCACATATCCTAATCAGTGTCAAACACTCTCTTGTCTAAGCTCAGCAACTCGACAATTTTTTCCAGCTCTACCATAGGTGATCCTTGTGTTGGCGGCGCATTGGCCTGGTCCTCCTCCGCGACTTGGATAGTCTTGGATCCGACTGAGAACATGTAAAACTCTGGAAGATGCTTCATAAGAAACACAACAATGGTTGATACATAATTGATGCTTATATTTAACATAAAATTTTCTTTATAAGTTAATAAGATAACAAAAATTTACTGCATAAAAAAAATAGACAAGACCATAAATTATAAAAAAACATTTGGACCATTAGAGCTTTCATATTTATTAGTATAAGTAAACTGATGCGTTATGAGCCAACCACTCAATAGCACAAAAAAGTTCCAAGTGAAAATTTGACCCAGCCATAAGTGAAAGCAGCTTCATATTGAAACTTTTTGGCATCCATAAATACACACATTTACAAACATACAACAGTGATGATTGATTATAAATTGAAAATATACACTGTTGTCACTACCTAGATTTTAAAATGCATAGAAGGAAAATTTTAAAAAAATGGAAGCGACAAGTCTTACAGCACAAAAGTTGCTAAATGCTACATCATCAAAAAATTAATACTATGGCCACGATAAGAGAGTCATGATTACTAACAAGTTAGCCGTAGTATTCATTTTTCCTTTTTCTTTTAAGCACTCTAAGTAGCAATAGGAACCACTAATCATGACTCTCTTATCGTATGAGTTATAATAATTATGCAAGAAAACTTGTTGGCTAACTTGTTAGTCCAATAAGGCTAAACATGATACCTTACAATTCTTTGAGACGTTAAGTGAGAAAGCTGCAAGCACTAAGCTAACCAAAACAAACATGGATTGAAATGATAAGGATACATAAGTTGCTAATTCTACAAAGATGGCCCCCTAATAGTGGTGATGGTGCATGAAAGAAAAGGATTCATGGAGTCAGTCCAAAATTTTGGAACAAATAAATGTTCCGGTAGTTTTTATTATATGCACAATAGATTTAGTCAAGTCCTGCAAATATATCATAGTAATTATTTCTCCATAGATCTGAAAGTATAAATTCCCAAAACCAGAAATCAAGTGCGATTTACTTCAAAATTCTCAAATTTAAGGAACATGCTTTCTTAGTCAAGTTGGTTTAAATATAATTCATCTCTCTTCCAGGCCTCAAATTTAAGGAACATGCTTTCTTAGTCAAGTTGGTTTAAATATAATTCATGTCTCTTCCAGGCCGAAACTTATATCTAAATAGCTCCTCTAAAGGACAATAGAGGAACCACTTCTACTACATCTACTACCAAACCTGCTATACATATAAAATAAACATTCTTTGGAATCCATATTCCAAACTAGTGGAACAAATATACTTCCACAAGGAAAGTTAAATTAACATATTGAAGGAGTATCTAGGTTGGACAGATACTCCTTCATAGGACCATATACCTGATTATGATACGTATCTGACAGGAGTGTTTCAGTAGTAGAATGCCCTTACTAAAGCATTTTAAATGATGAAAATCACGATGGATGGAGAGTATGATTTAAACACTACTGGAATTTGAAAGAGACCAATGGTTTTGATGTTTTGGAAGTTGTTAGAAAGGGTTCACTGAGGCTCGTCGAGATACCAAATGATGTCCTCACAGAAAAATAAATGAAGGATTCATAAGAACTGAGTGAAGAGAATCCATAAGCCAAAAGGATCTATCGTTATTATGATCAGCATGGGACATCTAATGTTGGCAACTTGGCACAATGGCTCATTGTTGAAGGTACATCAGTACCATATTAGATTTAGAACAAGATTGCTTGATTAACATTAAAAAATTCATGTGCAAGATAAGCTATATAAACATGATACTTACATACAAATGGCATATTGAAATATGTTTGCAGAAGTCGAATAAGTGCATATCTATCTGGTGGAACTTATCAAGCTGAAAGTACACATAATAGGTTTATTCATATCCTTTGGACCAGCAACAAATTTATTTTATCTTATTCGCACTAGCTCAATAAATAATTCCTTAGTTGCAGATTTTTTTACACTTTCAGAAACATAGGGACAACCTTCAAATAGAAAACTCAAATAAAAATAAAATAAAAATGGAGGGAAGCTCCTTACTGTAAGTGTTCTAGTACAGGTTTTGCCAATGGTGGGATTTTGTATATAGGCAACATTATCAACATTACGAGGTGCACATGCATTCTTGTACCGATCAACAACTTCGATCACCTGTCAATAAATGACAATTTATCAACCAATTAATCGTCAGTTAGTAAACTGAAAACAGAGTAGAATATCCCAAGATATAAACATTCAAAGTTTGCCTAATGCTCATACATTGTTAGATGAAAACCACGATGAATAGAGAATATGATTTAAACATTACTGAAATTTGAAAGAGACTAATGGGGTTAATGTTTTGGAAGTAATGAATATCAACATAGAATAAGAGCTTAAATGTTTCACACTTCAGTATATCAAGAAGGATAAAGGAAGAAGATACTGTCACAAACCCCAAAAAAAGGAAAAAGGCCAACAGTTATAGTTCATCTTAAGGCACAAAAATGCCACCAAGAGTATCCTTATAGTTACTTTGGAGATGATTTCCAGTTCAATAATAAAAGTCCATGGAAAACTACTACACAAATTAAGGCAGGAAGATAGAACATAACCAGAAGCTTGAGAAGTAGAAATTGTTAGAGCATCTGTACATAGTCCCACACATTAGTTTTGAGAAGGACCATCTCCGATTGTACTTGCATATACACCTATGGCTAATGTGCCTAATGGATCGATCATAAATGACCACTTTTCTTTTAGCCATTTATAACTTACAAGTATGCTTATAATCTGGAATGCCATACCACTAATTTTACCAAAAACTTGAAATTCAAACCATTCATGACAAATGGAACTGTTCTCAAAAATCTAGAGCTATCATAACTTAATAGAGTAACAGATTATCCAAATTTTTCTAATTTTGAGCATAATAATGAAAGCAGCAATAATAGATCAAAACTTTTTTTAAATACAAAAATAATCGTCGATATACACAATCAAATGACCAAGACCTGGATCAACGCTCACCTGTTCATCCAATCGAAGGTGTCCCATCTGCAATTCCTATAAATCAAGAAAACCTAGTTAGAAATCGTCGAATCAAAAATCATTCAAATCAAAATTACAAGGGAAGAAAACCTAGTTAGAACTTTATCTTGCACTCGACCATAAGCTAGGGGATAATGTCGAGCATATCGATAGTGAGGAAGTTATCCTTCTCGCGAGGATGAAAGCTGCCCCCGCAGCATGGTCTCAGGGCCTCCAGGTTCCCCGACTTCGACGATGTTGGGGGTCGACAACATCAGAGCGGAGGATCCTGACCTTGTTACACAGATCTGTAGTTTGGTGGATTTGGGGATTAGGGTTTTATCAGATATTATTGAGGAAGATGAAGAAGAGGAACGATATGGAGGGAGATGTAGACATCGGGCACCTGGCCACGAGCCGGATCTGCGGGCTCTGCACCAAATTCAGAGATAGGATGAACGACGGTTCAAGGCGACTCAGTGTTGAAGTCTAGCCACGGAACAGAGCTCTAACCGGAAGGTGACGCTCGAACGGGCTCCGCGTCATCCCGGAGAAGGTGGCTCGACCAGAGTGGAACTACGTACGCGAGGGGCCGACCGGCTGTCTCTCTCTCTCTCATAGGAAACTAAAAAGGTAAAAATAAAGGTTTTGCTGGGGAGGGGAGATAAGTAGACAGACTTGGTAGGAAACTAAAAAAATATAAGTGAAATTTTAAGAGGTAAAAAATTCATGTCGTAAACGAGTCTTCAATTACAACGTACAAAAATGCATAAACGAGTCTTCAATTACGCCGCACAAAAAACATGTCGTAAATGAGTCTTCATTTACAACAAGCAAAAATGTATGCCGTAAATGAGCCTTCAATTACAACGTGCAAAAAAACATGTCGTAAATGTGTCTTCAATTACAACACACAAAAATGTATCCCGTGAGTCTTCAATTACAACACGCAAAAATGCATATCGTAAATGAATCTTCAATTATAACGCGAAAAATGCATGTCGTAAATGAGTCTTCAATTACTTAACGCACAAAAATGCATACTGTAAATGAGTCTTAAATTGCGGCATGCATGTTATACAAGTCATAAAAAAGACAAAAAATAACTCTTTTACAGCACACATGTTCGCACGCTGTAAAAGAGTGTCATTTACAACGCGCAGCAACCGCGCGCCGTAAATACTACATTTTCTTCTAGTGGTGGTAATGGTGGGCGAGGTGCTGGAAGTGCTAGGGATGTCGGTCTCGGGTTCTGTTGGGCTTAAACAAAGGACTGCTGCTCCAGAAAATCCTTCACCTTGTGATGTCCTGACTCGCATCTCAAGCATGCTCCAAGTCGAGTTTAACAATCCTTCAAGAGGCGTCCCTGCTTCCCGCAATAGTTGCAGGTAGGCTTCTGATAAGGTGTGGGCCTCTACTGGAACTGTCCTCTGGGCCTCCTGATAGGTCCACCCTAAGTAGCTCGGGCTGGAGTCACTGCTGGTGTTTGACATCTCGATGTCTACTGCTGCTCCTTGCGAAGAATCTCTTGAGCACGAGCCTCCTCCAAGACAGCTGAATGGGAGACTTGAGACTGTGTAGTCGTATAAGACTTAAGCTCTGGTGCTAGCCCCTGATGGAATCTCCTCGCCTTCTCTAACTCGGTCGGGATCAGTCCCTAACAAATCTACTCAGGCGATTGAACTCTGAGTCATACTCATCAATTGTCATATTTCCTTGCTTTAGATGAAGAAATTAGTCGTATAGACCATCTCGAACATGGATGGGGAAGAATCTCTCATAGAATAGACTATAGAACTACTTCCAGGTGATCCTAGTGCCTAATCGTCTCTCTTCCGCTTTCCACCAGTGGTGAGCATTATCTTCTAATAGGAGGTCCACTGTTGTCATCTAATCTCCAGCTGACAACTGGGATGCCTTCAGTAGCTTTTCTATACTAATAAGCCATTGTAACACCTCTAGCGGCTTCTCTGTTCCTTTGAAGGGCTTGGGGTTCATGTCTGTGAAGTTTTTGACAGACCCTTCTTAAGGGTGTAGAGTCGGTACTGGTGCTGGTACTGGGGTCGAAGGTGGAGGTAGGGGTCTAGTTAATGCTACCATCATAGTCTGCCTCATCAGCTCAGTCTGCTGCCACTGAGCCTGCATTATTGTGTACATAAACTGGGAAGTAGGGCTCCCATCAGAAGGTAGTGGAGGCATCTGAAGCCCCGACTGTGGTGGGAACTGCTGAGGGAATGGTGGCGGTGGAGGCAGTGGTACATTTCCTTTCGATGGCATGGTAGTGGTCTGTCCAGCCTGGCTGACTGAGGGTGCTTGTGTCTTCTGATGCACCATCGACGGGGTAGTGGTAGTCTACGACTGTCTTAGCTGGTACAGGGTCATCGGGGTCATCGGAGGATTCTGTTCCCTTTAGGTGGCCGCATCACCAGAGGTGATGGCCAAGTTGGAAGTGCGTCCGCTTCTTAGATTCATATTGTTGGCTGGAAAAAGAATATGACGATATTAGGAGATGTTAAATGTGAGGTAATTCAATTAATCAAAGGAATTCAAAAATATTTAGAAGTCAAGGGAAGTAGTAGTTCTGGAAGAGATATTTCTATTCCTATATGCAGGTTTGTTGGGTACAGTCATGTAACCCAACAATTTTTTCAGATCTGCATGGGCCACCACAAAAACATGTAACGCCCTAGTCCAAAATACTTAGGACCAAGTACGCAACATGCCAGCTGCACATATACAAAGAATACTCAAATATATGGAATCCTTGTATATGTACATAAGCTGTATATATATAATAAAGTCTCAGGCCAGAATATAATTATCTAATCTCATCACAGCTCAGCACAGAATAAATAAGAGTCCAATAAATAATAAGTGCATCAAAGAGATAGCCGAGGGGTCATACCCACTCCAAATAGCTATGAAAAATAGTCACAATGATTGGAGTCCAACCTCCGTAAAATAGAAATTAAAGAGATGTAAAAATGTCTATTAAAATGTCTCAAGGAAATCAGTAAGCTAGAAGTCAGCGGAAGATGCCTCGTCATCAATGTAGTAAGGATCCAGAGCCGCTCCGTACTCCTGTGGCAAGTCGTCTAATCCTGGAGAGATAACCAGGTCCTCAGTAGGACGTAACAAGATACAAGAAATATACCATGCCATATAAACTGTGATATATAATATAAGAAAGGATGAAGGCAAAACGGGTGCCTAATAGTTCAACAATGATAATGCAGTTAAGAATAGACCTTCAACACATGGACATCTGGCTCAGGTGCAGGTAACTCAGGTATGGTCCCATCAGGATACCTAGGACCTCAAAGCATAACATTCCTTAAATATCATAGGCCATCAGGATCAGGAATAGAAAGTGCATAAGTGACCCATACGTTATGAAAATTGTTCTCCCCACCCAATGCCTAGTAGGGTCACATCTATGACTCATGAAACCTCTAGTAACTGCCGAGTCTACTAGCATGCAATTCTATTGGTCGTTACTCCTATCCGTCGCACGCCTTATATGTATTTGTGGCCGGCTGACTACGCGAGCATGTATCCTATATGTTACTCACAACACATGGTAAAGCAAGTGTCAATTCCGTATGAGATATACCAATACCTCATCAACAAGGGGTGGTCACTAGACTAAGTCATTGCAAGAGAAATAAATAAAAGCGATAAAATAACCGATAGAGTCGCTTGCACCCAAGTGTGCTTGGACGTACAATTTTATATTATCAACAAATAAGAAATACTGTAAATAACAACTGAAAATAAAAATATATAAATCACAGACTAAGGTGGCAAGGTATCTTGCTTGGCGGTACGAAGGTGGCAAGTCCAAGAATCACAGTGTCAACAACAGAAATATCACAATCACCAAACAACTTCGAATGCTGAAACAAACTTCAAGAACGTACTCGAAATAAGTGATATATCTAGGAAACGTCTGTCCAAAAGTCTAATTCTGGAACAGGGGCAAAATCGTAATTTTGGGTCAAAATAATATCCTTCGTTGGACCCATTTTGTACCAATACGTGTGCCAATGTCTATGGTCCTTAAAGTTGTCAAATTATATGTCTACTGGTCCGATTTGAGGAGGCGAACTCAACGGTATGTCCAATTTTGGATTCAGATGAGCCGTGCACAAAATCGCCCGTTGGAGCGGGTTGTAGGCCCGCAATTTAGCATTCCAATCAACCTTCACAGAATCAGACCACACTTGGCATATAGGACTAGAAAATCGATGCGCTCCTGATGGCATAAGTTTCGTGTCGATCCGACGAACGTGCACGAAGTTATGGCTAAGTTTGCAAAACGCCGATACGGGGGTATCTCGACGGATACGTGCTGATTTTGTCGTACACGCGTAAAGAAATCAGGTTCTGTCAGTTCCCACACATTGTCAACATCCATACGCGCCTTTCGATGTGTATAGTGTGCGACCATGTCGTCCGGTTTGTCGGGGCATACGCGGTATCGGGACAATTTTTAAAGTTTTCAACGGTTTTAAACTAATTTTTCTCCAAACTTTGACATCAAATAATTCTCTGCATACTAAATGAAATTACAATCTACAAAGTTAGTTCTACTCTGGTATAGGTTGTCTATCTCTGTTATAAATTAATTTTTCAAAAATACTAGCATCGAGCTCAGGATTTAACTTCCAAACTGGGGGTCCGGGGTGGTGACTGTTCTGTTCTTAGACCAGTTTTTGGCTCGACTTTGCGTCGAGCTCGAGGTCAATCCTGAGCGCGATGTCGAAATCCCCCTTATGGGATTCGAAGAGGGTTATGGGGTCTTTCTATTCGAGTTCATAGTATCAAAATCGATCAAATATGATGGGAGTAATACTATGCGAAAGAGAAGTACCTGGCTATCCTGAAACAGAGCCTTCTCTGTTCATCTGTCGGGTTGGGGTGCTCCGGTGTCAGTTCGGTTGATGGCGGCGACACTTCTGGGGACGGGGTAGCCGTGCGAGGGTGGCAGCACAGGTAGGGAGTTGGCGATTTGGGTTCAGATGTGTGCGACTAAAATTTTCTTTGAAGAACCCTAAATTTTGTTCCTTGTACATATATGGAGTTTTAAATCTCAATATGGTTCGAATTTGTACTAGGGAGGGGGGGCTTGGATAGGATATTTAAAGAATTTGAATAGATTTGGATAGGAAAATCCAAATCAAGCCTTCGCTCAAACTCTTGTTCCAGAAGTGGTCGCGGCTCATTGCTAGTAAAGCACAGTTTTGTGCTTTGAACTAAAGATGGAGCAAATAGGGCGGGGGTCGGGCTGAATGAGATAGTATAGCGCTGCTACAGTACCAATTAAGTTTTTTTTCTTTTGCGAATAATATAGATATATATTAATTATTCTATAAAATTTCCTAAATTACTATAATTCCAAAGTAAATTAAATAATCTCCATATTAAAAGCTAGGGGGATTACACCATGGTTGTCTCAATAGCATGTTGTTATGTCATCGTCGATGACATAGCAAGTTACTTCGGTGTGGAGATCACCGATTTGGTACTTCAAGCAAATTATGCCCAGAGGCTCGCTCTTCCCCGCGTTGAAGCCGCTGATTGTTGTGTTTGATGCAGTCAGTCGATGCATCGAAATCCCTAGAGTTTGGAGAAGACTCCTTGGGATGATGCTGAGAGAGGAGCCCGGGTCCATGTAGATGCGATCGACCGTAATGGCACCGACATACCCTGTATAGTACAGAGGCCTATTTTGCCGGTAGTTCTTCAGTAGCATGTCTTGTTGGGTGAAGGTGATACTAGGGATCACTTCGACCATGTTGTGACAATATGGGCAGGCCGTAGGATCTTCCTTTGGTGGTCGTACCTGAGTGAGGAAGGACTTGACATACTGTAAGGCTTCGCTAAGCACATCCCGGGTCTTTTTGAAGGGACGGAGGATCTCAAAAAGTGACAATCTAGTCGGGGTGTTGGCTAGTTGTGCCAGTATGTCAAAGTTGTAGGGTTTGATAGGCCCTACTGTCGAGTCAATTCTGAGAGGCTTGTTAAAGCGAACCTCCTTTTGCTTTTGCCTATCGAGTCTGATATGGGCCTACCTCTGATACATCAGGAATAGGTACTTTAGTTGGTGGAGGCACTGCCTCCTCTAGAGCCTAGTTCTCCTCTTGCCGCTACGTTGAGCGAATGGTCACTAAGCTGTCATCGATCGAAGCCGAGACCATGCGTCATGTCCTGACCTTCTTTCCTTTGATAGAAGGGATTATGGCACCATCATGTCGGGAGTAAGGTCAGGGTGGACCCATATACCTCGCCTCATGATATGGAGAACGGGATGAGCCCTTGAGCATTGTCAGGCGCTAGTAGAAGATTGACTACTTCTATTGTCGCCCTCGGGATGGGACAACCCCGTCCTATGCCTCCGTGGTTGGGAAACTTCCAAACTGGAGAGTAACCATGTTGGCCGTGACAGTCTTTTCTTCATAGTCAAGTGATATAACTTTGGCGTTGATGAGGCACTAAATCTATCCTTTCAACAAGTAGCAATCTCATGTCGAATGGTGGACATACTGATAATAATGGTAATATTTAGGGTTGTCCACCTTTCCTACTCCGTCGGGGCACCTTGGTGTTGGGAGAGACAGCTTGCCACTTTTTGTCAGAATATTGAAGTGTTCCAGCGTATCCTCGTCATTGAAGGAGTAAGTCTTCCTCGGCTTCTGCGCTTCTGCAGACTTGTGGTTCATGGTTACTGAACCTTTAGAGATGTTGACGGTCATAGCTTGCTTTCCTTTTTCGTCCTTGGGGTTGTTGCTATACGAACGTCTCCCTTGTCTTCGAAAGAAGGGAAGTTCAATCACAGGAGCTACACATCTCGAGTCTTCCTTTGTGCCATATTTGCCTCTGCAATGAAAGGCGTCCACTCCATGCGAGGAGCACTGTACCGCAATTTTATTGTAGGCAGCATGTTCCTGCGACATGAGTCCATGAGCATGGGCTTGTGAATACCATGCGGTAGCCTTAAGGTTGCCTGATGGAAGCGCTCAATGTATGCACGGACAGGCTCCTTCTTTCTCTGGACGACCTCTATGAGAGTTGACATTGTCATGTCCATCACTCCATTATATAATCGATATACGAGTAGATTCTTTAGGTCCTCGAACGATGAAATATAGTCGTCTGGAAGGGTATAGAACCATTTATAAGCTACCCCCTGCGGAGCTCCTATAAAGATGTTGGTAAGGAGGGCGTCGTCCTTCGACAAGTGCCCTATCACTGAGGCAAAGTGCCTCAAGTATCTTCGGAGAGACTCCTTTCCCTCGTAGGGCGTGAGCGTCTGCGAATTGTACTTGGGAGGATAAACTACGTTATCCCACTCGGCATGATATGGGTGCCGAATCCCCATCTTTCGGAGTGTTGCTTGATTCTCTTTAGCATCGTAGCAAGCATACAGTTCCTTGATGGCCTGTTGTATCTCGGTTGACCTTGTCGGGCCTGTAGTCGATAGAGTAGACGACGATGGTCCCGCATAATCGACAGCAGCCAGTTTGTTGGATCCATTATTGGCTGCTGGACTAAGAGCAGGTATAGAGGAAGTGAGTACCAAATTCTCCTTGATCTCCAGCATGAGACAAGACAGAGTCTTCATTGTCGCATTTAACGTATCTAGGCTCGTCTCGAGAGCTTTGATGCATTTCAGCTGGTTAGGCGCTTCGCTATTGTCTGCCTCATCACCTTTGGCCATAAATACGAACCTCGTGTGTGGATAGATGGAAGGGACTATAGATCCTTCGCTGTCTGGCTCAGATGTCCGAGCCTCATCATCCTGAGGATAGACTGGGAGGTTGCGGTCTTCCTCAGACTCATTGCAGTTGCTACCCCAGTCTGGTGGCTAGCTACGCCTTTGGAGGCATCCGTATCGTATAGCTCCTTCTCAGATTGGATTACGGCATTATCATGCATAGTGGGAGGTTGGCTACCCCCAGCATCTGATGTGGCACCCAACGAAGATATGGAACGTGTGCCTTGAAACACACCTGTGCTGGGTACCTTTGCCTTTCTACTCTCGGACCGCTTCTTAGGCTTGGTTGCCGATACAGGAGGATTCTTGGATAACTTCTTGAGAGTTTTAGAACCCTGTACCGCATTGCATGTGGAGACACAGAGTTCATCTTTTCTCTTGCTCGTCGACCCCCTGTTGAGTCTCTGACATGCAATCGATGTAGGTTGAAGTCTTTGAAAGACGGAGCACCTCATCGGTGGTAGTATAGGCGCCTGTTAACAATAGCAGTTGATGGTAATCTGGGTACAAGGATGCCTTGATTTAGGAATGCCTCGCACCGTCGATTCTTTTTTTGCTTGCGACAGCGTCAGGTCTTCTATCATAGTACCCCCATTGTACGCACAGGGAAGCAGCACGTGGGTACGATCAGAGAGGGTCTGGCGAGGCAGACTCCTATTATGCCTGCAGGAATGTTGCTTGTACGAGTCTCTCTCCATGGGATGTACCCCCTAGCTTGTATCATGCACATGAGTACTCAAGCGCAGAGGGGTTCAACTGGTCGAGGCACCGGAGCACGGGGACCTATCTTGTGTAACTTCCCAACGGTAGCGCGTGTGACTCTCAATGTGGATGGTCCTTTGGTCGGTCATAGGCGTGGTACGTTTGTTGCAAGAGGCACGAACTGTCACGACCCGCACCCTAGAGTAAGGGCACGAGACGTGAATACGTCCAGCCTACGCCGCAGTGTCGGCGGTAGAACGCTGTCCTAGGTCTCAACATCTAACAGTTTATCTCTAAGCGGTTTATACACCCCGAACGGGGCAACATAGTAATAACAAACTCAATCACAGCTAAGGAAGAGATAGCACGATATGAAATAGAACTCAAGAGAATAAAGAGATGAAATAGTCTAAGATAATCCCAACAATATCCAGAGTAAACAAACTCAGCTACAGTATGAAAGAATATACAAACTGATCTCCAAGAAGAGTCTAGCTAAAACATGTCCAACTACATAAAGATAAAAACCTAACTATCTAGTCTAGGCAGTCGGGGGAAAATCCTCAGCTACTGCTGGATCCTCCAGAGGGTCCAGCTCACAGGTGTCATCTAGGGCTGCCCCGTAGTAGGTGTCCAGGCCAGCCTCCTCCTCGTCCTCTGTAATATTTTCAACAGGTCCAGTCAGGACAGGAGCGAGCACAGTACATCTCAACAATTCATAGCAGGTTAGAAAATATAAACTTACAGTAAAGTAAGATACAAGTACTGAAGAAATACGGTATGTAAACAGGAAGAGAACTGTAATGTAAATATCTACTATACATAGAGAACTAACAGTGGCTAGTGAGTCAGAGTACGAGATAGCACATGTGAACAGGACAGATTTGCACAGGATGTCGAGGTGCACAGGAATCTACACTACAAGGAATTGTTCACACGACTACTAGCACTCCCCCGTATCCCCAATCAATACACAAGGATCTAAACAGGTTATGTTATTGCACAGGATATCACATGGGAGCCCATATAGGGTGCACATGATAGTATACATGGGGCTCCGTGAATATGAGAGTACAAGATTCACAGGAGTGCACATGTAATGAAAGCACAGGAGTACATGATGTAAGTGAAACGCACAAGCACAATGTACCCGATGCTTCCGAGGGGGATAACATCGCATGTAGAGATCCATATAGTACCAATCCGTGTGACCAACGTGACAGTACAAGTAAAGTAATCTACTGCAGGTAATAATTCTAAGCAGGATATGAAATGATCAGAGAATGTACTCGCCTGTAACTGAGTGTCCGGTATGAAACGTACTGTCCAAGGAGTGGTGTCTGGCTCCTAATCAGAACAGCACAAGTCACAACAAATCCAGAATATCAAAATGGAGTCCTATTATGCATTCTATATGATTCTAAGTCATTCTAGGCCAAAGTCAACTCTTGGTCAACTTTGGTCAACCCTAGAAGTCAAACTAGGTCAACTATGGTCAAACTAGTCTACATTAGTCTATACTAGGCTAAACTAGGTCAAGCAGACTCATATATAGGTCATAGGCTATATACACATATCACACTCACTTACAAAACCACATATATGTATACATATAGGTATGTAGACTAAAATCATATATACTCATACCATATCACATATGAAGGTATATGTATACCCATATATACATATAGGCTAGTATATCCATAGGCCTACATAATGATATTTATATGCAATCACACATCTACAAGAGAAAGATATATATATATACATATATATGATACACACATATGTGTACTAGGGAATTAGCTTAGAAGACAACCCATAGGCTAATGGGTAAACACTACATTACATATATGATAATACCTAAAAGTATATACAATATAGAGAGGGCATGTGTGTGTGCAACATGAGTGTGTGAGTGGCTGCAATGTGTGAACAAAGTGCAGGAACTAAGTGGCAGTGTGTGTAAATCTAAGTACAGGAAACATATCAGTGAAGGGGACTTAAGTGGCAGTGAAGAGTACACATGCCAAGTATTTGCAGGAATTACAAACAGTAAAGAAGAAGGACAAAAGTGTTTGCAACAAAACAGTGAAGGGCTGTGTCAAGTGAACTTGTGTGTGTCACATGGGAAAATGCAGGAAATGAAATGAAGAGTGTGACAGATTTAAATGTGCAGGAATTAGATATGCAGGAAAACAGTGTATGCAAAAAAAAGTGTATAGAAGAGGGAAAATGTGTCTGTGTGCAGGAAATGAAAAAGAGGGCCATTTAGTATTCAGTCAAAACTGGGCTGTTACACTAAACTCACTAATGAACTAGACTCAAACTTAGTTAATACAAGCTGAATTAATTCTCAGTTTAATACCAAGGTTGGCACATTGGTTATAATAGGAAGAAAGGAAAGGAAAACAATTCATGGTTTAGCTCACATATACCAAACTAGCCAATCTCAGTTTTTGATTCACATAGGAACTCAGTTCAAACTTATCCAGCATACCATATATGAAATGAGTCACATTATATCAAGAAATTCTCAGGTTATAGGAAAACTGGAACAACTCAGATTTTTACCAAAGTTAACATATCAAGTTATCTCAGTTAAGAAAAGAAAAAGGGAAACAATCTATTGTCCCATAAATTCCAGTTTCACACATATCCAAGATCACAGATTTCTAAATCAAGAAACTCAGTTTGATAACACATAGGATAACCACATTAGGGACTTAAATCAATAACTAACCTTAGTTAAACATATCAATTTACTGCCAAAGTTCAAATTACAAAAACTGGAAAAAAAATGCAGGAAACATGTATCAGGAATGGCAATTTCGAGAATTCACAAGCCAAAACAATATAAAATACAAAAACAGAGGTTGGTAGTGTATATATAGCATGTACACGTGTCATAGGATGTGTTTGTGTCCCAGCAATAGGACACAAACGTGTCCAACAGAAGAAAACACGAAAACAGTGCACAACACACTGTACAGTGTGCACAGGCTCGTGCACGTGTGCACGAGTGTCGTGCACACGACACGACACGAATGGGGACTCGTGGTCGTGTCCCCAACTAGCCTAGGTATAGGTCTTGGTGCTAGACACCCTAAATCGTGTCAAACAGTGTCGTGTCCAAAGCTATAAAGCCGTGTCAGTGGCAAAAAGAGACAGTGCACAGAACAGTGTCAACTCAGTGCGTGGACGATTACTCGCCAACCAAAGCACGAAGTCCTACGAAACTTGGGGAGCATGGTGACAGTGGGTGCCCCATTGCCCCCACGAAGTTTCGTGTCACGACACGCCGTGTCGTGTCCCACAGAGACCCCGAGATGCAGGGGAATACTGTAGCCCCGCGCGCGCGTGTCCAAAAGCGCGTGCACGAGAGCCCCAGCGACACGACACAAACACGAGGTTGGCTCAGAGTTCCAGAAATGGTTAAGCGACCCTAAAATACAATTTTCCAATCAATTACAATTCAAAAATTCACACAAAAGGTCCTCTTTGGCATTTCATCAAACACGTTGTATAGGACACTGATACGTGTCCTGTTTAGACACGAATCCAAAGACACAGGACACAAAATCTATCCAGACCTTAGGGGGACCCTTAGGGCTTCCTATTGGTGAAGACAAAATGGAAATCCATTGGGAAATGGGGAAGTTACCTATTGGTGAAGAAACCTTCACAAAAGCTACAAATGGAGAAGTTTCTCAAGCCACCCAACTTCCACAAATTGTTGATTCCCTGCAAATATATTATACCAGTAGCAAGAGGGAGAAAATTAGATCCTAATGGAATTAGTTTGAAGGAAAAAGGATTTGAAATGGATTTTTAAGGATTTTAGGAAGATGGGACTCACCTCTTTCCTTAGAACTTTGCTAGAACCCTAAAAGAGGCTAGCCCTAAAAACTAGGAGGGATTAAATAGGGGGGGGGGGGGGGGGGGGGGGAATCCCTAGGTTCAGCTAGGGTGGCTGACCACTTGGCCTTGGGTTAGGGTTGAGCTAGGTTTGGCTAGTCCTAACTAGTTTAGTCACAAAATGACTTGTGTAATCACAAGCCATTCATCAAATAACTAGATTTCTAAAATCCTAATTCAAGTTCTAATAAATCACTAACCACTAACTTGAGTCACACTAGGTTAGACTAGGGTCACTTGACCTAACCAAGCCCAACTAACTATGGTTAGTTTCTAGATTGGTCTACATGAGCCAAAACTGGCCAAAAATCAAACTGGTCCAAATAAATCCAAAATAAATTCTAAAAATTTCCATAAATTCTAATTAATAATAATAAATCTAAATAATAATTAATAATCCCAAATAATTCTTAAAATTATAAAAATGACTAAAATACCCCTCAGTCTGGAAATGAACACTAGCAAGACACCAAATCATAAGTCATGAATTTAAATAGTTTAAAAATAATTAAAAATCACTAAAAATCATAACATGAAATAAATACCATTAAATAATAATTATAATTACAAAATTTTAAAATTACCCTCTTCTGAAAAACTGGGTGTTACAATCCTACCCACCTTACAAAAATTTCGTCCTCGAAATTAAAATGGTAGTAGTCCTTCTAGGTCATACACCCCACAATCAAAGTCTCAAACATACCGTCAGATAGTCATATGCGTCTGTCCAAAATCATGATACTCAGAATCTTCGTCGTGCTAGTGAGCATGGCTACGATAATCACAGTGTCCTTGACTAAGGTACGTATCCTTAGGTTCATGGTATTTAAAATTTTCGCATTGCCGCATGCGACGGCGAAAACCTTAAATTCCCATACCCGAAAAATACATCCAAAATCTGACTATATGTCCTCACTATGCCAACTAACACGACCATCAAGATTCTAGATCCCATAACTGAGGTGACCTAGCCCATATGATTTTCTCAGAAGAAAACAAACATAACGAATCACCAGATCAAACTTATCAACAATGAGGAAGCAGATATAAATAGATGGAATAGAATTTTAGGATAGGTATAATGAGACAAGGTAGAACGGAATCGAGAAGATCAGAACCTGCTAGCACCTCTCCTACTGCCTGAGCATCCTCAAGTGTCATGGCGTAAGCTCGTCCTTGCTGGCCTCCCCTGGCCTGCTGCTGGTGCTGGACAAACCTCTGCTGCTGAGTCGGCAGGGCTGGTCCCCACTGCTGGCCTGCTGCTGCTCTGGCTCCTCCTCCCTGAGCTGTTCGTCCCACAGACCTAGGACAATCCCTCATCTGGTGATCTGCTGCTCTGCAGAAAAGGCACTTCCCGAGCCTCTTCCTGCACTCATTCCATCCATGCCCTGGCTTCTTGCAGAAGGGGCAACTGACTGTCTGCCTGGGTGCCTGATGCTGGAACTGCTGCTGAATCGGCAGCGGCTGAAACTGCCTCGGCTGCTGGTGCTGAAAGTGAGGCCTCTTGGCCTGGCCTCCGCTGCTGCTGCTGCCCCCAGCTGGGTCTCTCCCTCTCTTGAGCCTAAGCTCAAGGTCATCCTCTGCAGCTAGTGCATCCACCAGTATCTCCTCAAATGTAGTACTGCGGGTGTTCTTGGTGTAGGACTTGACCTCCTTTACCAAGCCCTTCCGGAACCTCCGGGCCTTCGTCGCCTCCGACAAATCCTCTACAAATCTGCCCAGGCGGCAGAACTCTCCTGTATACTCCTCCACAGACTGACTCCCCTGGACTAGGGCCTCGAACTGAGTCTCGAGGGCTCCCAGCGCTGCCTCTAGGAAGAACTTCTCCTTGAACAGCTTCTTGAATGCTGCCCAAGTCTGTCCTGCTGTGCCGACCCTCGGGTCGGTCTGGTACCATGTCCGAGCCAGATCCTGCATCATGCTGGCTGCTGCCTCTATCTGGAGCCTCGTCGGAATCTCGGCCAGCCTAAAGATCTCCTCCATATGCTCGATCCACTCATCGGCATACAGGATCTCCTCTGTCCCGCGGAAATCCCTCGGGTGCATCTTTTGGAAGTCCTGGATGCCTTTCTCCCGTGGCTGGTACGGCTGCTGGACTGCTGCTGGCTGAGCCGCTACTCTCTCTACTGCTGTCACTGCCAGCTCAATGCCTCGAGTGAGCTCTGTCGTCTGCCTCTGCTGCTGTCCCTGCTGACCCTCCATGTACTGCCTGAAGAAGGCTAGCAGCTGCACTGCGTCTATCGTCCCTGGAGGTGGCTGCTGGTAAGGATCCTCTGGAAAAACCGGGTCCTGCCTCCCAGTCGGTGGATGCATATCCCCTGCTGCGGCTGCCGAAGTCTCAATACGAGCTGAGGTGACAAGAGCTGCAGTCTCCTGGCCTCGCCGTGCTGGCTGAGAGGTAGCAGTCCCCTCTATAGCATCCTCATGGGTGGCACGCTGCAATCGAGTCTCTACCATCCTGAAGATAGACAAACAAGGGTATAAATTTCTGAGAAAGAAGCGAAATAACAAAGGCGGACAATTATAATTCAAAGGATCAGCTGACAAAAGGATTTAGATAGCAATAAAAGAAATTTTCCTAAAGTGATTGAGTAACCTTAAAATTTATATCCTATATCCTATAGCAGGCTGCAGCGATACTCTAGTTCGAGTACCACTACACTTCTAGTCGAGACCTGCATTGGCCACCACTAAAAACGTGTCACGACCCGCACCCTAGAGTAAGGGCACGAGACGTGAATACGTCCAGCCTACGCCGCAGTGTCGGCGGTAGAACGCTGTCCTAGGTCTCAACATCTAACAGTTTATCTCTAAGCGGTTTATACACCCCGAACGGGGCAACATAGTAATAACAAACTCAATCACAGCTAAGGAAGAGATAGCACGATATGAAATAGAACTCAAGAGAATAAAGAGATGAAATAGTCTAAGATAATCCCAACAATATCCAGAGTAAACAAACTCAGCTACAGTATGAAAGAATATACAAACTGATCTCCAAGAAGAGTCTAGCTAAAACATGTCCAACTACATAAAGATAAAAACCTAACTATCTAGTCTAGGCAGTCGGGGGAAAATCCTCAGCTACTGCTGGATCCTCCAGAGGGTCCAGCTCACAGGTGTCATCTAGGGCTGCCCCGTAGTAGGTGTCCAGGCCAGCCTCCTCCTCGTCCTCTGTAATATTTTCAACAGGTCCAGTCAGGACAGGAGCGAGCACAGTACATCTCAACAATTCATAGCAGGTTAGAAAATATAAACTTGCAGTAAAGTAAGATACAAGTACTGAAGAAATGCGGTATCTAAACAGGAAGAGAACTGTAATGTAAATATCTACTATACATAGAGAACTAACAGTGGCTAGTGAGTCAGAGTACGAGATAGCACATGTGAACAGGACAGATTTGCATAGGATGTCGAGGTGCACAGGAATCTACACTACAAGGAATTGTTCACACGACTACTAGCACTCCCCCGTATCCCCAATCAATACACAAGGATCTAAACAGGTTATGTTATTGCACAGGATATCACATGGGGGCCCATATAGGGTGCACATGATAGTATACATGGGGCTCCGTGAACATGAGAGTACAAGATTCACAGGAGTGCACATGTAATGAAAGCACAGGAGTACATGATGTAAGTGAAACGCAAAAGCACAATGTACCCGATGCTTCCGAGGGGGATAACATCGCATGTAGAGATCCATATAGTACCAATCCGTGTGACCAACGTGACAGTACAAGTAAAGTAATCTACTGCAGGTAATAATTCTAAGCAGGATATGAAATGATCAGAGAATGTACTCGCCTGTAACTGAGTGTCCGGTATGAAACGTACTGTCCAAGGAGTGGTGTCTGGCTCCTAATCAGAACAGCACAAGTCACAACAAATCCAGAATATCAAAATGGAGTCCTATTATGCATTCTATATGATTCTAAGTCATTCTAGGCCAAAGTCAACTCTTGGTCAACTTTGGTCAACCCTAGAAGTCAAACTAGGTCAACTATGGTCAAACTAGTCTACATTAGTCTATACTAGGCTAAACTAGGTCAAGCAGACTCATATATAGGTCATAGGCTATATACACATATCACACTCACTTACAAAACCACATATATGTATACATATAGGTATGTAGACTAAAATCATATATACTCATACCATATCACATATGAAGGTATATGTATACCCATATATACATATAGGCTAGTATATCCATAGGCCTACATAATGATATTTATATGCAATCACACATCTACAAGAGAAAGATATATATATATATACATATATATGATACACACATATGTGTACTAGGGAATTAGCTTAGAAGACAACCCATAGGCTAATGGGTAAACACTACATTACATATATGATAATACCTAAAAGTATATACAATATAGAGAGGGCATGTGTGTGTGCAACATGAGTGTGTGAGTGGCTGCAATGTGTGAACAAAGTGCAGGAACTAAGTGGCAGTGTGTGTAAATCTAAGTGCAGGAAACATATCAGTGAAGGGGACTTAAGTGGCAGTGAAGAGTACACATGCCAAGTATTTGTAGGAATTACAAACAGTAAAGAAGAAGGACAAAAGTGTTTGCAACAAAACAGTGAAGGGCTGTGTCAAGTGAACTTGTGTGTGTCACATGGGAAAATACAGGAAATGAAATGAAGAGTGTGACAGATTTAAATGTGCAGGAATTAGATATGCAGGAAAACAGTGTATGCAAAAAAAAGTGTATAGGAGAGGGAAAATGTGTCTGTGTGCAGGAAATGAAAAAGAGGGCCATTTAGTATTCAGTCAAAACTGGGCTGTTACACTAAACTCACTAATGAACTAGACTCAAACTTAGTTAATACCAGCTGAATTAATTCTCAGTTTAATACCAAGGTTGGCACATTGGTTATAATAGGAAGAAAGGAAAGGAAAACAATTCATGGTTTAGCTCACATATACCAAACTAGCCAATCTCAGTTTTTGATTCACATAGGAACTCAGTTCAAACTTATCCAGCATACCATATATGAAATGAGTCACATTATATCAAGAAATTCTCAGGTTATAGGAAAACTAGAACAACTCAGATTTTTACCAAAGTTAACATATCAAGTTATCTCAGTTAAGAAAAGAAAAAGGGAAACAATCTATTGTCCCATAAATTCCAGTTTCACACATATCCAAGATCACAGATTTCTAAATCAAGAAACTCAGTATGATAACACATAGGATAACCACATTAGGGACTTAAATCAATAACTAACCTTAGTTAAACATATCAATCTACTGCCAAAGTTCAAATTACAAAAACTGGAAAAAAAATGCAGGAAACATGTATCAGGAATGGCAATTTCGAGAATTCACAAGCCAAAACAATATAAAATACAAAAACAGAGGTTGGTAGTGTATATATAGCATGTACACGTGTCATAGGATGTGTTTGTGTCCCAGCAATAGGACACAAACGTGTCCAACAGAAGAAAACACGAAAACAGTGCACAACACACTGTGCAGTGTGCACAGGCTCGTGCACGTGTGCACGAGTGTCGTGCACACGACACGACACGAATGGGGACTCGTGGTCGTGTCCCCAACTAGCCTAGGTATAGGTCTTGGTGCTAGACACCCTGAATCGTGTCAAACAGTGTCGTGTCCAAAGCTATGAAGCCGTGTCAGTGGCAAAAAGAGACAGTGCACAGAACAGTGTCAACTCAGTGCGTGGACGATTACTCGCCAACCAAAGCACGAAGTCCCACGTAACTTGGGAAGCATGGTGACAGTGGGTGCCCCATTGCCCCCACGAAGTTTCGTGTCACGACACGCCGTGTCGTGTCCCACAGAGACCCCGAGATGCAGGGGAATACTGTAGCCCCGCGCGCGCGTATCCAAAAGCGCGTGCACGAGAGCCCCAGCGACACGACACAAACACGAGGTTGGCTCAGAGTTCCAGAAATGGTTAAGCGACCCTAAAATACAATTTTCCAATCAATTACAATTCAAAAATTCACACAAAAGGTCCTCTTTGGCATTTCATCAAACACGTTGTATAGGACACTGATACGTGTCCTGTTTAGACACGAATCCAAAGACACAGGACACGAAATCTATCCAGACCTTAGGGGGACCCTTAGGGCTTCCTATTGGTGAAGACAAAATGGAAATCCATTGGGAAATGGGGAAGTTACCTATTGGTGAAGAAACCTTCACAAAAGCTACAAATGGAGAAGTTTCTCAAGCCACCCAACTTCTACAAATTGTTGATTCCCTGCAAATATATTATACCAGCAGCAAGAGGGAGAAAATTAGATCCTAATGGAATTGGTTTGAAGGAAAAAGGATTTGAAATGGATTTTTAAGGATTTTAGGAAGATGGGACTCACCTCTTTCCTTAGAACTTTGCTAGAACCCTAAAAGAGGCTAGCCCTAAAAACTAGGAGGGATTAAATAGGGGGGGGGGGGGGGGGGGGGAATCCCTAGGTTCAGCTAGGGTGGCTGACCACTTGGCCTTGGGTTAGGGTTGAGCTAGGTTTGGCTAGTCCTAACTAGTTTAGTCACAAAATGACTTGTGTAATCACAAGCCATTTATCAAATAACTAGATTTCTAAAATCCTAATTCAAGTTCTAATAAATCACTAACCACTAACTTGAGTCACACTAGGTTAGACTAGGGTCACTTGACCTAACCAAGCTCAACTAACTATGGTTAGTTTCTAGATTGGTCTACATGAGCCAAAACTGGCCAAAAATCAAACTGGTCCAAATAAATCCAAAATAAATTCTAAAAATTTCCATAAATTCTAATTAATAATAATAAATCTAAATAATAATTAATAATCCCAAATAATTCTTAAAATTATAAAAATGACTAAAATACCCCTCAGTCTAGAAATGAACACTAGCAAGACACCAAATCATAAGTCATGAATTTAAATAGTTTAAAAATAATTAAAAATCACTAAAAATCATAACATGAAATAAATACCATTAAATAATAATTATAATTACAAAATTTCAAAATTACCCTCTTCTGAAAAACTGGGTGTTACACGAACTGCATTGGATTTCTTTCTACTACCTCCAGCGGGGGTTTTGTATTCAGAATCTAATGAAGGCTCGCCAAATGGGAAGGCGATTCTGTCGAAGACGGATCTTCTCGCCGGCAATGCTTCTTTTGTGAGTGGTTAAACCGGCGCGTGCTTCCTTCGGGGTTATGCCTTCATCAGGCCCGCCATAGAGATACCGTCTTACTCGCCATACTTTTCCAGGGTAGGAATCGAGCAAGGAGATATGGTTATAGTAGCCAAAATCTTCTTCGTGCCTTCGGCATTGAGGGGGTTCTGGATCATAGTTTCCTTCGTCATGCTACTCGTCGCAACCACCTTGGGCCTCCAGACACGTCGAGTCTTCTTCAATTTTATGAACCGCTTTGAAGGATTTGACTTCTCATCAGAAATGAGATATTCAAAAAATTGCTTGTCAAAGCATACAACCAGCATCATCTGGGAAGATCCCAGCAAGTTGTCATCAGATTTTGTCACCGCCTTCTCGTTGGAGGAGAAGGTAGTCCCAGCAGAGTCGCCATTTTATTCGACATCATAAAAGGTTGAACGAACTTTTTGTTTATTGAACGTAAAAAAACCTGTGTACAGAGGAGGAAGTCCTAAAAAGGATATTTTAAGTACAAGGAAAAGACCTGTGTATAGAAAAGGAAGTACAAGGGGAAGACCTGTGTACAGAGAAGAAAGTCCTAAATAGGATATTCTAAGTACAAGGGGAAGAGTTTTTTAGAAAGTGTGATGGTGGAGATGGAGCACTGCAGCGGCTCCTTTACTCCGTTGACGATCTGACACCGGCTTGAACTTTGTTCTGACTTTATGATGCCTTTGTTGGAAATCTAGTGTTTCCGGTCAAGAGGATTCCTAGAGCTGGAGATGTGATATTCGGTGGTCTCTCTTTTGTTGAAGGAAAACTCTTTCTTTTTATAGGGGAAGAGAGCACATATGCGATGTGCATTAGGATTTTGAGATATGAAAGAATCTGTCGTCATTGTACGGTGTGGGCTTCTGCGATGCTGACACATGGTAGATATTAAGATTCTCCTCAATTGAGATCTCTTGTGGTTATCAAAATAACCGTAGGAGGAGGAACGTGATGTGTGCCGATTTGCTTGTTCGGATGCAGCCGAGTAAATCTTGGGATTTTATCTCAGATTTAGATTTTGATTGATCCTCGTCTAAGATTTAAATCAATTTGATAAGATATCAATCATGATTAATCCCAATCTTATCTTAGAGAGAGTCGATTTAAGTAAACTGACTGGGTGAAACCATGCTTCCTGCGCCTCTGGCGAAGTCTAAGTACTGCTGCACTTCTGGGGCGACGAGTAGACCGTTCTTCTGGAGGAAACGGAGCCTCTGTGCTTTCAGGCGACGAGTGGACTATGCTTCGAAGACGTTGGAGCCTCTATACGTACAAGCGACGAAAAGGATGTATTTCGAGCGACGAAGTCACTGTGCTTTAGGGCGAAGAATAGGCTTGTGCTTCAGGTTGAAAAAGTTACTATGCTTTTGTAGCGGCAGAAGGACTTGTGTTGGATGTAAATGGTATCTTCCAAGTCTCTGACGAAAGGTAGTTGAGCTTCTGGATCGGAGCAGAGTGCTGTGCCGTTGGAGTTGAGGTGGTGTGAAAATATTACTAGTCTGCGCCTGAGGTTGGCGCAGGAATGTAGCTACACATCTGACTGAAGGCATTGGCTTTGATGTCCTCTTTTAAAGAGCACTGAATGACCGCTCCTTAATGATCGACTCCCTCTTAATTGCCACTGTTACTTAGGGAATTTCAAGGGGTCCTAGGATAGTCTAGGACTTAGTCGAATAAACTTTATTTAATGATGTTCATCGTGCTGAGTCCTCGTTTCATCCCATTAATGTGGAAACTTTGACCATCGGCCATGTGGCCTTTGTTTTGGACCATTCCTTCCCTATATAAAGGGGGACTTCCTTCTGAAGACCCATATCTTCTTCTTCTTGTCTTTCAACACCATGCTGGATCCAGACTTAGCTTCGAGTGGCGGTTCTCCTTGCCTAAGTCAAATTTTGGTTAAGGATTCCTTCGTTCAAAGGGGCTATACCTTCTTAGAAGAACTGTTGATGAGCCTTGGAACGTGCTGGAATGCTTCTCATGAGGAGTTCGAACCTGGGCCACGCCTTGGTGGTCTTCGAGGTCTTGACGACCTAGCTTGCAGGTGGATGGCCAACCAGAAGAGCCGTCAGTTGTGCTCTGCCCTGTTCATTATGGGCTTTGCGACCTTCTGCACCTTCTGGAAACCCGGGCCAATTGCTGCTTCAGGAAGTTGCTCGCTTCAGTCGAGTAGCTAATACGCTTTTGGAGGGTTGTGCCCACAAAAAAGTCAGAATATGCTTCAATGGAGATCAATCTTCCAGTATGCATACCGAGAAGAAGGGGGACTGCGCTTTGACGAAGACTAAACCCCTTGTAGACTCCTCTAGGCTTTGCTGAATCTGTAATCGATTCTTTGTAGAAGAATAGGGTTGGTCCTTTATATGTAGTCTTGATGAGTCTGTACTAAACCTTTGTAGGCATGATAATAAAGAACTTTCTTCCATATCTTTTGTTTTGTCTTTTTAACACTCTGTACGCACAGTTTGTACTATTTGCACTGTGGTGGAGGAATATTGTCTGATGAAATTTTTTACGCTTCTACAAGACCCCTTTCAAAGTGTCCCGAACTTGGGTCAAGCTCGGGTTACTTTGAGCAGAAGCATGAACACGTGTCTCTTTGTTGACAAAATTTTCCTCACCTATGTTGCCAGGCTGACGTCGTGCTTAAGTTTCAGCATTAAATGCCTTTGTGTATGTAACTATTAAGAGTCTGTAATAGGTATTTGTAGCCACATGCTTCCATATAAGGGCTTATACTGTCTCAGACTCCTGTCGCAGATAGGCAGAAGCAAAAGGAGGTTCACTTCGATAAACCTTTGAGGAAAGACTCGGTAGTAGGGCCTACCAAACCCTACAACTTTGATATACTGGCGCAGATAGCCAATACCCCGGCTAGATTGTCACCCTTCAGATCCTTCGTCTCTCCAAAGAGACCCGAGATGTGACCAGCGAAGCCTTGCAGAACATCGAGTCCTTTCTCACTCAGGTGCGACCACGCAAGAAAGACCCTGCAGACTGTCCACATTGTCATAGTGTGGTCAAAGTGATCCCAGTATCACTTTCACCTAGCAAGACATGCTGCTGAAGAATAACTGGCATAATAGGCCTCTGTACTATATAGGGTATGTCGGTGTCATTAAAGTCGATAGTATCCACATCGACCCAGGCCCCTCTCTCAGCATCATCCCAAGGAATTTGCTCCAAACTCCAAGGATTTTGAAATATCGGCTGACTACATCGAACACAACAATCAGTAGCTTCAACGCAGGAAAGAGCGAGCCCCTGGGCAAAATTTGCTTGAAGTGGCAAATAGGCGACCTCCACACTGAAGTGACTTGCTATATCATCGATGCTGACATAAACTACAACATGTTGTTGGGACGGCCATGGATTCATGAGTACATGATCGTTCCTTCCACTCTTCATCAATGCATGAAGTACGTGGCCAGCGCGGGCCTATCAAGACCGAATTCACTGACATCGACCCGTTCCGGAGACTTGAAGCCTACTGTAAGGATGCTGATCTGTACAAGTCAATCCCCAGGGATGATGAGAGCAATAATACCGATGACGAGGCAGAGATGGCCTCAAACAACTCAGCGGTTACTGAAGAACCACTAAAGTTTCGACTGAAGGAAAACCCCCTAAGGTATCAATGCCCCTCATCGTCAAGCTCCGAGGCAAAGCACCATCTTCGCCCTCGGTGACGTCAGATGATGGCCAGGAGCCTATACGAATAAGGCTACCCCGGAGGTCCCCAAAGCCAACCATGAACTCGTAGGAACCTCCGACCGCAGCCCCCTTGGTGGTTAAGCTAAAAGGGAAGCGTCCTCCCCTTCCTTCCTCGACAGCCCTAGTCCTCACCGATGAGGAGCTAGGAGACGACGTCTGCACCGATACCGAAGCACACTCTTTAGATGATGTAATCCTTCGGGATAAAATTTCTCATTTTATTAATAGAAAGTTGCCTTCAAATTACTCTCATGCATATTGGAACACTAGATATTTCTTAGACAACTCTCCATGTATGCTACAAACACAAGTGACAACCGCCGACCTTGTGAGCCAAGTTGTCCCTTTTTGGGGCTCTTACTTCCTAGTTCCAGCAAGGAAGAAGGAGGAGGAACCTATCATCTTTGGTCGATTGGAGCATCCTCAGTGACTAACTCTAAGAGAACCAGAACCTGACAACGGCAAGATGCAACTCTACCGTTACGCTACTCAAGCCAAACACCTTATCCAGAAGATGGGTTACGAGTTAAACAACAACAAAGGACTCAACTATGGTCAAGGCCGGCGCCTTTCCTTACAGATTCGAGCTCCAAAGGAAAAAGCTCAAAACTATTACCAGCACACCTGCCGTGGGTTGGGCTATGTTACACCCACTTCAACTTCAGAATACTCAGAGATGGAAGTCACGATGCATTCATACTCTTTTGACTCCTCAACCTGGGACTCTGACACCAGTACCAGTCAGGTCTTTAAAAATATGTTGTCCACTAACATGGTCTCGACAAATCCTCCGGTCGAGGACGAAGACCAGATGTGCGAATACTTCGAAGATGAACCCTGGGCATAGCGCCTAGGATCTCAATGGGAATGGCATTTTGAACAGTACAAACTTCCCACATTCCAGTAAGTGTTCATAGATTCAGTTAAAAGAATTTATCCCTTCTACACCTCTCCCTAGTAGAAAACTTTTCACGTCCATTTTACCTCTGGATTGATTCCTTACACCTTAGTCAAAATCGCGTCTACCATGTCCACATTACCTCTGATTAGTCTTCTCTCCCATAATGACTCCATATTAATCATAACTATCTAGAAAACATTTCACGTCCATACCACTTCTGAAGTGTTATTCTATACTGTGTCTACCATGTCCATATTACCTCTGAGTAGTCACCCCTTCCTATGATAACCTTGAGTTATCATAATTCTCCATAAAATATTTTATGTCCATATTACCTCTGAACTGTTATTCTAGTGAAGGATGTCGCCATGTCCATATTACCTCTGAGTAGGCAACCCTTCCATGACAATCCCCCACGGTTGTTATTTATAGAACCCTTTACGTCCATACTACCTCTGAGTTGTTCTATACCCCCGTAGTGTCTATCCTTGACATGTCCATATTACCTCTGAGTAAGGAAAGTGTTTCCACAAAAGTCCCGTGTTTACCATATCCATATCACCTCTGAGTAAACACCCTGTTCCCAATAGAGTTATCTCCTCTAAGGGAGTTCTTAACTTTGTACAAAATTCACAACCACAAAGAGAGAGAAGAAGAAAGCCAATATTTCATATATAAATGAGATGGTGTTTTCTACTACAAAAATAGTCTCTCATAAACCGAGAGACAAGAAGAAGAAAGATGGAAGTCAAAATTGAGAAGATTGGTTCTTAAGCTCTTATAACCGGCTCCTCAAACGAGCCCTCTGATGCTCAGCCAATGCTTGGGCCCTCCGCTCAGCCTCCCGACGCCAAGCAGCTTCATCTTCGACAGAGGACATAGCTTGGCCCACAAGGGCCAACTCAGCCTGACGAATGCCAATGCTCTCCTTTTCATGAGCTAGAGCTTCAGAACGTTGGCGAAAGACCTCCTTCTGGTCCTCGGACTGCCTCAGGTCACACTCAGCAAGGGACAGAGTCTCTTCCAATTGCTGAATCTATTCTGGGAGGTCTTTGCATTGCTCCTCTGTGTCTACATGACGACGGGCCCAAACCTCATCAGTATCGGTCACCTCCTTAAGTTCAACCTCGATTTTTGCAAGACGGGCCTGCAAATCCTGATGTCGTCGTTCATACTGGAACACTTCATAAGCTATTTTCTTCAACTCTTCAGCAATCAGAGTCGAGACATCGCGTTCGAGATTCCACAGCTCCAAGGCAATGGCTTCTGACTCGGCCATTAGGTTGGCTATTGCATCCGCCTTTGTCTTACATTTAGGATAATGGCACAGAAGCAACAGCTGACCATCAGCAATAAGGCGGGCACGTTTGAGTGAGTCATTATGATGTAAGACGCCCTCCAAACTACGTAATAAAGCATAACAGATGCTACCCAAGAGGAGATCTGAATAATACTTGTTAACCACTAAACTCGTTGAGATCATGGGAGAATCCGGGACAACGGCAATCTTCGAACTCCGTCTGGATACTAAGACCGAAATAGCAGCAGCCACCGATAGGACACCCAATGACGTAGTAGGCACAACCGGCTCTTCTACCATTCGCTTAACCGGGGCCGATTCTGTAGTGATCTTCTTGGTCAATATTTTATCAATCGCTTTATCAGCTGCATCCTCGACCAGTTCTGCAGCGATGACATTGGCAGCCACATTGACAGGTCTTGTCATGTCCCAGAACCAGAATACTGGCAAGTGGAAACGGACCAGGCCAGCTACGTAATACCAAAGTACTCCAGTAGTCTGAGATAACGTATAAGCTGTCAAGACATGGGGTTACTACTACAAGCCATCGGTCAATCCTAGGTCAAACGATCCTAGGTATCTCAATCACAGGCAAAATATACAAACTGCAAGAAGTATGATCATCAGACATACAATACTAAAGCGTCGCAAACCATATATACCTGGATTATCATGAAGCTAGTAATACAAAGTGAGTACGAACAAGAGTAATAGTCATACATGATAAGCTCTAACTATAGTCTAGAATACGCAAATCATGTTTAGGCCCGTAGGCTATATGTAAAGATCCCAAAGCACGAGCTAAATACGTGCTCGAAGGCTAAACGCTACAAAAGAATAATGTACATAACTAGTGGAAGAATGACATAAGAAATCCACTAAGGTACTCTGGTGCTTCGGGCTAGTGGAAGAATGATATAAGTGTCACTACCATATTTTAGCTTGAGGGTATTTTAGTCATTTTATAAATTTTGAATTTATTTTGAATTATTGAAGTGGTAATTATTATTTTTGACTTTTGCTGGTTGACACTTTGGAGACTAACCTAGACGTTGACCCTAGCTATGGAGACTTGATTAGCGTGGAGGGACCCTAGTCTAACTTAAGTCAACCTAAGATTAGTCCTTTAGAACCAAGTTTCAAATAGGAGAAATAAAGACTAGGTTTAAGGACTTGACTTATGAATTGATTTCCTTTACCAATGCAACTTGGCCCAAAGCCCACTAGTGAAACCCTAACCCTAATTCCTTCCTATAGTGGCCGGCCATATTGGGAACCCCCTATAAAGTCTCTCTTCCTTTGTTCTTGCCTCTTTTGTATTGAATCAACTTTTTGAAAGGAAAGGTAATTTCCATTCTTCCCCAATTCATAACTCTCTCATTTTAATTCCTTTTTGATTCAAATCTTTTCCAATAGAATCTAATCATTCCTTACTTGATGTTCATGGAGAGAAACTTCAGTTTGAGAACAATTTGGAGATTTGGGCTAGCAATAGAATCTAATCTTTTGACATACTATAGGTAAACCCTCTAAATTGTGTTTTTATTCTAATTTCTTTGTATCCTAGCCTAGATCTAGGTGTCCTCTGGCTATCCCTCAAGTTTGGTAAGAAATCGTGTCCATTTGGTGTCCGTATCGGACACGTATCAATGTATATGTGCAAGTGTTTGTTAGAATGCCATATAGAAATAGATTTTCATATTTTGCAAAACTAATTACATATTCTCGTAGCCCTACACGTGGGGATTCTAGAACCCTAACTCTGATCTCATATCGAGCTGTGTTCGTGTCCAAAATGGACACGAACTTAATGTACGAGGACTCGGTCTGGTGTCCTGCTACCCGTGTCCGTTTTCTCAGTGGATACAGCACGAGATGGCACAAAATTTGATAGGTAGGTAGGGGTGATGACTGACAGATGGGCTATAAAGTTTCATCGAGTTTTGTGGTGTGGTTTGTGAGTTATCGGGGCTGCACTGGTTATGTACTGACAGTGCACAGCCGAACTTTGAGCACTGACACGAGCTTTGTGTCTCTCGTAGACACGTTGTGCACACATTTCAAGGTGTTCAATCCGTAGCCTTAGACCCCCTCTACCTATGTACACGACTACGACACACTTGGTGTGACACACGTGTCAGCTCACTCGACACGTGCGTACGACGGTGTCAGTACATTATTCACTGGTCGTGTGTGTGGAACAGTTTGGACATGTTTGTGTCTAGTTCTTGGACACTGGAACACGCCCACAACACACTCACATATGACACATGTATTACCAACCTTTTAATTTAAATATAAGTTATTTTTGAATTCGAATTTATAAATTCCCTATTTTTCTTATACTAGACTATTACCCGATTTTTCCTGAGAATTATGTTGTGTTAAACTGATTTTGAGTGGTTAATTTATTATATTAGATCATACTTTATGTCTGTGATTAACCTACCATGTTAGGGTTTATGTTAGCATGGGACTTTGAGTTTTCGAATATGCTTTGGACTGTTAAATTGGTAAACTGATTTGTGTACTCTCACTGAATTTGAAAAACTAAGAATATGTTATACACATTGTAAATTACATACACATTGAATCCTGAGTTCACATTCACACTGTTTTCTCCTACTTACACACACACTACAAAACCTGAGAATTGGGGCACTGTTTTGTATACTCTATAAACCTAAGAACCTGGGATTTATAACACTGATTTGGGTACACTGATATTCCTGTACACACATTGCACTGATTGTCTACACAAACTGAGAACTTATCACCCACACACACATTACACTCAAGCCTATGATTTACCATACTATCATGTACTCTAGAACCTGAGAACATAACACTCACACACACATGAACTGAAACCTAAGACCCTATGCATTGTTAACACCCCATCTATACACACACACCACTACTACCCTAAAAAACTGTCATGTATGCACTGTTTTCCTGTTCACACAAACACACTCATACACATTACACTGAAATCTGAGAACCTATATCCCTGTACAAACTATTGACACACACACACATATAGATATATGACACGCTATCTCTCTCTATTTGTGCATGTATATTTATATAATATATAATCTTGTGTGATAATATATAATATAATATATGCATATTGTCTGTATAATTTTAGTGTATATATATGTGGTAATTAAATGTGTGTGTTGCCAATATATGTGTATATGGCATATAGCCAAAGTGCAAGCCTATGTGTATAAGGAATGTATACACATGAGTATCGTGTGATGTTAGCTTGTGTGACTTGTGAATGATGTGTGCTTGCTAGAATAGACTGGTTAGGTTTAGTGGGACTTGTTGGGTTAGGTTTGACCTAGTTGACCTAGTTCGACTAGAGTAGTTGACTAGAGTTGACCAAAGGTTGACTTTAGCCTAGATTGACCCAAACATCATGTAGAATGCATCGTAGCAGTTAATTTTACCATTTTGGATATGTTGTGACTTGCACTGTTCTGATTAGGAGCTAGGCACCACTCCTTAGGCAGTATTTCATTCAGATACTCAGGATATCAGGCGAGTACATTCTCTGACCGTTTTATACTTGATAGGATTTACATTTACGCTCTAGATTATTTTACTTGATGCTGTCATGTTGTTAACACGGATTGGTACTATATGGATCCCTTCATGAGATGTTATCCCCTCGGGAGCATCGGGTTACAGTATGTCATGTGCATTTCACTTTCATCATGTACTCCGGTGCTTTCACCATTCATGTGCACCCTCGTGATTCATGTACTCTCATGTTCACGGAGCCCCCATGTATACAATCGTGTGTACCCTATTATGGGCCTTCATGTGATATCATGTGCAACAACATAATCTGTCTAGATCCTTATGTATTGATTGGGGTACGGGGGAGTATAAATGGACATATAAATAATTCTAAAGTAGTATACTCATGTGCAAACTCTTATATTACTTATGTGCAAATTTAAGCCGTTCACATGTTTATCTTGTTCTCTAAATCACTAGTTCACTGTTAGTTCTCTACTTATAATATCTATTTATATTACAATTCTCTTCCTTTACTTCATATATATTCTGCAGTGTTTCATGTATCTTACTCTACTATATATTTATATATTCTGTCATATTATGAACTGCGTAAGATGTACTGTGCTCGCTCCCGTCCTGACTGGACCTGTTGAAAATATTACAGATGTCCTTGAGGAGCTATGTCCCACTTATTATGGAGCAGGCCTAGATGACACGTGTGAGCTGGACTCTCAGGAGGACCCAGCACTTAAAGAGGACATTACCCCAGTAGTCTAGGCTAGCTAGCTAGACTAGTATCTTATTTATCATTTTGTCGTGTTGGATTCACTTGTACTTATTGGAGATTTATTATTCTAGATATTGTGGAGTTATTTATCTTAGACATATAGTTCTCTCTCTTATCTTGTATTTCATTTGTGGATTCTGTTGATTATCTATCTTATCGTACTTTCTTCCTTAGTTGTGATTGAGTTGTACTTTATATTATTCCTCCATTCGGAGAGTATAATTGTACAGGTACCTTATAACTATTAGATGTATGTGACCTAGGACATCGTTCTACCGCCGACACTGCGGCGTAGGCTGGACGTAACTACTTCTCGTGCCCCTACACTAGATGCGGGTCGTGATACGTTTTTAGTAGTGGCCCATGCAGGTTCTAGTTAGAATTGCGTTGGTATTAGAACTAGAGTATCACTGTAGCCTGCAGTAGGATTAGGATTTTTTGAAGGTACTCAATCACATTAGAAAAACTCTTAATCACATTCCTTTTATCTAAATTTGCTGCTTATTGTCTTCCCTTGAATATGAACTGTCCTCCTTTGCTATTTTGACTCGTTCTCAGAAATTATTTCTTGTTTGATCTGTCTCCAGGATGGTCGAGACAAGATCACATCGCCCAGGACTGGGGGACACTGATGAGAGGTCTGCCACCTCTCGTCCTTAGCAGCAGCCCCCGATGCCGTAGCCCTAATTATGCCAGCTGGGGTGTGTGTTTCAGCTGCATTCGGAGGAGCCCCTCCACCAGTTCGCAGGCCGAGCCCGGTAATTTCAGAGATGCTCCAGCAGCAGCAGCCACCTTCAGGGAACGTTGATGCAGTCCAATTGTTCACTTTCTTCCAGCAGTTCATGGAGGCCCAGCAGGCCCAACAGCAGCGTCAGACGGCAGAGTTCAGTCGGGGCATCGATCTGGCCCTGAGGATAGTTGAGAGGGTAGCAGCTCTGCCCCTGGCAGTTCAGCAGCCGTATCAGCCGAGGGAGAAGGGCATCTAGGACTTCCAGAAGATGCATCCGTAGGACTTCAGGGGTACAGAGGGCATTCTGTACGCTGATGAGTGGATTGAGCATATGGAGGAGATTTTCAGACTGACAGAGATTCCAGCGATGCTACAGATCAAGATGACGGCCAGTATGATATAGGATTTGGCCCGCACCTGGTACTAGACAGACCCGAGGATCGGTACGGTAGGGCAGACTTGGGCAGCTTTTAAGAAGCTGTTCAAAGAGAAGTTTTTTCCAGACGCGGCGCTTGGTGCCCTCGAGACTCAGTTTGAGGCTTTAATACAGGGCAGTCAGACTATCGAGGAGGACGCTGGGGAGTTCTGCCATGAGGGCAGGTTTGTCGAGGGGTTATATGAGGTGACGAAGGCCCGGAGGTTCAGGAAGGGACTGGTTAAGGAGGTGAAGTCCTATACCAAGAGTGCCCGCAGTGCCACTTTTGAGGAGATCTTGGTGGGTGCCTTAGTCGCAGAGGATGATCTTGAGCTGAGGCTTAAAAGGGGGTAAGACACTCAGGGAGCCAGTGGTAGCGGTGGACCGGCCAAGAGGCCACATTTTTAGTAGCAGCATCAGCAGAGACAATTCCAGCCGCAGTAGTTCCAGCAGCCGAGACTTCAGCCAGCTCAACATCAGCAGCCGTGGTAGCAGCAGTAAGTCCTGAGGCAGCAGTCTGTCAGTTATAGTTTCAGCAAGAAACCTGGGCATGTGTGGAATGACTGTAGAAATAGGCTCGGAAGGTACCTACTCTGTGGTTAGACAGAGCCCCAGTTGAGGGAGTGCCCTCTATCTTCGGGACGAGCAGCTTAGGAAGCGGGGGCCAGAGCCCCAGCAGTTCAGTAGAAGGGACCGCTGCCGACTCAACAGTAGCAGTTCGTGCAACACCAGCAGCAAACCAGGGGAAGCCAGCAGGGGCGAGCTTTTGCCATGGCGGCAGAGGATGCAGAGGCTATTGGGGAGCTGATCACAAGTTCTGTTCTACTCGACTCCATTCTAGCTTTCGCCTTATTTGATTTTGGGGCTTTCCACAGTTTTATGCCTATATCATTTGCTGTTAGACACTGTCTAGTATCTGAACCATTGCCTAAGACCTGGAAGATCATGACCGGAGTGGTATTATCCTCGTGAGTGATGTTTGCAGAGGGAGGAGTATTATTTTAGGATGTCGAGAGTTGGAGGTGAGTCTGCTTGTGATGCCACTACCGAACTATGACTTCGTATTAGGTATGGATTGGTTGAGCAGGCACCACGCTAGCATAGATTTCCATGGGGGTAGAGTTCTGTTCGGAGTGCCAGGAGAGCCAGAGTTCGAGTTCACCCGACGGTAGGTGTAGCAGAGCGGCGGACTTTTCAGTAGAGTTTCAATTGAGTTATAGGCGATTCCATATCCTTTAATTGCAAAGTTTCTGGACGTCTTTCCGGAGGAGTTGCGAAGGCATCCACCGGACAGGGATGTTCATTTCTCGATAGACTTGGTTCCCGACAAGAAACCGATTTCTCAGTATGTCTATCGAGTGAACAACAATGAGTTGGTGGAATTAAAGAAGCAGGTGGATGTGCTGCAGGACAAGGGCTTCATCCGATCGAGTTCTTCACCTTGGGATGCACCGGTACTCTTTGTACCCAAGAAGGTATGGATGTCTATCGACTACAGGGCACTCAACAACCCCACGACCAAGAACAGATACCCACTGCCATATATTGATGATCTCTTTGATCAGTTGAGCGGAGCTTGAGTTTTTTTGAAGATTGATCTGATGTCATGTTATCATCAGGTAAAGGTAAAGAAGGAGGATATCCCGAAGACCGCATTCAGGAGACTGTATGGTCAGTTTGAGTTATTGTTTATGCTATTTGGGCCGACCAACGTCCCGGCGGTATTTATGAACTTGATGAACAAGGTGTTCCACCAGTACTTGGACAAGTTTGTGGTGGTGTTCATCGATGATATCCTGGTGTACTCGAAGACTGAGGAGGAGCATGAGGAGCACTTGAGAGTGGTTTTGGAGACACTCAGGAGGAGGAGCTTTATGGCAAGCTCTCGAAGTGTAAGTTCTTTCTGGACAGAGTTGACTTCTTGGATCATTTGGTGACTGGAAATGGGATCTCAGTGGACCCGAAGAAGATCACGACAGTTGAGGCTTGGTCGGCACCGAGTTCAGTAGCAGAGATCAGAAGCTACTTGGGACTGGCAGGCAATTGCAGGAGGTCCGTGCAGGATTTCTTTCGGATTACAGAGCCGTTGACTAGGCTGACTCGGAAGGATGCAGAGTTTTTTTGGTCAGAGGAGTGTCAGATCGCTTTTGATGAGTTGAAGAAGCGGCTGACGACAGCTCCGATTCTGACATTGTCATCAGGTTCAGGAGGGTTCACTATCTACAGTGACGCCTCAGGAAAGGGTTTGGGTTGTGTCTTGCAGCAGCATGGAAAGGTGATTGCCAATGCTTCCAGGCAGTTATGTCCCCATGAGAAGAACTACCCTACCCACAACTTGGAGTTGGCAGCAGTGATATTCGCCTTGAAGTTGTGGAAATATTACTTATATGGAGAGAGGGTAGAAATCTTCACAGATCATAAGAGCTTGAAGTATGTGTTTACACGAAAGGAGCTCAACATGAGGCAGCACAGGTGGTTGTCGATGCCTTGAGTAGGTATCCGACAGCTATGTGTTTGACTATGGATCGTCACTTGCTAGCAGACTTGGAGAGCCTGGGGATTGAGGTAATTGTGCCAGGAGTTTAGATGCAGATATGGGGCCTTCAGATTCAGTCGGACTTGATAGAGAGGATCAAGTCGATGTAGTTCGAGGATGTTGCTCTGTGGTACATCCGAGAGCAGGTTCGAGCATGGATGGTGGAATGTGAGTTTACTCTTGCAGAGGAAGGTGCTTTGAGGCACGGTTCCAGGCTATATGTGCCCAGTGTAGAGCTCAGGGAGCAGGTCATGTAGGAGGCCCACCGATCTGAGTACTCTATACATCCTGGTGCCAACAAGATGTATAGGGACGTGAGGGAGCACGTCTGGTGGTATGGGATGAAGCGGGAGGTAGCTCGCTTCATAGCCAGGTGCTTAGTCTGTCAGCAGGTCAAGGCAGAGAGACAGAGGCCAGGGGTTTATTGCAGCCATTGCCCATTCCAGAGTAGAAGTGGAAGCATATCACGATGGATTTTGTATCTGGATTTTCGCGTACACCAGGAGGGCAAGACGCGATTTGGGTCATTGTAGACAGGTTGACCAAATCGGCCCACTTTTTGCCATTTATGGTGGGTACGTCTACTGAGAGGCTTGCAGAGATGTACATGCGGCAGATTGTCAGGATTCATGGAGTTCCGGTCAGCATTGTCTCAGATTGGGATAGTCGCTTTACTTTTTATTTCTGGCAGAGTTTGCAGACTAGCTTGGGCACTCAGCTCAAGTTTAGTACTGCATACCACCCTCAGACGGACGAACAGTCGGAGAGGACTATTCAGACGTTCGAGGACATACTGCGGACGTACGTCTTGGATTTTGGAGGATCCTAGGAGGATCACCTACACTTGGTGGAGTTTGCTTACAACAACAGTTTTCAGGCCAGCATTGAGATGTCACCGTTCGTGGATCTGTACGGGCATAGATGTCGTACACCCTTGTCTTGGGATGATGTCGGAGAACGAGCTTTATTGGGACCTGAGATGGTTGTTGACGCATCCGAGAAGGTGAAGCTCATCAGAGACAGACTTCGCGTAGCGCAGGACAGACATCGGCATTGGACCGATAGCCACCGGAGGCCTTTAGAGTTTGAGGTACAGATTAGAGATAGGATTAGAAGTAGGTTGTTTGTTTGTGTTATTTTATCATATTTGATTATTTTGTAACTTGAGACCTTGTTTGTGTTTAGGTCGGAGACATAGTTTTTTTGAGGATATCTCTGACTCGTGGTACCATACGTTTTGGTGGAGGTAGAAAGCTTAGTCTGCGCTTCATCGGACCTTTCATGATCAGCGGAAGAGTCGATGACATGACATACAGGCTAGACATGCCAGCTGCACTAGTAGGTGTCCACAACATATTCCACATATCACAGTTGAGACGGTATATGGCACCTAGCCATGTACTTGACCATTCGGAGATTGAGGTGGGACCTACTCTCAGTTATCCAGAGTAGCCAGTGGAGATTCTGGATCGCCGAGAGAAGGTACTGAAAAACCAGGTGATACCCTTGGTTCGCGTCGCATGGAGACATCATTCTCCAGGAGAGTCTACCTGGGAGCGGGAGGATGAGATGCGCGAGCGATACCCATATCTTTTTAGACCTTGAGGTATGATTGTTTATCCTTTTCATCAGTTTAGTTTTGTCTTTTAATTTACAGGACAAAATTCTTTTAAGGAGGTAGATTTGTCACTACCATATTTTAGCTTGAGGGTATTTTTGTCATTTTGTAAATTTTGAATTATTGAAGTGGTAATTGTTATTTTTGACTCTGGCTAGTTGACACTTTGGAGACTAACCTAGATGATGACCCTAGCTATGATGACTTGATTAGCATGGGGGACCCAAAGCCCACTAGTGGAACCCTAACCCTAATTCCTTCCTATAGTGGCCGACCACATTAGGAATCCCCCTTATAAAGTCTCTCTTCCTTTGTTCTGGCCTCTTTTGTATTGAATCAACTTTTTAAAAGGAAAGGCAATTTCCATTCTTCCCCAATTCATAACTGTCTCATTTTAATTCCTTTTTTATTCAAATCTTTTGCAATAGAATCTAATCAGCCCTTACTTGATGTTCATGGAGAGAAATTTCAGTTTGAGAACAATTTGGAGATTTGGGCTAGCAAGGAGGATCACTCTATTTTGGGGCTTTTCTTGTCATTTGACATACTATAGATAAACCCTCTAAATTATGTTTTTATTCTAATTTCCTTGCATCCTAGCTTAGATCTAGGTATCCCCTAGCTGTCCCTCAAGTTTGGTAAGAAATCGTGTCCATTTAGTGTCCGTATCGGACACGTGTTAATGTGTATGTGCAAGTGTTTGTTAGAATGCAACATAGAAATGGATTTTCGTATTTTGTAAAACTAATTACATATTCTCATAGCCCTACACGTGGGGATTCTAGAACCCTAACTTTGAGCTCATATCGAGCTGTGTCCGTGTCCAAAATGGATACGAACTCAATGCACGAGGACTCGGTCGGGTGTCCTGCTACCCGTGTCCATTTTCTCTGTGGACACAGCACGAGATGGCACGAAATTTGATAGGTAGGTAGGGGTAATGACTGACAGGTGGGCTATAAAGTTTTATTGAGTTTTGTGGTATGGTTTGTGAGTTATCGGGGCTGTATTGGTTATGCATTGACAGTGCACAGTCGAACTTTGAGCATGACACGAGCTTTGTGTCTCTCTTAGATACGTTGTGGACACATTTCAGGGTGTTCAGTCCCTAGTCCTAGACCCTGTAACGCCCCAGTCCCAAAATACGTAGGACTAGGAACGTAGACATGCCAGCTGTATTCATACGAAGTATACTCCAATATATGGAAGCCTCGTATAAATACATAAGCTGTAAAATGCAGTAAAACCACAACTAATCTCATCCACACAAAATAAATGAAATAAAGATGTCATATAATGAAAAAGAATTGTCTTGATACAATATGTTGGGCGGAGACAAATCCACTACCAACAAAATAAGAAAATAAAATACATGGAAAATGAAATGAGTAGCGAGCGAAGCGAAGACGATCCAAATGCAATCATCCTCGAAGAAATAGAGCGGATCACAACTAGAGCTAAAGCACCTGCGAAAGACAATAGCACACACCTGGCAAGACAACCAGGTCCTCAGAGGGACGTAACAAGACACATAATAGCATGCCATATAAACTGAATAAATATTGCTCAATAAATAAGTCAATCGAATTTATAACATGGTCCAATACGCACCTACTGAACGAGCGTACCATCCCCCCAACCAAACAAGGACAGGAGTAAACTAATTCACGACGACGTATCTTTCCATGCTACGAATCCGATATGGTATCCGGACACCAACAAGGTTCAATACCTTCTCATCGAAGTAGTAAGTCACACCTACAACCAAACAAGGACAAGATGTGACGAACTAATCCACGACAAGTTATTGTTCCAAGCCACGGCCAGATACAAGTACCCAAACCAAAAGTACTCGTACCTAACGGATAGGGTAGTCTACCGTTCTAAGTGGTATGTTGTTAAGAACAATCCTTCCTGCGCATGGACCCTGGCTGAATAGGATCGGCGTAGTCCCCCTTTGGGCACCAGAGGCCCCAGCAGGAAGAGCATGGGTCATCAATCCCGTATCTCCAACGGAGAGTCCGGGTCACAAGGGAAGTGCATCGAAGCCCATACGCTAAGGAATTGTCCTCCCCGCCCAATGCCTACTGTGTTGTATCCACAACACAAGACCACTATAACCGCTAAGTCGGACTAGTATGCAACCTCTATTAGCGGTTATTCCTATCGCACGGCTTGTACGTACTGGTGGCCAGCCAATCACGTACTTCCGTGTTCTACATGCGACACACAACTTCGTGTTTACAATGTGTCAAGGCCAATGAATGCGACACACAAGGTGGTCCCTTAAATCTAGGTTTAATTTGAGAAAATAATACACAGCAGAAAAAATAAATGAACGGTAAGTTCTAACAGTTATGCTATGTATCACAGTTTATTTTGCATAAAGAAAATAAGAGACATGCATGAAATATGAGCTAAAATAATTAAACAGCAAATGACAAGGTGTCTTGCCTGGTAGTGCGCCTGGTGTGCTACGATGATCAAGGTGGCACGATCTGCAACTTTGGTGCAACAACTGTACAAGGAGACCTCGGGTGGTGACACGGTCGGTTCCATTGGGTCAAGGATGGTCAAATTAGTTAGGGTGGACAAGAGGAAGGACAGGATTGGCGAAGGGATGGGAGTAATAGGCTTGGTCATAGAAAGGAGAAAAGTCAAAGAAAAATAATAATGGATAATATATACGATTTAGAAAACTATTTATGGCACTCGAGAAAGAAAAATAATTATACTAGTTAAAAATAGTTTTTAGATAAATATAAAAAAGATGGTTTTCAGACAAAACTCTAAGTTTATCAAAATACCCTTTTTAAGTCCCAAGCTATAAAAATAATTCAGTAATATATTTAAGGTCTCTATCTCAAACTTTATAGATATTTATATGTAAAAAATCGTTGTAGGAAAAATCTATTTAATAAAACAATATATACAATGGTTAAAGTAACAAGGTAGAAGTAATACTACTAAAATAATTTAAAATATAATTGGAGGGGTCTTGTATTATTGGTATCAACAATTTAGTAAAAAATAATAGTAATTATGATACCCTTTAAAAATAATAATAATATTAATAATAATAATAATAATAAATTTACAAGTAAGATGTAACAACACTATACCATACTGTTCGTAAAGTTCGAAAATAAAATAAAATAACAATACTAAGGATTTTACTAGTAAGATGTTCCTTCTTATAATATCAATACTAAAATAATAATAATAATTACAATGATAATAATAATAATAATAATAATAATAATAATAATAATAATAATAATGATAATAATAATAATAATAATAATAATAATTACAAAAAAAAGAGAGAAAAAAAGAAAAGAAAAGGGAAAAACAACTAAAACAAAAAAATAATCATAATAAAACTATATAATATTAAAGGGGGCTACAGTCCCTTTCTTAAGTGTAGAAAGAGTGAGAGGAGCGGAGGAGACAGAGAGAGGGAAATCGAGTGGGAGAGAGAGAGAGATGCAGGCGAGTGAGGGAGGTCGGGATTCGTCAGAAGGGGCGGCTCCGGCGGGCTAATGCGGCGGGAATCTGATGGGGAAGAAGAGGGTTCAGCGGGAGAGGAAGGGGTGTTCGACGGAGAGAAGTCGGAGGGGGTCGGCGGCGCGTGGCGCCGCGTGCTGAAGGCGATGGGCTTGCGCGGGGAGGAGATCGGACTCGTGGGTGAGGACGCGGGGTCGGTCGACGGAGGATTTGGGACCACAGTTGTGGCGGTGGCCGAGCTCCGCGGAGGCGACGGTTAGGGCACGCATGGGCGGACCTGCGAGATGGGTTTACTTGGCTAGGGCGAGGCAGGGCTCGCCGTGCTCGAGCATGTTGATCGTCGGCGGAGCGCCGACGTTGGAAGACGCACAGGGGGTTTCGGTCGGGCGGACAGCGCGGCAAAGCGCGGTGGTCTCGCGGAGGCACGGCGAAGAGGTCGGAGAAGGAAATCACGGCGGACGGCGGAGCTCGCCGGCCACGGGGAGGTAAGCGGTGGTGGCGGGGGTGTTTGTTTTATTTTTCTTTCTCTCTTTTATTTCTGGAAATTTTTGGTGGTCTGTGCGACGGGTGTCGGGACGAGTATGGCGGTGGTGATATTGTGGTGGCTGTGTCGCTATGGCGACGATGGTGGTGGTAGTGACTTGTCTCTGTGGTGGTGTCGGGTGACAGTGATGGTCGGTGGTGATGGTTGGGGCGTCGGTAGGCAGAGGCGTGGTGGGGGTCAGGGTTGGTCGCGGTGGCTGTGGCCACGGCCGTGGTCGGGTTGTGGGTGAGATGAATAATAATGGCCAGGAGGCCGGTTTGGGGGTTGGGCTTGGTGGCGGTTGCCGTGGGTGTTTGTTTGCAGGTGGTTGTGTCGGGTTTGCTATGCCGGTTTGGCCGGGACTCTGGTTTTAGGGGGACGACGGAGATTTTGGTAATGGCGGAGTCTTGGCCGATGGGTTTGGCGTCGGGCACAGGTGGTTGTCGGGCAGCAATAGGTTTAGGGTTAGGATGAGGAATAGTGTTTGGAAAATTATTGATGTCGGGATGTGTCCGACACGGGGAAGAAGATAAATAATGTACATGTAAACTAATGGAATAAGATTTGGACGATGGAACACGGACACGGTGCATGCACGGAGAATTATTTGTGGAGAAAAATAATGTGGATGATAAATATATTGGAGGAGTACCTGCCTATATTTATAGGATGTGGGAATTCCCAATTAGATAATGATTAGGAATAGTTTAAACCCAATTTGGATATTTCCAAATTTAATTTAAAAGTAATCAAATCAATATCCAAATCCAAATCTCATTTAAATCAAATTAAATCTCTTAGTTTGAAATCAAATCAATTATAGATATTAGTTTATTCTATTTAAATAATTCCGAACATTAAATCAAGATTTAATTGGCCAAAATAACTTCCAAAAATATTTTTCAAAATACCAATAATAGAAATTTCGAAAATAATAAATATTTTTAAATATCTTTTTGAACAATAAAATATATTATACTTTTATTTAAAATAGACCAACAATAAATAACGAAATATTTGTATGCAACAAATATTCTTTACATAATTAGGCTTTTCTAGTATACAAAATATTATTTATGATTAATAACTTTTTAGCAAGAATAATAATTATATAATTTTGAAAGTGTATATTAAAATAGAAAAGAAAATGTTTTTATAAAATATGTACGCTCGCACATATTCGTACTCGTCGAGCAAACAAAAATTTCGCATACGACGTACAATACGACTACGTGACATATAGTACCAAAAAAAATTAAATCCATGCAAATTAAAAATAAAAAAAAAATAGTAGAAATTTAGGGGTTTTACATCCTACCCAACTTAAAAGAATTTCGTCCTCGAAATTAAGAGTGAGGAGGGGTGAAAGGCATAAGGGGGTATCGATAAGGAAACATAGTCAAATCAAGACAAAGGAACGACGTTTAATGAAAACTTGCATTAGCGTCGTGATTTCAATAAGACGAAGATAGTCATGGATTAGCGCGAGAAGAAAATGTTTAAGATGACGCGCAATAAAGAATAGTATGGGTTTAAGAAAATAAAATAAATTAGAGGCCTTAAAGTTATGGTCTCTTGAGTGCACGATTTTAGATAACGAATTAGATTTCACTTCTATATTAAGTGAATAGGAAGGTCATGATAGGGCCGAGAAAGGACGAGTAGCAACATAGAGTGATAATGGTCATTATCGATAGAAGGGCTAAAGAAGATTCTAGTATAACGCGTTCGTCCTTCTAGAATAGGTGAAGGTGAAAGCGTTAAGGGGTTCAAAAGACGATCTTATCGAATACGAGTACGTGATTCAAAGGCGACCGAAAAGAATTTCAAAGGAATTGTCAAGGCAGTCGTGGATGGATTGTAATGGCCACGTTTAATTATGTTCTCATCCACGTAGAGTAATCGATAAAAGCGAACCAAAGTGCTCTCGGTTGATCAGACCATTATGCACCGGTTCTGATTAGACAATCTGTTAGTGGAGGCCTCCAATAACATATGTCATGAACAAGCGTGATAAAGAATTGAGCTTGCAAAAACTAGGCTATATTAGCATCATTAGTCTAGATAGTAAAAATATAGGCACGATGATAGATAAATAAAATCAAATATGAATGGTCTAAGAGTCATAAGGATCTAAGTCTTTTATTCCTATACAATCATTCTATGGTTTATTGACCAAGGCTTGGTTGACCATATGGGTTAGATTCCTATGGTCTAGATAATGCTATTTGTATTCTCCTTAATGGTCAAGGGCGTGTCAAGTCGTGGGGTATTCTACCCAACTTAAAGAATTAAGCTAAGGATGTTTTGGGACAACTAACTAGTAGGGTCAATCTCTAGCAAGCACGAAGAGAAGATAGAAATAGGGATGGAAGGAAGCAAGCAAGATACAATTGATGAGTCAAACGGTAGATAAAATCAAGGAAAGAGGTCAAGTATGTGGATGAGATCCTAGACTTCTAATCCTATTTGCAGGCTTGCTTGGTACGGTAAAGTAACTAAACAATTTATCTTGACCTGCATGGGCCACCACAAAAACATGTAACGCCCCAGTTCCAAAATACGTAGGACTAGGAACGTAGACATGCCAGCTGTATTCATACGAAGTATACTCCAATATATGGAAGCCTCGTATAAATACATAAGCTGTAAAATGCAGTAAAACCACAACTAATCTCATCCACACAAAATAAATGAAATAAAGATGTCATATAATGAGAAAGAATTGTCTTGATACAATATGTTGGGCGGAGACAAATCCACTACCAACAAAATAAGGAAATAAAATACATGGAAAATGAAATGAGTAGCGAGCGAAGCGAAGACGATCCAAATGCAATCATCCTCGAAGAAATAGTGCGGATCACAACTAGAGCTAAAGCACCTGCGAAAGACAATAGCACACACCTTGCAAGACAACCAGGTCCTCAGAGGGACGTAACAAGACACATAATAGCATGCCATATAAACTGAATAAATATTGCTCAATAAATAAGTTAATCGAATTTATAACATGGTCCAATACGCACCTACTGAACGAGCATACCATCCCTCCAACCAAACAAGGACAGGAGATAGTAAACTAATTTACGGCGACGTATCTTTCCATGCTACGAATCCGATATGGTATCCGGACCCCAACAAGGTTCAATACCTTCTCATCGAAGTAGTAAGTCACACCTACAACCAAACAAGGACAAGATATGACGAACTAATCTGCGACAAGTTATTGTTCCAAGCCACGGTCAGATATAAGTACCCAAACCAAAAGTACTCGTACCTAACGGATAGGGTAGCCTACCGTTCTAAGTGGTATGTTGTTAAGAACAATCCTTCCTGCGCATGGACCCTGGCTGAATAGGATCGGCGTAGTCCTCCTTTGGGCACCAGAGGCCCCAGCAGGAAGAGCATGGGTCATCAACCCCGTATCTCCAGCGGAGAGTCCGGGTCACAAGGGAAGTGCATCGAAGCCCATATGCTAAGGAATTGTCCTCCCCGTCCAATGCCTACTGTGTTGTATCCACAACACAAGACCACTATAACCGCTAAGTCGGACTAGTATGCAACCTCTATTAGCGGTTATTCCTATCGCACGGCTTGTACGTACTGGTGGCCAGTCAATCACGCACTTCCGTGTTCTACATGCGACACACAACTTCGTGTTTACAACGTGTCAAGGCCAATGAATGCGACACACAAGGTGGTCCCTTAAATCTAGGTTTAATTTGAGAAAATAATACACAGCAGGAAAAATAAATGAACGGTAAGTTCTAACAGTTATGCTATGTATCACAGTTTATTTTGCATAAAGAAAATAAGAGACATGCATGAAATATGAGCTAAAATAATTAAACAGCAAATGGCAAGGTGTCTTGCCTGGTAGTACGCCTGGTGTGCTGCGATGATCAATGTGGCACGATCTGCAACTTTGGTGCAACAACTGTACAAGGAGACCTCGGGTGGTGACACGGTCGGTTCCATTGGGTCAAGGATGGTCAAATTAGTTAGGGTGGACAGGAGGAAGGACAGGATTGGCGAAGGGATGGGAGTAATAGGCTTGGTCATGGAAAGGAGAAAAGTCAAAGAAAAATAATAATGGATAATATATACGATTTAGAAAACTATTTATGGCACTCGAGAAAGAAAAATAATTATACTAGTTAAAAATAGTTTTTAGATAAATATAAAAAAGATGGTTTTCAGACAAAACTCTAAGTTTATCAAAATACCCTTTTTAAGTCCCAAGCTATAAAAATAATTCAGTAATATATTTAAGGTCTCTATCTCAAACTTTATAGATATTTATATGTAAAAATAGTTGTAGGAAAAATCTATTTAATAAAACAATATATACTATGGTTAAAGTAACAAGGTAGAAGTAATACTACTAAAATAATTTAAAATATAATTGGAGGGGTCTTGTATTATTGGTATCAATAATTTAGTAAAAAATAATAGTAATTATGATACCCTTTAAAAATAATAATAATATTAATAATAATAATAATAATAATAATAATAATTTTACAAGTAAGATGTAACAACACTATACCATACTGTTCGTAAAGTTTGAAAATAAAATAAAATAACAATACTAAGGATTTTACTAGTAAGTTGTTCCTTCTTATAATATCAATACTAAAATAATAATAATAATAATTACAATGATAATAATAATAATAATAATAATAATAATAATAATAATAATTATAAAAAAAAGAGAGGAAAAAAAAGAAAAGGGAAAAACAACTAAAACAAAAAAATAATCATAATAAAACTACAGAATATTAAAGGGGGCTACAGTCCCTTTCTTAAGTGTAGAAAGAGAGAGAGGAGCGGAGGAGACAGAGAGAGGGAAATCGAGTGGGAGAGAGAGAGAGATGCAGGCGAGTGAGGGCGGTCGGGATTCGTCGGAAGGGGCGGCTCCGGCGGGCTAGTGCGGCGGGAATCTGATGGGGAAGAAGAGGGTTCAGTGGGAGAGGAAGGGGTGTTCGACGGAGAGAAGTCGGAGGGGGTCGGTGGCGCGTGGCACCGCGCGCTGAAGGCGATGGGCTTGCGTGGGGAGGAGATCGGACTCGTGGGTGAGGACGCGGGGTCGGTCGACGGAGTAGGGGTGAGCATCGGTTCGGTTCGGTCCGAACCGAACCGAAAAAATTAAAATCGAACTCAAAACCGAACCGACCAAATCAAAACCGAACCGAACCGAATTGGTTCAGAACCGAACCTGAACCGAACCGAATTGGTTCGGTTCGGTTCATCGGTTTTTTCGGTTTTATATATATATATATATATATATATATATATATATAAGCATATATATATATATAAAATATATATATATATATATATATATATATATATATATATATATATATATATATATATAAACCGGTTTTAAAGTTCGGTTTTCGGTTCGGTTCGAAAACCGAACCCAAAAACCGAAAACCGAACCGAAAATCCAAAAAAAACCGAACCTCTAAACCGACAACCGAACCGTTTAAAAAAAAAACCGAACCGAAACCTTATTTCGGTTCGGTTCGGATCGGTTTTCGGTTTTAAACCGAGTTTTGCTCACCCCTACGAAGGAGGATTTGGGACCACAGTTGTGGCGGTGGCCGAGCTCCGCGGAGGCGGCGGTTAGGGCACGCGAGATGGGTTTGCTTGGCTGGGGCGAGGCGGGGCTCGCCGTGCTCGAGCATGTTGATCGTCGGCGGAGCGCCGATGTTGGAAGACGCACAGGGGGGTTCGGTCGGACGGACAGCGCGGCAAAGCGCGGTGGTCTCGCGGAGGCACGGCGAAGAGGTCGGGGAAGGAAATCACGGCGGACGGCGGAGCTCGCCGGCCACGGGGAGGTAAGCGGTGGTGGCGGGGGTGTTTGTTTTATTTTTCTTTCTCTCTTTTATTTCTAGAAATTTTTGGTGGTCTGTGCGACGGGTGTCGGGACGAGTATGGCGGTGGTGATATTGTGGTGGCTGTGTCGCTATTGCGACGATGGTGGTGGTAGTGACTTGTCTCTGTGGTGGTGTCGGGTGACAGTGATGGTCGGTGGTGATGGTTGGGGCGTCGGTAGGCAGAGGCGTGGTGGGGGTCAGGGTTGGTCGCGGTGGCTGTGGCCACGGCCGTGGTCGGGTTGTGGGTGAGATGAATAATAATGGCCAGGAGGCCGGTTTGGGGGTTGGGCTTGGTGGCGGTTGCCGTGGGTGTTTGTTTGCAGGTGGTTGTGTCGGGTTTGCTATGCCGGTTTGGCCGGGACTCTGGTTTTAGGGGGACGACGGAGATTTTGGTAATGGCAGAGTCTTGGCCGATGGGTTTGGCGTCGGGCACAGGTGGTTGTCGGGCAGCAATAGGTTTAGGGTTAGGATGAGGAATAGGGTTTGGGAAATTATTGATGTCGGGGTGTGTCCGACACGGGAATGAAGATAAATAATGTACATATAAACTAATGGAATAAGATTTGGACGATGGAACACGGACACGGTGCACGCACGGAGAATTATTTATGGAGAAAAATAATGTGGATGATAAATATATTGGAGGAGTACCTGCCTATATTTATAGGATGTGGGAATTTCCAATTAGATAATGATTAGGAATAGTTTAAACCCAATTTGGATATTTCCAAATTTAATTTAAAAGTAATCAAATCAATATCCAAATCCAAATCTCATTTAAATCAAATTAAATCTCTTAGTTTGAAATCAAATCAATTATAGATATTAGTTTATTCTATTTAAATAATTTCGAACATTAAATTAAGATTTAATTGGCCAAAATAACTTCCAAAAATATTTTTCAAAATACCAATGATAGAAATTTCGAAAATAATAAATATTTTTAAATATCTTTTTGAACAATAAAATATTACTATTAATAAATTTCGAAAATTATACTTTTATTTAAAATAGACCAACAATAAATAACGAAATATTTGTATGTAACAAATATCCTTTACATAATCAGGCTTTTCTAGTATACAAAATATTATTTATGATTAATAACTTTTTAGCAAGAATAATAATTATATAATTTTGAAAGTGTATATTAAAATAGAAAAGAAAATGTTTTCATAAAATATGTACGCTCGCACATATTCGTACTCGTCGAGCAAACAAAAATTTCGCATACGACGTACAATACGACTACGTGACATACAGTACCAAAAAAAATTAAATCCATGCAAATTAAAAATAAAAAAATAGTAGAAATTTAGGGGTTTTACATCCTACCCAACTTAAAAGAATTTCGTCCTCAAAATTAAGAGTTAGGAGGGGGTAAAAGGCATAAGGGGGTATCGATAAGGAAACACAGTCAAATCAAGACAAAGGAACGACGTTTAATGAAAACTTGTATTAGCGTCGTGATTTCAATAAGACGAAGATAGTCATGGATTAGCGCGAGAAGAATATGTTTAAGATGACGCACAATAAAGAATAGTATGGGTTTAAGAAAATAAAATAAATTAGAGGCCTTAAAGTTATGGTCTCTTGAGGGCACGATTTTAGATAACGAATTAGATTTCACTTCTATATTAAGTGAATAGGAAGGTCATGATAAGGTCGAGAAAGGACGAGTAGCAACATAGAGTGATAATGGTCATTATCGATAGAAGGGCTAAAGGAGATTCTAGTATAACGCGTTCGTCCTTCTAGAATAGGTGAAGGTGAAAGCGTTAAGGGGTTCAAAAGACGATCTTATCGAATACGAGTACGTGATTCAAAGGCGACCGAAAAGAATTTCAAAGGAATTGTCAAGGCAGTCGTGGATGGATTGTAAGGGCCACGTTTAATTATGTTCTCATCCACGTAGAGTAATCGATAAAAGCGAACCAAAGTGCACTCGGTTGATCAGACCATTATGTACCGGTTCTGATTAGACAATCTGTTAGTGGAGGCCTCCAATAACATATGTCATGAACAAGCGTGATAAAGAATGAGCTTGCAAAAACTAGGCTACATTAGCATCATAAGTCTAGATAGTAAAAATATAGGCACGATGATAGATAAATAAAATCAAATATGAATAGTCTAAGAGTCATAAGGATCTAAGTCTTTTATTCCTATACAATCATTCTATGGTTTATTGATCAAGGCTTGGTTGACCATATGGGTTAGATTCCTATGGTCTAGATAATGTTATTTGTATTCTCCTTAATGGTCAAGGGCGTGTCAAGTCGTGGGGTATTCTACCCAACTTAAAGAATTAAGCTAAGGATGTTTTGGGACAACTAACTAGTAGGGTCAATCTCTAGCAAGCACGAAGAGAAGATAGAAATAGGGATGGAAGGAAGCAAGCAAGATGCAATTGATGAGTCAAACGGTAGATAAAATCAAGGAAAGAGGTCAAGTATGTGGATGAGATCCTAGACTTCTAATCCTATTCGCAGGCTTGCTTGGTACGGTAAAGTAACCAAACAATTTATCTTGACCTGCATGGGCCACCACAAAAACATGTAACGCCCCAGTCCTAAAATACGTAGGACTAGGAACGTAGACATGCCAGCTGTATTCATACGAAGTATACTCCAATATATGGAAGCCTCGTATAAATACATACGCTGTAAAATGCAGTAAAACCACAACTAATCTCATCCACACAAAATAAATGAAATAAAGATGTCATATAATGAGAAAGAATTGTCTTGATACAATATATTGGGCGGAGACAAATCTACTACCAATAAAATAAGGAAATAAAATACATGGAAAATGAAATGAGTAGCGAGCGAAGCGAAGATGATCCAAATGCAATCATCCTCGAAGAAATAGAGCGGATCACAACTAGAGCTAAAGCACCTGCGAAAGACAATAGCACACACCTGGCAAGACAACCAGGTCCTCATAGGGACGTAACAAGACACATAATAGCATGCCATATAAACTGAATAAATATTGCTCAATAAATAAGTCAATCGAATTTATAACATGGTCCAATACGCACCTACTGAACGAGCGTACCATCCCCCCAACCAAACAAGGACAGGAGATGGTAAACTAATTCACGGCGACGTATCTTTCCATGCTACGAATCCGATATGGTATCCGGACCCCAACAAGGTTTAATACCTTCTCATCGAAGTAGTAAGTCACACCTACAACCAAACAAGGACAAGATGTGACGAACTAATCCGCGACAAGTTATTGTTCCAAGCCACGATCAGATACAAGTACCCAAACCAAAAGTACTCGTACCTAACGGATAGGGTAGCCTACCGTTCTAAGTGGTATGTTGTTAAGAACAATCCTTCCTGCGCATGGACCCTGGCTGAATAGGATCGGCGTAGTCCCCCTTTGGGCACCAGAGGCCCCAGCAGGAAGAGCATGGGTCATCAACCCCGTATCTCCAGCGGAGAGTCCGGGTCACAAGGGAAGTGCATCGAAGCCCATACGCTAAGGAATTGTCCTCCCCGCCCAATGCCTACTGTGTTGTATCCACAACACAAGACCACTATAACCGCTAAGTCGGACTATTATGCAACCTCTATTAGCGGTTATTCCTATCGTACGGCTTGTACGTACTGGTGGCTAGCCAATCACGCACTTCCGTGTTCTACATGCGACACACAACTTCGTGTTTACAACGTGTCAAGGCCAATGAATGCGACACACAAGGTGGTCCCTTAAATCTAGGTTTAATTTGAGAAAATAATACACAGCAGGAAAAATAAATGAACGGTAAGTTCTAACAGTTATGCTATGTATCACAGTTTATTTTGCATAAAGAAAATAAGAGACATGCATGAAATATGAGCTAAAATAATTAAACAGCAAATGACAAGGTGTCTTGCCTGGTAGTACGCCTGGTGTGCTGCGATGATCAAGGTGGCACGATCTGCAACTTTGGTGCAACAACTGCACAAGGAGACCTCGGGTGGTGACACGGTCGGTTCCATTGGGTCAAGGATGGTCAAATTAGTTAGGGTGGACAGGAGGAAGGACAGGATTGGCGAAGGGATGGGAGTAATAGGCTTGGTCATGGAAAGGAGAAAAGTCAAAGAAAAATAATAATGGATAATATATACGATTTAGAAAACTATTTATGGTACTCGAGAAAGAAAAATAATTATACTAGTTAAAAATAGTTTTTAGATAAATATAAAAAAGATGGTTTTCAGACAAAACTCTAAGTTTATCAAAATACCCTTTTTAAGTCCCAAGCTATAAAAATAATTCAGTAATATATTTAAGGTCTCTATCTCAAACTTTATAGATATTTATATGTAAAAAATTGTTGTAGGAAAAATCTATTTAATAAAACAATATATACTATGGTTAAAGTAACAAGGTAGAAGTAATACTACTAAAATAATTTAAAATATAATTGGAGGGGTCTTGTATTATTGGTATCAACAATTTAGTAAAAAATAATAGTAATTATGATACCCTTTAAAAATAATAATAATAATAGTAATAATAATAATAATAATAATAATAATAATAATAATAATAATAATAATAATAATAATAATAATAATAATTTTACAAGTAAGATGTAACAACACTATACCATACTGTTCGTAAAGTTCGAAAATAAAATAAAATAACAATACTAAGGATTTTACTAGTAAGATGTTCCTTCTTATAAGATCAATACTAAAATAATAATAATAATAATAATTACAATGATAATAATAATAATAATAATAATAATAATAATAATAATAATAATAATAATTACAAAAAAAAGAGAGAAAAAAAGAAAAGAAAAAGGAAAAATAACTAAAACAAAAAAATAATCATAATAAAACTACAGAATATTAAAGGGGGCTACAGTCCCTTTCTTAAGTGTAGAAAGAGAGAGAGGAGCGGAGGAGACAGAGAGAGGGAAATCGAGTGGGAGAGAGAGAGAGAGATGCAGGCGAGTGAGGGCGGTCGGGATTCGTCGGAAGGGGCGGCTCCGGCGGGCTAGTGCGGCGGGAATCTGATGGGGAAGAAGAGGGTTCAGCGGGAGAGGAAGGGGTGTTCGACGGAGAGAAGTCGGAGGGGGTCGGCGGCGCGTGGCGCCGCACGCTGAAGGCGATGGGCTTGTGTGGGGAGGAGATCGGACTCGTGGGTGAGGACGCGGGGTCGGTCGACGGAGGATTTGGGACCACAGTTGTGGCGGTGGCCGAGCTCCGCGGAGGCGGCGGTTAGGGCACGCATGGGCGGACCTGCGAGATGGGTTTGCTTGGCTGGGGCGAGGCGGGGCTCGCCGTGCTCGAGCATGTTGATCGTCGGCGGAGCGCCGACGTTAGGAGACGCACAGGGGGTTTCGGTCGGGCGGACAGCGAGGCAAAGCGCGGTGGTCTCGCGGAGGCACGACGAAGAGGTCGGGGAAGGAAATCACGGCGGACGGCGGAGCTCGCCGGCCACGGGGAGGTAAGCGGTGGTGGCGGGGGTGTTTGTTTTATTTTGAGTTATTTGTATTTACCCCCCCAATTGTTAATCATAACTCTACTCCCCCCCCCAAATTTATTTTAATTACTATTACCCCCCCAATCTTCGGATAAAGTGCAAATAAACCCTTCTTAGATTAACGTTTTTGCATTTGAAGACCCCTTGTTTAAAAAAAAATTTACATTTACATTTTTGTTCAGTTTGTACCCATGTCATTAACAGCCGTTAAAATACGTCTAAAAATACGATTTTACCCCTCCCCCCACGCTCTTCCCCCTCTCTCTCCGGTGGCGGGGGCTTGTCAAGCAGGGCCGACCAGAGGAGAGGGGAGGGCAGCCTGCCAATGAAGGGAGGAGGGGCGGGTCGAGCTAGGGGTGAGCATTCGGTTAATTCGGTTCAAATCGAACCGAAAACTGAATTGAACCGAAAATCGAATAAGCAAAACCGAACCGAATTGGCCCATAAATGAATCAAACTGAACCGAATTAAATCGGCTCGATTTTTGGTTTATTTAATTTTTTGGTTTATTTGCACTTTGTTGTTAATATATATAGTACTTAAATATACCTAAATTTCTTTAGTGTGTATATATATATATATATATATATATATATATAAACTAAATTTTCTTATTCGGTTTTAGGTTTTGGACCGAAACCGAATAAGAAAATTTAGTTTTTCAAAACCGAAATCGAACCGAATCTTTTTTAAACCGAATCGAATCTCGGTTCGGTTCGGTTCAATTTTTTCTTATTCGGTCCCCCTCGACCCCCCCCCCCTCCTTCCTCCGCTGGCCGGCCCCCTCAACCCGCCCCCTCCTCCCTCCGCTGGCCAGCCCCTCCAATCCCCCTCCCCCCTCCGCTGGTCGGCCATGCTCGACCTAGGGGTGAGCATTATTCGGTTTTGGACCGAAAATCGAACCGAATCGAATAAGAGACTCGATTCGATTTTAAAATAAATCGGTTCGATTTTGGTTTTGAAAATACTAAAAAAATTTATTCGATTTCGGTTTCGGTCCAGAACCGAAAACCGAATATATATATATATATATATATATATATATATATATATATATATATATATATATATATATATATATATATATATATAGGTATATTTAAGTACTATATATATTAACAAAAATGTGCAAATAAACCAAAAAATGAATAAACCGAATAAATCGAAAATCGAACTGATTTAATTCGGTCCGGTTTGATTCGGTTATGGGTCAATTCTGTTCGATTTCAGTTTTGCTTATTCGATTTTCGGTTCATTCGGTTTTCGGTTCAGTTTAAACCGAATTAACCGAATGCTCACCCCTAGCTCGCCCCGCCTCCTCCTCCCTCCGCTGGTCGGCCACCCTCCCCTCTTCTCTGGTCGGCCCTGCTTGACATGTCCCCACCACCGGAGAGAGAGGGGGGAGGGGTAAAATATTATTTTTTGACGTATTTTAACAACTTTTAACAGCAGGGGTGCAAACTGAACAAAAATTAAAATGTGGGGTTTTTTTTTATAAACAAAAGGTCTTCAAATGCAAAAACAAAAATGTAAAGAGGGTTTGTTTGCACTTTACATAGGATTGGGGGGGGTTATACTAATTAAAATAAAATTAGGGGGGAATTAGAAATATGATTAGCAATTGGGGGGGGGGGTAAATACAAATAGCTCTTTTATTTTTCTGTCTCTCTTTTATTTCTGGAAATTTTTGGTGGTCTGTGCGACGGGTGTCGGGACGAGTATGGCGGTGGTGATATTGTGGTGGCTGTGTCGTTATGGCGACGATGGTGGTGGTAGTGACTTGTCTCTGTGGTGGTGTCGGGTGACAGTGATGGTCGGTGGTGATGGTTGGGGCGTCGGTAGGCAGAGGCGTGGTGGGGGTCAGGGTTGGTCGCGGTGGCTGTGGCCACGGCCGTGGTCGGGTTGTGGGTGAGATGAATAATAATGGCCAGGAGGTCGGTTTGGGGGTTGGGCTTGGTGGCGGTTGCCGTGGGTGTTTGTTTGCAGGTGGTTGTGTCGGGTTTGCTATGCCGGTTTGGCCGGGACTCTGGTTTTAGGGGGACGACGGAGATTTTGGTAATGGCGGAGTCTTGGCCGATGGGTTTGGCGTCGGGCACAGGTGGTTGTCGGGTAGCAATAGGTTTAGGGTTAGGATGAGGAATAGGGTTTGGGAAATTATTGATGTCGGGGTGTGTCCGACACGGGGAAGAAGATAAATAATGTACATGTAAACTAATGGAATAAGATTTGGACGATGGAACACGGACACGGTGCACGCACGGAGAATTATTTGTGGAGAAAAATAATGTGGATGATAAATATATTGGAGGAGTACCGGCCTATATTTATAGGATGTGGGAATTCCCAATTAGATAATGATTAGGAATAGTTTAAACCCAATTTGGATATTTCCAAATTTAATTTAAAAGTAATCAAATCAATATCCAAATCCAAATCTCATTTAAATCAAATTAAATCTCTTAGTTTGAAATCAAATCAATTATAGATATTAGTTTATTCTATTTAAATAATTCCGAACATTAAATCAAGATTTAATTGGCCAAAATAACTTCCAAAAATATTTTTCAACATACCAATAATAGAAATTTCGAAAATAATAAATATTTTTAAATATCTTTTTGAACAATAAAATATTACTATTAATAAATTTCGAAAATTATACTTTTATTTAAAATAGACCAACAATAAATAACGAAATATTTGTATGCAACAAATATCCTTTACATAATTAGGCTTTTCTAGTATACAAAATATTATTTATGATTAATAACTTTTTAGCAAGAATAATAATTATATAATTTTGAAAGTGTATATTAAAATAGAAAAGAAAATGTTTTTATAAAATATGTACGCTCGCACATATTCGTACTCGTCGAGCAAACGAAAATTTCGCATACGACGTATAATACGACTACGTGACATACAGTACCAAAACAAATTAAATCCATGCAAATTGAAAATAAAAAAAAATAGTAGAAATTTAGGGGTTTTACAGACCCCCTCTACCTATGTGCACGACCACGACATACTTGGTGGGACACACGTGTCCCTAGCTCACTCGACACGCGCGCACAACGCTGTCAGTACATTGTTCAGTGCTCGTGTTTGTGGAATCTTGCACACTGGAACACACCCATGACAAACTCACATATGACACATGTATTACCAACCTTTTAATTTAAATATTAGTTGTTTTTGAATTCAAATTTGTAAATTCCCTATTTTTCTGATACTAGACTGTTACCCGATTTTTTCGGAGAATTATATTATGTTAAACTAATTTTGAGTGGTTAATTTATCATATTAGATCATACTTTATGTCTGTGATTAACCTACCATGTTAGGGTTTATGTTAGCATGGAATTTTGAGTTTTCGAATATGCTTTGGACTGTTAAATTGGTAAACTGATTTGTGTACTCTCACTGAATTCGAAAAACTGAGAATATGTTATACACATTGTAAATCACATACACATTGAATCCTGGGTTCACATTCACACTATTTTCTCCTAATTACACACACATACTACAAAACCTGAGAATTGGGGCACTGTTTTGTATACTCTATAAACCTGAGAACCTAGGATTTCCAACACTGATTTGGGTACACTGATATTCCTGCACACACATTGCACTGATTGTCTACACAAACTAAGAACTTATCACCCACACACATATAGAAGCATGGAAAAATATAAATAAATCCTTATGCGGCCCAAAAATTAGTCCCATGCGGCTCATAACTGAAGGAGCCTTCATGCGGCTCAAAAGACTTGAGAGCTTCATGCGGCTTAGAAAGACGAAGGGGAAGCCATGTGGCCTCATGCGGCTCAAAACAAGCCCTTACAGCTGGCCATAAATACTCTGAGCAGTTGGCTCATTAATTACCCTGACACAGGAAGGCGGCAGCTCTGACAACAAAGGATTGACAGCTCTGACATAAAGGTAAAATGATGGCTCTGTCATAATGGCGTGCTTCTAGAGAGACGAGATAAAATATTTATAGCTGGCACAATCCACCAATTCCAAAGCTCCTTATGTGGATCGCTTCAAAGACTTCCATGCGACTCGATCGTGGGATCCACTCTATGCGGTTCTGTTGGAGGCCACCCCCATGCGGCTGTCACTTTCATATGGCTCGGATTGTGGGGAGCCACCCTTATGCGGTTCAGTTGGAGGCCACCCTATGCGGCTGCCACTCTCATACGACTCAGATTGTGGGGGGCACCCTTATGCGGTTCAGTTGGAGGCTACCCCCATACGGCTGCCAAGCTCATGCGGCTCGAATTGTGAGGGCCACTCTTATGCGGTTCAGTTGGGGTTCACTCTTATGCGGCTGTCATTCTCATGCGGCTGCCACCTTCATGCGTCTCGGTAGTCGGGGTCACACTCATACGGCTCCGCCGTATGCCCCGTCTATACGGCTCACAGCATAATGGCAGTTGGAACACATGGCAGAAGATCGTCTAAGACTTGTCCACCCGCGTTCATACGACTCTTAGCATAATGGCAGTTAGGACACGTGACAGAAGATCGACTAAGACTGGTCCACCAGCGTTCATACGGCTCTTAACATAATGGCGGCTGGGACACGTGGCAGAAGATTGACTAAAATTTATCCACTCAAATTTAGCAACCAACAAATCATTACAATGCAGATTTGTTGCATTCAACATTAACTGCCCAGATCGATTTCCAACAAACCATACAGATTTGGTGCAATCAACATTAACTGCCCAGATTTGTTGCAATCAACATTAACGGCCTAGATTAGTTTCCAACAAACAAGATCAAGGCTAATTTTAACCAAATCTCTAACCGCCCACTTTTCAAGGAGCAATTACTGCACACCCTACTTATCACAAAGCCCTATAAATAGCAAGGTGCCATTCCCTTGCAAAGGAGGGCTGGAGAGAAAACGGTGGAGACATAGAGAGAGATATAGAGCAAAGAGCACCCAGCAAGAGCATTTCTTCACCAGAGCCAAAGCTACGTCCGATCGTCCAAGGAGTAAGACAGAGTTGCTGTTACTCTCCCGAGCCTCTACCGTCACCCCCCCAGAAAAACTAAACAATTGTACTTAGATTGGTTTTTCTAGGTTTTATTCCTAGGCTTTCTTTGTACGAGCGAGTTTATATTGTGATGTAAAAGTCCAGTCCTCCCATAAAATTGTTTTGTTCTTTTATAATCAATAGCAAACACGATGGCGACTCTGCTGGGGACTAACTTCTCCACGGCTGATAAGTTGGTGACGCAATCGGACGCAGCCAAAACTTAGCTCCACACAACAGATGCTGGTCGTCCGCTTCGACCAACAGGCGTTTGAAGAAATGCCCTCCGACGGGAGCGCTGGCCCGGTCCAGAAGCGAGCCCGCACGAAGAAGGCCCACAGAAAGTAGAGGCCCAAATCATTTGCTCCTCCCCAAGCTCTGGACGAAGTGTTCTCTGCTGCCCAGGACGACGGAGATTCGCATGCGGCCCCACTTCAGGCCACAGAGAACCCTGTTGTTCCCAAGTCCGACAGAGGAAAGCACTACGATACTGGACTTGCTGGAACAAGGGGTAACTCTGTGCGAAAGCCACATAAGGGCGCCAACCGCATGAAGACTCATACGACCACAAAGGCCAGCCACATGGAGAAGGCTTATGTGGCCAATACTTCCAGCCGCATGGAGAAAGCTTATGCGGCCACAACTACCAACCGCATGAAGAAGGCTCATGCGGCCACAACTCTCAGCCGCATGAAAATTGCTCAAGCGGCCACAAATGTTAGCCACATGAAGACAGCCTATGCGGCCACCAATCCCAGCCATAGATCATCTGCTCCATGCGGCTCGGTCTCAGTCTTTGACCGCCTCTCATGCGGTCCTGACTCCAGATGCTCCCAAGAAAATATGCCAGACTCTGTGCGACACCATTTGGACTCTTCCTACTATGCACCCTCGGGTGCTAGAGCGAAGAAGTCTACGATAGCGTGGGCTCGACGAGCTCAGTTAGCTGTCCCAACCTTTGACCATCCGAGCGCTACGCTTACTGTTATGCGGGCCTCCGATGGAAAGTTGTACAGAACCACTCGAGTCCAGCCCCCGAAGACAAACAGACAGAGTGGTTCCCAAGAGTCTTCCAAAAATCAGGGAGCAAACATGGTGGCAACACACTCGAATGCTCGGGATTCCTGAGCCCACAAAACAGGTGTAAAGGTTGCTCGAGATGCACCTGACTTTCGTGATGTGACCCTTCAGAGGCACAAGGAAAGAGAAGAAGCCTCGGTATGCAGAGAGTCCTTCCATAGACATCACTGCACGCAAGTCATTGTCAACTGCTGCTGCAACAACGCGAAAGTACAAAAAGATCGGCGGTCCATCTTCCAACGACTGCAACAACCAAGCTCAGAGGATGAGGCACTTCTCGTCGCCTCCTGCAATTCTGCTCAGAAGATCCCTGGCGGCGGGAGAGGGAAGAAAATAAATGTCTCCAGCCCAAAAATCTCAACCAGCGTAACCAAGAAACTCTTTTCTAAGCGGTTGTCTACGACCGTTACACGAGGAGTTTACCAAGGTACCCGCTCAAAGATGAAATCTGCTACACTTGGAGATTCATCATCCACATCTCTGGGAGGCACTGGAGCCGGTGGTAGCACTCCTACGAACATCCATGACAATTCGATGTTCCAAGAAATAATCCAGGGGAAATAGTTCCCCCAACAGATGCAGCAGGTTACGACGTCCCTGAGGACGTCCACAACTCTCGAGACAAGGCAAGCTCTGAAGCTGGGGGTACCACTCCTTCTGAGTTTGAACCAGAGTAGAACATTCCCACATACCCTGACGACTTTTCTATACAAGGGTATGATTCGGAGGGCACGTCGTCCACCGTTCCTTCCATTTTTTCTCATGTGAGGATGACGTTGATGACGAACAACGACCAAGACGGTCCCAGTGATCGCCAATACATCGACACTCGGGAGGCCATACTGCATACCTTGGTCAAGTCTATGGATGAGATCAAAGCGGTCCATCCGACTCTGCAAGGAAGGATGCCTGGCCAAACAAGCTTGGGTCCCGCGGTCAATACGGACTCAAACTTAGCTGCACCAAACCCGGGTGATAATCCTCCTGAAATATCGGCTCCCACCGCTGCAAACGAGGCCATGTGTCACTGCCACTTTTCTAGCTTGAGGGTATTTTGGTCATTTTCAAAATTTTGGAATTATTTTGGGATTATTATTATTAATTATTATTAATATGATTTTTAGATGATTTTTAGTGTAATTGATTTGTGCTAGTTTTAGATTTTGACTCATGTTGAGACTGTCCTATTGGCTAACCTAGGTCAAGACATCTTGGTTAGGTTAAGAAACCCTAGTGTGACCTAAGTTAGTCATTTCAAGTTCATTAGAATTGGTTTGGGGCTAATCGGATTTAGTTTGGTCTAAGAATGGCTTGTGAAGTCACAAGTCATAATCATGACTTAAACCAATTAGGACTCAACCAACTAGCCAAAACCCTAGCCCTAGGGCCCTATGGCCGGCCACATGACAGCCCCCCCTCTATAAATATTCTCCTAGGAATTAGGGCTAGCCTCTCTCTTAGGGTTTATCAAGTTTTTAGAAAGGGGTAAGTTCCATCTTCATAAATTCCTATTAAATCCAAATTAAATCATTTTTCCCTCTAGTAAATTGCATTAGGACCTAAATATCCTGTTCTTGCTGTTTGTGACAAGTTTTGACAGGAAAGGAACAATTTGGAGAGCTTTGGTGGGTTGAAGGATCCTTCTCTTTGGAGTTTTTTTTGGGAGATTGAACAACTATAGGTAAAACCCTATCCATTGCTCCTAAATTTTGGTAAAAGTCATTTTTAGGAAGCCCTAGCCCTCACCCAACTGTAGGGTAGGCTAACCCTAGGTTTTGGACTCTTTTTGTGTCCGTATCGGACACGTATCAAAGATTGAACAAGGTGTTCGACGAAATGTCTCAAAGGACATTCGTTCAAGTTTTTCGATTCTAATTGAATGGAAAGTTAGCCCTAGGTATCGTCTAAGGTTTCCCAGTGTCGTGTGATGTTTTGTGTATCGTGTCGAGTCATGGGGACACGGGAACACGCGAGTCGGGGACGTGCGCGCGGCACTGTAGCTCCCCTGCTACTCGGGGGCTACTGCGCGCTCGTTTCTCCACTTCGACACTTGATGTTTGACCAGTAGTTAGGGGCAGTGACTGACACGAGGCTCGCAAAGTTTCACGAGTCCTCGTGTCGTATCGGACACGTTATTTCGTGTGCACGGGGCAAACACCTGGGCGTGCGTGTGCTGTGTGTTGTTCTGTTGATTAAATCATTTTTTAATGTTTTAAATTATGTTTAAATGATTAAATAGATCTTAATTATCATGTTTAAATCTCTGTTACACCATGTTACATAATTGTTTGGGATTTTAGGTTGTGGTTGGCTCGAATTGGTTCAAATGACAGTTTTTCTGATACACACCTTGACACCTACATTTCCAGTTTTCCTAACCATTTAAATTCCCTTTTTGTGTTATGTTTCAACTAATTTTTGGATCCCTACATGTTATATATTGTGTTAGCTAAGTGTTTCATTCACAGTTTGGGATTTGATGGTGTGTTTTGGAAATTGGTGTTCAAGTTGGATTATTTTGATAAACTGAAATTGTTCCCTGTTGGGGAGCTATTTACTGATTATATTCCAGTTTTTCCCAACTACTGGCCTTGATAAAATGCTGCTGAAACAATTGATTCTCCCATTCATTTCATGTTATCTGTTAATTCAATCTGAAATAAAGTTGGGTTGATATTGAGCAAACTGAGATTTGAATCATTAACCTGGTAGTTGATTCCTTCCCAACTGTTAATCCTTGCCTATTGCTTTTATCATTGATAAATCTGAAAGATCCATTTTATAACCTGACATGTTCCTCTTAATAATGTATTTCACTGTAATGAGTTTTTAAACCTTTTCATTGCATAACCTGATGAGGAGTGGCTCACTGTTCTTGTTCACAAATTGATGTTAGTTTTGCATATACATTGTAATGTGTTAACTAATCAAACCTGGAAATGTGTTGGCTAGGATGAGTTTTGTTCTCAGTTTTTAATCAATACTGTTACATTGATTTTCTCCTGTCAACTGTTAACTAAAGTTGTATAAAACTGATTTCTGGAAATTGGGTTTTGATTTTGTTCAATTCTCTAAACAACTGAGTTTGTGGTACTTCCAGTTAAGGAAAACCTGAGAGGAATTTTGTGTTCTCAGTTTCAAAAACCTGGGAATGGTTTCTTTGAACTATTGCCACTTTGATAACTGATTTTTCTTTCCTTACTGCACACTATTAACTTCATCATTAAACTGAAATGAAGATTTCATTATTAGACTGAATTTGGGACTCTTGGTTAAGGAGTGATGATATGCTAGTGTTCCCTTCTTAAAACTGTAAACTGGGAGTGGGGTTTTTCATGTATGCATTGATGGGATACCTTGGGTTCATGTTCCCAGTTAGAGAACTTAAGAAGTTGTAAGCTTGTGAATGGTTTTGTAAAACCTGAGAATAGCTAACCCTTTTGTTTGTAGTTGTAAACTGAGTTAGATAGGCAGTTGGTTAATTAGTTTATTTGAACTGTCATGTGATTGAGTTGGGCTAGACGCACACTTGCACATTGTTCTCATGTGTTTTCCACCTCACTTCCCTTCCACACATATTCATTAGTTCACCATGTGTACCCTTCACTTCTTGTGTGTAGATAAAATGTGCCCTGTGATGTTTTAGTCCTATACATATATATTAGTTAGATATATAATGTGTGATATGTGTCATAGAGTATGGAATACCCTAGGACTAAGGTATTGTATATTGTTATGGTGAATTGTAGATTTTAGCATGGTTTTGCCTATTAGTCATAGTATAACCTAGAGTAGACGTGTTAGAACCTAGAATAGTGGGTTAGACCTAGATTAGGCTATTTGACTAGGTTTGACTTTAGGTTGACCAGAGTTGACCAAGAGTTGACTTTGGTCTAGATTGACCTAGTTTTATGTAGAATGCATTAAATTGCATTGTATTATCATTGTGGACTCATAGTGACTCGTACTGTTCTATAGGAGACAGACACCACTCCTCAGACAGTCTATATTCTCTCAGATTCACCGGTTACAGGCGAGTACATTCTCTGATCATTTCATATCGTGCATTAGGAGTATATTTCCTGCTTTAGATTACTATACATGATGCTGACACGTCGAAAACACGGATTAGTACTATATGGATCTTGTTGGGCGATGTTATCCCCTTAGCGGATACATCGAGTATTTCGTGTTCGTGTACTTTATCGTGAACATCGTGTACTCCTTGTATTTGTGACTTTCGTGTATGAAACGTGTGAAATCGTGTATAATCATGTTTTCACATGACCTTCGTGTACAATAACATAACTTAGCCAGATCCTTGTGTATTGATTGGGGCGGGGGAGTAGAAGTGGTTATGTATTCAATCTAGTAGATTACTCGTGTACAATCTCTGTAGATTACTCGTGTATAACATCGTACCGTTTACATAACCATCTTGTGCTCTGAATCACTAGACACTATCAGTTCTCTATATACTGTAGCTATTTATTTACAGTCCTTCATGTTTATCATATTTCTTCAGTTTCTTGTATCTTACTCTCTAGCATGATTATATATCATGACCTGCTATGATTTGTTGAGATGTACTGTGCTCGCTCCTGTCCTGACTGGACCTGTTGAAATATTACAGAGGACGAGGCTGAGACGTTTTGCCCTACCTACTACGGTGCTACACTAGACGAGTGCCTGGACTTGGACCAGCAGCAGGAGCCACTAGCTGTAGATGACACTCCTTTAGATTAGGACTGTCTTTTCTATTCTGGATTACTGTATTAGACTTGAGATATTCTGAGATGTATTATTTTAGACACTTAGAACTCTGGATTGTATCTCTGTGATTCTCTGTTCTGAATATTGTTATCTTTCATTATCTATCTATCTTACCTGTTCTACCTTAGTTGTGATTGAGTTATATTGTGTTATGTCACCCCCATTCGGGGAGTATAACTGCTATACCTTCAATTGTTAGATGTTGTGACCTAGGACAGCGTTCTACCGCCGACACTGCGGCGTAGGCTGGACGTACCCACGTCTCGTACCCTTACTCTAGGGTACGGGTCGTGACACGTTTTTAGTGGTGGCCCATGCAGGTCTAGGATATAAGTGTAGTGGTATTCGAACTAGAATATCGCTGCAGCCTGCAGTAGAAATTAGCATATTTTTTTTGAAGGTACTCAATCACACTAGGAAAATTCTTTATCAGATTTCGTATATCTATTTTGCTGCTTATTGTCTCCCATAGAAATTTAAACTGTCCTCCTTTGATTATTCGACTCATTCTCAGTAATTGTTTCTTGTTTGATCTGTGTCTCCAGGATGGTCGAGACGCGATCGCATCGCCCCGTGACGGGAGAGGCTGGAGAGGGGTCTGCCACCTCTCGTGTCCAGCATCCAGCTCCTGGTGTTACAGGGCCAGTGCAGCCCTCAGGAGTGGGAGTTTCTGCCACTTTTGGAGGAGCACCTCCACCAGTCGGGAGGTCGAGCATGGTGATTCCTGAGATCCTTCCTCCGCAGCAGCCTCCGCCTGCGGGGATGGTTGATGCTGTCCATCTCTTCTCCTTCGTGGAGAGGATTCTGGAGTCCTCGCACCAGCGCAGTCAGAGGTAGACTGCAGATTCCAGGCAGGGGATTGATGAGGCTTACCAGCTGGTACGCACGACTGTTGAGATGGTGACTGGTCAGGGGGCCCAGCAGCAGTCCCGTAGGAGAAAGAAAGATATTCAGGACTTCCAGAAGATGCATCCTCGGGAGTTATTGGGCACAGAGGGCATTCACTATGCCGATGATTGGATTGAGCACATAGAGGAGATCTTTCGACTGGCAGAGATACCAGATCGGCTTCATATTGAGGCAGCGGGCAGCCAGATACAGGATTTGGCCCGTGCATGGTACTAGACTGATCCCAGAGTAGGAGTGGAGGGCCAGACTTAGGCCCGATTCAAGGAGCTGTTCAAGAAGCAGTTCTTTCCCGATGTAGCCTTGGGTGGGATCGAGGCGCAGTTCGAGGCTTTGGTTCAGGGGAACCAAACTGTAGCTGAGTATGCCGGGGAGTTCTGCCGACTGGCCCGGTTTATTGATGATCTGACAGAGAAGACCAAGGCGAGGAAGTTTTGCCGAGGTTTGACTAGGGAGATTCGGTCGCTGACCAAGAGCGACCGGAATGCTACTTTTGCTAAGATTTATTCTGGGGCCATGGCGGCAGAGGACGACCTGGACTGAGGCAGAAGAGAGGTCACGACTTTCAGTCAGGCAGTAGCAGTCAGGGGCAGGCCAAGAGGCCTCATTTCCAGCAGCAGTTTCAGCATCAGAGGCCAGTGCAGCAGTTTCAGCAACAGGGTCGTGCACCTTTCCAGCAGGTGCAGTACCAGCATCAGAGGGGGCAGCAGGCACCCAGGTAGCAGGCTATTAGTTGTACTTTCTGTAAGAAGCCTGGGTACAAGTGGGACGAGTGCAGGAAGAGACTCGACAGATACTTGATATGTGAATCAGCAGACTATCAGATGCGAGAGTGTCCAGTTGCGTCGATGCGTCCGATACCAGGAGGAGCTGGGGCAGCCAAGGCTGCAGCAGGCCAGCAGAGGAGACCAGTCCTGCAGACCCAGCAACAGAGGTTCCAGCAGTACCAGCAGCAAGTACGGGGTGGACAGCAGGGGCAAGCTTTCGCCATGGCAGCTGAGGATGCTGAGGTCATCGAAGAGCTGATAGCAAGTTCGGTTCTTCTCGACTCCCTTCCAGCATTTGTACTCTTTGATTCCGGGGCTTCCTACAGCTTTGTGTCTGTATCATATGCTATTAGACACAGTTTGATTTCAGAACCATTGCTTAGGACCTGCAAGATCACGACCGGGGGTGGGGTCATCCTCGTGAGTGATGTTTGTAGAGGGCGGAGTGTCATTTTGGGAGGCCAAGAGTTGGGGGTGAGTCTACTAGTCATACCATTACCGAACTACGACATTGTATTAGGTATGGACTGGCTGAGTGGACACCACGCCCGCATTGATTGCCGTGGGGGTAGAGTTTTGTTCGAGGCGCCAGGAGAGCCAGAGTTTGAGTACACCCGACGGCAGGCAGAGCAGGACGGCGGAGTTTTCTGTAGAGCATCAGTCGAGGAGCAGGTGGCTCCGCATCCTTTGATCGTAGAGTTTATGGACGTATTTCCTGAGGAGTTGCCAGGGCTTCCACCGGACAGAGATGTAGAGTTCTCGATAGACTTGGTTCTCGACGCGGGACCGATCTCTCAGCATGTCTATCGAGTGAACAACAGCGAGTTAGTAGAGCTGAAGAAGCAGGTGGATGAGCTGCAGGACAAGGGCTTCATTCGCTCGAGTTCTTCACCTTGGGGTGCACCGGTACTTTTCGTACCCAAGAAGGATGGGTCGGAACGTATGTGTATCGACTACAAGGCACTTAACAACCTGAAAATCAAGAACAGATACCCACTGCCGCGGATCGATGATCTGCTTGATAAGTTGAGCGGAGCTCGGGTGTTCTCCAAGATTGATTTGAGGTCGGGTTATCACCAGGTGAAGGTGAAGAGGGAGGATATCCCCAAGACCGCTTTCAGGACACGGTACGGGCAGTTTGAGTTCTTGGTTATGCCGTTTGGGCTAACCAATGCACCAGCAGTGTTTATGAATCTAATGAACAAGGTGTTCCACCAGTACTTGGACAAGTTTGTGGTGGTGTTCATTGATGATATCTTGATATATTCCAAGATAGAGGAGGAGCACGAGGAGCATCTGCGGATAGTGCTAGAGACTCTCAGGCGGGAGCAGCTTTATGGAAAACTCTCCAAGTGTGAGTTTTTCTTGGACCAGGTGGACTTCTTGGGGCATGTGGTGACTGGAGATGGTATCTCAGTTGACCCCAAGAAGATTGTAGCAGTTGAGGCTTGGGCAGCGCCGACTTCAGTAGCAGAGATCAGGAGTTTCCTGGGGCTGGCAGGGTACTATAGGAGATTTGTGCATGATTTCTTCCGGGTTGCAGAGCCGTTGACACGGTTGACCCGGAAGGATACTGAGTATGATTGGTCAGAGGAGTGTCAGACAGCTTTTGATGAGTTGAAGAAGCGGCTTACGACAGCTCTGATTCTGACATTGCCTTCAGGATCAGGTGGTTTCACTATTTATAGTGATGCTTCAGAGAAGGGGTTGGGTTGCGTCTTACAGCAGCATGGGAAGGTGATTGCCTATGCTTCCAGGCAATTACGTCCCCATGAGAAGAACTACCCTACCCATGACCTGGAGCTGGCGGCAGTAATTTTTGCTTTGAAGTTATGGAAGCACTATCTGTATGGCGAGAGGGTAAAGATCTTCACAGACCACAAGAGCTTGAAGTACGTGTTCACTCAGAAGGAGTTGAACATGAGACAGCGCAGGTGGCTTGAGCTGATGAAGGACTTTGATATCGCACTCCAGTATCACCCGGGGAAGGCCAACGTGGTTGCCGATGCCTTGAGTAGGTATCTGACAGCCATGTATTTGACTATGGATCGGCACCTGCTTGCAGATTTGGAGAGCCTTGGGATTGAGGTGATCGTGCCCGGAGTACAGATGCAGTTATGGGTCCTACAGATACAGTCAGACTTGATGGACAGGATCAAGGCGACACAGTTTGATGATGTGGCTCTGCGGTGTATCCGAGAGCAGATCAGTATGGGAGTAGAGGATACTGAGTTCTCACTTGCAGAGGATGGTGCCCTGAGGCATGGTGCCAGGTTATGCGTGCCTAGCGGGGAGCTCAGAGAGCAGATTATGCAGGAGGCTCACAGATCGCAGTACTCTATACATCCTGGTGCCAACAAGATATACAGGGATCTGCGAGAGCATGTCTGGTGGTACGGGATGAAGAGGGAGGTGTCCAACTTCGTAGTTAGATGCTTGATCTGTCAGCAGGTCAAGGCTGAGAGGCAGAGGCCCGGGGGATTATTGCAGCCGCTGCCCATTCCAGAGTGGAAGTGGGAGCACATTACTATGGATTTTGTATTAGGGTTGCCCCGTACACCAGGAGGAAAAGACGCGATTTGGGTCATCGTTGACAGGTTGACCAAATCGGCCCACTTCTTTCCATTCAAGGTGGGTACGTCTACAGAGAGGCTGGCGAAGTTATATATGAGGCAGATAGTCAGGATTCACGGAGTCCCCGTCAGCATAGTCTCAGATCGGGATAGCCGTTTTACTTTCTATTTTTGGAGGAGTCTGCAGACTAGCTTGGGCACTCAGCTCAAGTTTAGTACCGCATACCACCCCCAGACGGACGGACAGTCAGAGAGGACTATTCAGACCCTTGAGGATATGCTGCGGACGTGCGTCATGGATTTTGGAGGTTTCTGGGAGGATTACCTGCATTTGGTGGAGTTTGCTTACAACAACAGTTTTCAGGCCAGCATTGAGATATCACCGTTTGAGGCTCTGTACGGGCGTAGGTGTCGTACACCCTTATCTTGGGATGATGTTGGAGAGCGAGCTTTACTGGGACCAGAGATGGTTGTTGACGCAGTCGAGAAAGTAAAGCTCATCAGGGACAGACTTTGTGTGGCGCAGGACAGACATCGGCACTGGGCCGATAGCCACCGGAGGCCGCTGGAGTTGAGGTACAGATTTAGAGTAGGATTAGAAGTAGGTTGTATTTTGTTTTGTTTGATTGATCGTGTTTGATTTTTTTAACTTGAGACCTTGCTTGTGATTAGGTTGGAGACATGGTTTTTCTGCGGATATCTCGGACTCGTGGTACAATACGTTTTGGTGGAGGTAGGAAGCTTAGCCCGTGCTTCATCGGCCCTTTCCTTATCAGCGGGAGAGTCGGTGACGTGGCATACAGGCTAGACTTGCCACCTGCGCTAGTGGGCGTCCACAACGTATTCCATGTATCACAGCTGAGACGGTACGTGGCTGACCCTAGCCATGTGCTCGATCACTCGGAGATAGAGGTTGGACCTACTCTCAGTTATCCAGAGCAGCCTGTGGAGGTTTTGGATCGCCGGGAGAAGGTATTGAGGAACCAGGTGATACCCTTGGTATGCGTCGCATGGAGGTATCATTCTCCAGGAGAGTCTACCTGGGAGCGGGAGGATGAGATGCGCGAGCGGTACCCCTATCTTTTTGGACCCTGAGGTATACTTTTCTATCCTTCTTCGCAGTTTAGTTTCGTCTTTTAATTTCGAGGACGAAATTATTTAAGGGGGGTAGATTTGTCACTGCCACTTTTCTAGCTTGAGGGTATTTTGGTCATTTTCAAAATTTTGGAATTATTTTGGGATTATTATTATTAATTATAATTAATGTGATTTTTAGATGATTTTTAGTGTAATTGATTTATGCTACTTTTAGATTTTGACTCATGTTGACTAGGAGACTGTCCTATTGGCTAACCTAGGTCAAGACATCTTGGTTAGGTTAAGAAACCCTAGTGTGACCTAAGTTAGTCATTTCAAGTTCATTAGAATTGGTTTGGGGCTAATCGGATTTAGTTTGGTCTAAGAATGGCTTGTGAAGTCACAAGTCATAATCATGACTTAAACCAATTAGGACTCAACCAACTAGCCAAAACCCTAGCCCTATGGCCCTATGGCCGGCCACATGACAGCCCCCCCTCTATAAATATTCTCCTAGGAATTAGGGCTAGCCTCTCTCTTAGGGTTTATCAAGTTTTTCGAAAGGGGTAAGTTCCATCTTCATAAATTCCTATTAAATCCAAATTAAATCCTTTTTTCCTCTAGTAAATTGCATTAGGACCTAAATATCCTGTTCTTGTTGTTTGTGACAAGTTTTGACAGGAAAGGAACAATTTGGAGAGCTTTGGTGGGTTGAAGGATCCTTCTCTTTGGAGTTTTTTTGGGAGATTGAACACCTATAGGTAAAACCCTATCTATTGCTCCTAAATTCTGGTAAAAATCATTTTTAGGAAGCCCTAGCTCTCACCCAACTGTAGGGCAGGCTAACCCAAGGTTTTGGACTCTTTTCGTGTCCGTATCGGACACGTATCAGAGATTGAACAAGGTGTTCGACGAAATGTCTCAAAGGACATTCGTTCGAGTTTTTCGATTCTAATTGAATGGAAAGTTAGCCCTAGGTGTCGTCTAAGGTTTCCCAGTGTCGTGTGATGTTTTGTGTGTCGTGTCGAGTCGTGGGGACACGGGAACACGCGAGTCGGGGACGTACGTGCGGCACTATAGCTCCCCTGCTACTCGGGGGCTACTGCGCGCTCGTTTCTCCACTCCGACACTTGATTTTTGACCAGTAGTTAGGGGCAGTGACTGACACAAGGCTCGCAAAGTTTCACGAGTCTTCGTGTCATGTCGAACACGTTATTTCGTGTGCACGGGGCAAACACCTGGGCGTGCGTGTGCTGTGTGTTGTTCTGTTGATTAAATCAATTTTTAATGTTTTAAATTATGTTTAAATGATTAAATAGATCTTAATTATCATGTTTAAATCTCTGTTACACCATGTTACATAATTGTTTGGGATTTTAGGTTGTGGTTGGCTCGAATTGGTTCAAATGACAGTTTTCCTGGTACACACCTTGACACCTACATTTCCAGTTTTCCTAACCATTTAAATTCCCTTTTTGTGTTATGTTTCAACTAATTTTGGATCCCTACATGTTATATATTGTGTTAGCTAAGTGTTTCATTCACAGTTTGGGATTTGATGGTGTGTTTTGGAAATTGGTGTTCAAGTTGGATTATTTTGATAAACTGAAATTGTTTCCTGTTGGGGAGCTATTTACTTATTACATTCCAGTTTTTCCCAACTACTGGCCTTGATTAAATGCTGCTGAAATAATTAATTCTCCCATTCATTTCATGTTATCTGTTAATTCAATCTGAAATAAAGTTGGGTTGATATTGAGCAAACTGAGATTTGAATCATTAACCTGGTAGTTGATTCCTTCCCAACTGTTAATCCTTGCCTATTGCTTTTATCATTGATAAATCTGAAAGATCCATTTTATAACCTGACATGTTCCTCTTACTAATGTATTTCACTGTGATGAGTTTTTAAACCTTTTTATTGCATAACCTGATGAGGAGTGGCTCACTGTTCTTGTTCACAAATTGATGTTAGTTTTGCATATACATTGTAATGTGTTAACTAATCAAACCTGGAAATGTGTTGGCTAGGATGAGTTTTGTTCTCAGTTTTTAATCAATACTGTTACATTGATTTCCTTCTGTCAACTGTTAACTAAAGTTGTATAAAACTGATTTCTGGAAATTGGGTTTTGATTTTGTTCAAATCTCTAAACAACTGAGTTTGTGGTACTTCCAGTTAAGAAAAACCTGAGAGGAATTTTGTGTTCTCAGTTTCAAAAACCTGGGAATGGTTTCTTTGAACTATTGCCACTTTGATAACTGATTTTTCTTTCCTTACTGCACACTATTAACTTCATCATTAAACTGAAATAAAGATTTCATTATTAGACTGAATTTGGGACTCTTGGTTAAGGAGTGATGATATGCTAGTGTTCCCTTCTTAAAACTGTAAACTGGGAGTGGGGTTTTTCATGTATGCATTGATGGGAGACCTTGGGTTCATGTTCCCAGTTAGAGAACTTAAGAAGTTGTAAGCTTGTGAATGGTTTTGTAAAACCTGAGAATAGCTAACCCTTTTGTTTGTAGTTGTAAACTGAGTTAGATAGGCAGTTGGTTAATTAGTTTATTTGAACTGTCATGTGATTGAGTTGGGCTAGACACACACTTGCACATTGTTCTCATGTGTTTTCCACCTCACTTTCCTTCCACACATATTCATTAGTTCACCATGTGTACCCTTCACTTCTTGTGTGTAGATAAAATGTGCCTTGTGATGTTTTAGTACTATACATATATATTAGTTAGATATATAATGTGTGATATGTGTCATAGAGTATGGAATACCCTAGGACTAAGGTATTGTATATTGTTATGGTAAATTGTAGATTTTAGCATGGTTTTGCCTATTAGTCATAGTATAACCTAGAGTAGACTTGTTAGAACCTAGAATAGTGGGTTAGACCTAGATTAGGCTATTTGACTAGGTTTGACTTTAGGTTGACCAGAGTTGACCAAGAGTTGACTTTGGTCTAGATTGACCTAGTTTCATGTAGAATGCATTAAATTGCATTGTATTATCATTGTGGACTCATAGTGACTCGTACTGTTCTATAGGAGACAGACACCACTCCTCGGACAGTCTATATTCTTTCAGATTCACCGGTTACAGGCGAGTACATTCTTTGATCATTTCATATCCTGTATTAGGAGTATATTTCCTGCTTTAGATTACTATACATGATGCTGACACGTCGGAAACACGGATTAGTACTATATGGATCTTGTTGGGCGATGTTATCCCCTTAGCGGATACATCGGGTATTTCGTGTTCGTGTACTTTATCGTGAACATCGTGTACTCCTTGTATTTGTGACTTTCGTGTACGAAACGTGTGAAATCGTGTATAATCATGTTTTCACATGACCTTCGTGTACAATAACATAACTTAGCCAGATCCTTGTGTATTGATTGGGGCGGGGGAGTAGAAGTGGTTATGTATTCAATCTAGTAGATTACTCGTGTACAACCTCTGTAGATTACTCGTGTATAACATCGTGCCGTTTACAAAACCATCTTGTGCTCTGAATCACTAGAAACTATCAGTTCTCTATATACTGTAGCTATTTATTTACAGTCCTTCCTGTTTATCATATTTCTTCAGTTTCTTGTATCTTACTCTCTAGCATGATTATATATCCTGACCTGCTATGATTTGTTGAGATGTACTGTGCTCGCTCCTGTCCTGACTGGACCTGTTGAAATATTACAGATGACGAGGCTGAGGCGTTCTACCCTACCTACTATGGTGCTACACTAGACGAGTGCCTGGACTTGGACAAGCAGCAGGAGCCACTAGCTGTAGATGACACTCCTTTAGATTAGGACTGTCTTTTCTATTCTGGATTACTGTATTTGACTTGAGATATTCTGAGATGTATTATTTTAGACACTTAGAACTCTGGATTGTATCTCTGTGATTCTCTGTTCTGAATATTGTTATCTTTCATTATCTATCTATCTTACCTGTTCTACCTTAGCTGTGATTGAGTTATATTGTGTTATGTCACCCCCATTCGGGGAGTATAACTGCTATACCTTCAATTATTAGATGTTGTGACCTAGGACAGCGTTCTACCGTCGACACTGCGGTGTAGGCTGGACGTACCCACGTCTCGTGCCCTTACACTAGGGTGCAGGTCGTGACACCATGGAGGCAAGAAGAGAGGTCCAGGAGCTCCGGGCCATGTTTCACGCTCGAGAAGCCACCCAGGAGCTCAAAATACGACAACCGTATCCTGCTGCATGGAGAGATGTTCCCTTCCCACCAAGATATAAACCATTCAACATCAATCCCTATGATAGCGAGACCTCTGCAAGCCGGTACATCACTTACTTCAAGGTCACAACCGACCATCTGCCCCATGATGATGCCATCCTTACGCGATTGTTCATCAAAGCATTGGAAGGGGTCGCCTTCGACTGGTATCGCAACTTGCTAGACAACAGCATCAATTCCTTCGCCGGCTTCAAACATACATTCCTGGAGAGGTTCTACGAAGTAGCATAAGACGTGACGATGTCCACCCTCATGGACGTTGTTCAAGGAGAAAAGGAGCTGACAAGGAACTATATTGAGCGGTTTCACCAAACCGCGATGAAGTTGCCTTCCGGTAACCCCGATTCCTCCTTAATTGAAATTTGCCAAAAGAGTTTGCTCCCCACAATCAACCTCTGGATGGACGAAAGTCATTTTAAGGACTAGAAGACGGTCATCATCAGTGCCACTAGCGCAGAAGACAAATTAAAAAAAACTTGCCAACTGGGATTGCACATCACGGAGGGAGACGACAAAGGTAAACGCCCTAATGCCAATAGCGACAATGGTGGTAACCCCTCCAACAATCGAGACAACAAGGACAAACATGCTATGGTTGCCGACATAGCCCCGAAGCCCGAACCGAATCCGGCAGAGAAGCAGTGGCCGCAGATGACTTACTCCTTCAAAGACAGCCAGGTCAAACCTATCCTTGACATGCTCATACAAGGAGACATGATTCAGCTCCCTCCACCAAGACGTGAGCCTCGGCCCGCAGAGATGGAAAGCCCTAAGTATTGCCACTACCATCGCTACGTCCACCATGTTACACAAGACTGTTTCCAACTGAAGCGATACATCCAATATCTCATCGATTCTAAGGCCCTAGCCATTGATTTCGAAGAGGTGACCGTGGCAGACAAAATGGTGTCAGTTTAGTTCGACAGCTTCCCTCCGATAGAGACTCAAGATGGCGTAGTGCCCATCACTTGGGCAACAATGGAGGTTGCTAAACTTCCACCTCCCCGAGACCAGGCTGCTAGTCTAGTGCCCCTTACCACATCACGAGGGGAAGTCATGTGGGTCCATCCGGACCTGGTACCTGAAGTGACTCAGTTCGTACCGCCCTCCACCAGCAAGAAGAAGAGTGGAAAAGTCAAATCCTGTCACACAATCTCGGCAAAGGTCGAAGAAGCTACAGCTGTCGTCACCCGGTCGGGTGTAAAATCCTAACCTACACCGGGTAACTCGGCTGAAGATTATCAGCCGGCTACTGCTGATGCTCCAGGACCTTCTCAGCCTCCGACGACCGACAAGCCTAGGTCGAAGGAGACTCGCTTTGACAAACCACTTTGAAAAGAGGCGCCTCATGGGCTGGAGAGGCCCTACAACTTTGACATCTTGGCACAATTGGCTAACACACTGGCCAAATTGTCGCTATACGAGCTCCTGAGACTCACCAAAGATGTTCGCGTCGAACTGAGCGAGGCACTCCAGAATGTCGACGCATAACTGGCTCAGTCCAATCTCACTGGGGAGAGCTCGCCTGCAGATCTCCAGGACAGTGCTTGCACAGGTGCTATGCCCAATATTGTCTTCACTCCGCAGGATATGCTTATCAAGACCAACCTGCACGATCGCCCTTTGTATTATACTGGATATATTCGTGACATCAAGGTGGATCAGATGCATATTTATCCCGGTTCTTCCATAAGCATCATCCCGAAGAGCCTGCTGCACTATCTGTGCATCCCAATGCATCGTCTGACGCCGACAAGCACTGCCATCAGCTGTTTTAATTCAGGCAGGAGCTATCCGATCGGAAAGATTCGTCTGAAGTGCCAAATCGGCGACCTTCAGTCAGAAGTGACCTATTATGTCATAGATGCGGACACTTCCTACAATATTTTCCTAGGGCATCCTTGGATACACGATTACATGATCGTGCCTTCCACACTGCACCAGTGCTTCAAGTACGTCGACAAGCACGGCTTCGTGAGGACAGAATTTGTCGACATTGATCCCTTTAAAGGGGTCGAATCCTACTATTCAGATTCATGCTTGTACGAGAAGTCGAAAAGGCACCTTGTCGAAGGAGATACTCAAGCTCAAACTGAGGCGGCAACTGGATTGGAAGAACCTATGACGATCCACCTTCAAGCCTGCAAACCTGGCTGAACTACACCCCTTACAGCCACTCTGCGTAAGGATGCAATCAGCCTCTCTGCACAGGAGGGGCAGATGATAATCCGACTGCCAAGGTCTGGCCAAGCGCCAAGATCTACGACACAGCCACTGACAATCAGGCTGCCTAGAGCTAGCCAGCAACAAACAGAGGAGCTCAATCCCTCTGTCAAGCCTGTAGAAGCATAGAATTTCAGAACAAGAAAGTCTATGCGCCAGACTACATGTGCCAGAGCTTGGACAAAGTGCTTCACAGCAAAAAGCAACAAATATAGATATTGAAAGAGGACTTTTTATTTAACATATAAAAGTTTATTATATGTCTAAAGAGAGATTGTACAAAGGAGAATTTATACAAAGAAAGGATCCTAAGTCTACAGCCAGCAGCCACCATGCGCCCTCAAGTAGGCGCAGCAATCAACATGCGCCCTCAGCCAGGCGCATCCCACCATGCGCCCTCAGCAAGGCGCATCCTTTTTAGCAGCTCAGTTATGTGCATCCCCAGTTATGTGCATCCCTTCAGCAGCCCAGTTATGTGTCGTTCTTCCAGCCAGGCTCACCTGATAAATGCTTCGACTAATGAAGCATTTAACCCTCTGGCTGGAACCAAGAAAGAGAAGAGCACCGCAAATCTGTGGCCAGGGGAGGCTTCGAAAGAGCCTCCAAAGGCGAAGGAAAACTGTGATTGAAACTGCGATTAAAGGAGCAGCTTTCAACACAACCAGAGTGGGCAACGCCCACTTTGAAGGAAGAAAGAGCTTAGCACCGCCATTCTAATCTATGGCTCTTCCGGAATAACTTAGACGAGGCCCGAGCATCCTTATCTTTGGATGAAACAGGCACCTTCCGCCTGCCTCGGAAGCCCTCGACTCCGACTTTTGGATGTAACAGTCACCTTCAAGTGCATCAATGAATGCACTGCATTGCATCTTCACCCTCGAAAGCATCTCATCAACAGAATGTATTCGAGTACACAAGTTTATGTCAGAAAGACGTGAGAGAACGAGAGGCCAACCCTCTCTCCATACCACTATTTATAGGCCGGGCAAATCAAACCCATGCGCCAAGTGGATGGCTCTCCGAATTCCGTGCAATCAATTTGCATTAAATGGATGAACCGGACGCTTTGAATTCAGCCAAGTCAAAACGGCTATTTAAAGTACTCGAAGAACGTAACAGTTGCACCATCAAAGACGTCTCAAGAAACGGATGCGCCGACCAGACCGCACACCACACAGACGTGCCCTTCAACATCAAGCGCATCATACAGACGTGCCCTTCAGTATCAAGCGCATCACAGGGAATGCGCCCCCATACGTCCCTATACGCCTAGTGGAACGCCAACCGACGCATCCACTCAGCTGTCCATCGAATGTCACAAACATTAAATGCTGAACTGACAGAGTTGGCAGCACGCCTCCCAAAGTCTGAACAGTCGGCAGTTTTTTCAGAAGACGAAGCATCGCCAACGTCAGCATCATCATTACTTCCCTCCGACGGCTACTGCCACGTGGCCACCCAACCATCTCGCATGCGCCTCCGCGGCCATGTGCCCAAATCTGCATATGCCTCAAAAGCTGTGCGTCTTAGACTTTTTACTGATCCCTAAAGACAGAAGGAAAGACACTGTTACAACTTTGCATGCGCCTCAAAAGCCATGCGCCCCAGACTTCTCCCTGATTCCAAAAGACAGGAGTAAAGTCACTACTGAAGCTCTGCATGCGCCTCAAAAGCCATGCGCCCAGGATGGTCCGTGACTCCTAAAGGTTACGAGCCAAAGTCTCCTCATACGCCCAATCTCTGGCGCATCCTACCAGATCATTCCCCCTACCAAATCTGAGATCTCCGAGCCATGGGTCGACGACACGTGTCCTTTGACTCAACTCATCCAAGATCTCAGCAACAGAAAGATCTTCTTCTCCGCTACGTGCCGGTTCACAACAGCAACATGAAGAAGTCAACCCCCACGATCAGGGCACATCGTCCATGCACCTCTATCAGCAATCAGCACGTGGCGTCCCTGCGTACAGACGCATCCTACATATGTGCGCATGAGCAGCCAGCCTACAAAACTATAAATAGAGGGATCATCTCCTTCTTTTACACATACGCGGACCAATCTACGTGCATACATATCAACCTCCACAGCGAACAGACAGAGACTTCGCACCACCAGAGAGGCAGATACAGACACTCAACGTCTTCCTCCTCTCAGCAAACTCCAGCACCCAGAGCAATCCAGACCTTCAGAGAACCGATAACCGTCGTCAGATCGTCAATGGAGTCAACGCATTACCACTCACTCCATTGGCACAAGGAACCCGGATTAAACAAAAGTGTACTCCTAGGACTACGTCTAAGTCCTATATTGTAACACTGTTCTGTTTGTATTGAAATTTACAATCAAAGAATTTTAATGGCAAACAAGCTGGCGACTCTACTGGGGACCTCTTTCTCCTCCACCGAGAAAGCTGTGTCACAATCCGACAACGTGAAGGTGGGCTCCTCCCACAAGACGCTGGTCGTACGCCTCAATCAACAAGCGTATGAGGAGTTCATCTCTGAAGGAAGTGCGAGTCCTTCGAAGCGGCTGCCGAAGCCGAAGAAGTCCCGCCGAGTCTGGGTACGCAAGGTCGACGCCTCGGGAACCACCACCGAAGGGGATGCGCCAGTCCAGCCTTCCCTTCCTGCTGACCACGTTCCCTAGCCATCTCCCTCTTAGGCGAGGAAGATGCGTCGACGGAGCAGGGGCGCAGCCAATGCCCCGCGCATTACCTCTGATGCGCCACAGAAGATATCTGTCTTTGACAGACTCACTCGCTGTAGTGGTGAGGAGAATTTGGATTCTGAGTACTACGCGCCCCAGCGGCCTGGTACGAAGAAGTCCAAGGCAGCATGTAACGCCCCAGTCCCAAAATACGTAGGACTAGGAACATAAACATGCCAGCTGTATTCATACGAAATACACTCCAATATATGGAAACCTCGTATGAATACATAAGCTGTAAAAATGCAGTAGAACTATAACTAATCTCATCCATACAGAATAAATGAATAAAAGATCATATAATGAGAATAAATTTGTCTTGATACAATATGTTGGGCGAAGACAAATCCACTACCAACAAAATAAGGAAAAGTACATAGAAAATAAAATGAGTGGCGAGCGAAGCGAAGACGATCCAAGTGCAATCATCCTCGAGAAATAGCAATGAACACGGCTAGAGCTAAAGCACCTGCGAAAGACAATAGCACACACCTGGAAAGATAACCAGGTCCTCAAAGGGACGTAACAAGACACATAATAGCATGCCATATAAATTGAATAAATATTGCTCAATAAATAAGTCAATCGAATTTATAACATGGTCCAATACGCACCTACTGAACGAGCGTACCACCCCCCCAACCAAACAAGGACAAGAGATGGTAAACTAATTCACGGTAACGTATCTTCCCATGCTATGAATCCAATATGGTATCCGGACCCCAACAAGGTTCAATACCTTCTCATCGAAGTAGTAAGTCACACCTACAACCAAACAAGGACAAGATGTGACGAACTAATCTGCGACAAATTATTGTTCCAAGCCACGGTCAGATACAAGTACCTAAACCAAAAGTACTCGTACCTAACGGATAGGGTAGCCTACCATTCTAAGTAAAATGTTGTTAAGAACAATCCTTCTTACGCATGGGCCCTGGCTGAATAGGATCGGCGTAGTCCCCCTTGGGCACCAGAGGCCCCATCAGGAAGAGCATGACGTTCTGCAGAATCGTCAGTGGCCGTCAGTAATCTTGGGTCATCAACCCCGTATCTCCAGCGGAGAGTCCGGGTCACAAGGGAAGTGCATCGAAGCCCATACGCTAAGGAATTGTTCTCCCCGTCCAATGCCTATTATGTTGTATCCACAACATTAACCTCTATAACCGCTAAGTAAAACTAGCATGCAACCTCTATTAGCGGTTATTTCTATCGCACGGCTTGTACGTACTGGTGGCCAGCCAGTCACGTACTTCCGTGTTCTACATGCGACACACAACTTCGTGTTTACAACGTGTCAAGGCTAATGAATGCGACACACAAGGTGGTCCCTTAAATCTAGGTTTAATTTGTAAGAAAAATAATACACAACAGGAAATATAAATGAACAGTTATGCCATGTATCACAGTTTATAAAGAAAATAAGTAATGCATGAAATATGAGCTAAAAATAATTAAACAGCTAATGGCAAGGTGTCTTGCCTGGTAGAGCGCCTGGTGTGCTGCGATAATCATGTTGGCATGAACTGCGACTTTGGTGTAACAACTACACAAGGGGACCTCTGATGGTGGCACGGATCGTGTCATCGAGTCCAGAAGGGTCAAATTGGTTAGGTTGGACATATGGTAGTCTCGAAATGGGCGAAGAAATAGGAATAATAGGACTTAGTCACGGACTGGAGGAAATTCGAAGGAAGTTGAAAAAAAATCATATATACGAGAAAAATATTTATAAAAATTTATTCTATTAGTCAAAATAAGTATTTCCAAAAGGCTAAAAATTTTTAGAGATAAATAGTTTTTAGTAAAAGATAAAGAAAATTTAAAAAATGTTTTTAGGGTTTAAACTAAATTTCTAGGCCAAAAAGCTGTATATTAACAATACCAAAGATAATATGTCTATAGGCTAACTTAAGTCCAAAACTATAATAAAATAAATGAACATAATGTACTGATATTCTAGGGCTTAGAAACTAAGTTTGAAAATATAAACCAAGCCTAATACAGTTATTCTTATTATAAGATAATTTTGGGAAAATTATTATATAAATATTGTTATTTAATAAAATATAATAAAATTTATTAGAAAACTCGTGACAAAATAATCTGAATGATTTAATTACATATACTAATTTATATACACAACCTTCATAATGTAATAATAATACTGGTAATATTAATAATAAAATAATAATAGTAATAATAAAACTAGTACTAGTGACTTTAAAATGATGATAATAACAATAATGGCAATGATAGTAAAAATAACAATTATAAAAATAAAACAACAATAATAATAATAATAATAATAATAATAATAATAATAATAATAATGATGATGATGATAATGATAATAATAACTATAATAATTACCTTAATGCTTACAATAAAAATTATGATAATAATAATGATAATAATATATAAAAATAAATAATAATTGATATATATAATCAGCTGTTCCTAACAGCAAACAAAAAAATATAAAAAAATATAAAAAAATATAAAAAAATATAAAAAAACAAAGGAAAGCGATGAAATCGAAGTGGAGCTTGGGAAGTGAAAAAGAGAGAGAGATCGAGAGGGTTGGGAAGCCGGAGAAGAAGCGGTGAGCGGCGAGATCGGAGCTGGGGTCGCGGAGTCTCGGCGGAAGGGAGAGAAGTTCAGAGAAGAGAGAGAGGATGAGGATCGGGAGGGGACTGGGTGGTCCGGTGGTCGAGAGCTCGGTCGGCGGAGCGCTGGGCAAACGCTCATCGGCACGCGGCGGCGGTCTTGCGGCGAAGGGGTTCGTCTCGGGAGTGTCGGATGACGGCGGACAAGGCGGAGATGGGAGAGAAGGAAAGAGGAGCGGGCGGCGCTACTCTGCTCGGCGGCGGTCGGAGTGAAAGGGGTGTAGGCGGCTCGCTGAGGCGGAGCTCAGCAGATCTGGACGGCGGCCACGGAGGCGAGGACGCGGCGGAAGGTTTTGGGGGCGCCGCTCGTGGAGGAGCGGAGGTCCGACGGATCTGGAGCCGAGTGTTCGTCGGAGAAGGAAAGGTCGGCCGACGGTCTCGCGGCGAAGAAAGCACGTGCAAGGGGGCAGCGGCCATGGCGACCACGGCGGAGGAGGTTCGCGACACGGCGTCGGTGCTCGCGGAGGTGGCCGGAGAGGTAAGGGTTTAATTTGGGATTTTACTGTTTTCTGTTCTTGGTGGCTGTGGTGGCGGTCCGGCCATTGGCCGTGGTGTCGTCGTGGCGGTGGCAGCGGTTGTTGTCGTGGGGGTGATGAATGGTGAGGGCGGTCGGGTCTGGTCGGTATTGGTACTGACGATGGTGGTGAAGATGGTGATGGTTGGCTGGTGGTGAAGTGGAGTCGACGGGGTGGACTGGTAAGTGGTCGAGTTTTTCGGCAAGTGGCCGAGGATGTCGATGGTGGTGGTGGTTTGTATGGATGGAGTTGCTGGTCGGGTCGACGTTTGTCGAGGGTGCGGACGTTAGGCATGGCAGAGATCGGGGACAGGATAGGTTTAGGAATTCATTGGTGTCGGGGATTGTCGACACAGAAATGGTAAATTGTATATGTAAAATATCATGGAATATGAATGGAAAGCGGACACGGACACGAACACGGACACGAGGCACTGCACTTGTGGATGGTAGAATTTATTTGTGGAGGAATTCATGGAAGATGATTAATATGGAGGAGTACCTGCCTATATTTATAGGATGTAGGAATTCCCACCTTGGATAGGATTAGGAATAGATTAAATCCAATTTGTATATTTCCATATTTAGTTTAAAAGCAATCAAATCAAATCCAAATCTAATTAAATCAAATTAAATACTTTTAGTTTAAAATCAAATCAATTTAAAATATAGATAGTTTACTATTTAAATGTATCCATGGAATCAAATCAAAATTTAAACTGTCACAAATATTTCAAAAATATGTTTTCCAAAAATACTACAATAAATAAATTTCGAAAATAATAAATCTTTTTGAATAATTAATCCTTTTTGAATAATAAAATATTAATATAAATAATTTCGAAAATATATTATTATTTAAAATAAATAAATATTTATGAAGTAAATATTTTTGCACGAAGAATTTTATTATTAATAACTGCTAAAAACAATATACTTTTTATGGCAAGAATAATAATTCTATATAATATTTTGAAAGTGTAAGAAAATAAAAAAATAATTATTTTTCTAAAATATGTACGCTCGCACATATTCGCACTCGTCGAGCAAAAATAAAAGTTCGTGCGTGACGTAAAATACGATTACGTGACGTACAATACAAAATTTTAAATCGGTACCAAATTTTATAAAAATTTAATAGTAGAAATTTAGGGGTTTTACATCCTACCCAACTTAAAAGAAATTTCGTCCTCGAAATTAAGAATTAGTAGGGGGTGAGAAGACACAAGGGAGTTTCGATAGGAAACAATCAATAACAAATCATGACGTAAGAATCACGATCTGGATCATAGAAAATTAATACGGTATGGTCACGGATAATGAATGAGGGTCACGATTTAGAGAACGAAATAGATTCGCCTTAATTAAGCGATTATAGGGTCATGACAGTAATTATAGGGCCGAGAAAAGGACGAGTAGTTTAGGAGGGAGAAATAGCAATATCGAGTGATAATGGTCATAGGTGATAGGATAGCTAGAGGAAGTGCTAGTATAACGCCTTCGTCCTTCTAAAATGGGTGAAGGCGAAAGCAAGATAGAGTTCGAAGGAGGCGTTATCGAATACGAATACGTGATTCAAAGACGATCGAATAATTTCAAAAGAATCGTCAAGGCAGTCGTGGATGGGATTGTAAGGGCCAAGTTTAATTATGTTCCCATCCACGTAGAGTAATAGACAAAAGCGAACCAAAGTGCACTCGGTTGATCATACCATCATGCACCGGTTCTGATTAGACAATATGTTAAGTGGGTCGACCCAAATAATATATGTCTTGAACAAGCTCGATAAAGGGATAAGCTTGCAAACGCTAGGCTATATTAGCATCATTAGTTAAGATGGTAATAACATAGGTACGAGAGATTTAGATTTAAAGAAGGTAGAATGATTCTAGGTCATACAGTCGTCCTATAGTCTTCTTGTCCAAGTCCTTGGTTTGGCTAGACGGGTTAGGTCCTCTAGATTCTAGGATCTAAATAAGCTTGCTACTATAGGTCACTAGGTCAAAGGGGATGCTAGTTCATAAGGTATTCTTCCCAACTTAATTTAAACTAATGGTGTTTGGGACAGCTAACTAATAGGGTCAACCTCTAGTAAGCACGAAGAAAGGATAATGATAGAAGGAATCAAGCAAGATGCAATCGAAGAGTCAGACGGTAGATTAAAGAAAGTGGTCAAGTATGTGGATGAGATCCTAGACTTCTAATCCTATACGCAGGCTTGCTTGGTACGGTAAAGTAACCAAACAATTTATCTAGACCTGCATGGGCCACCACAAAAATATGTAACGCCCCAGTCCCAAAATACGTAGGACTAGGAACATAAACATGCCAGCTGTATTCATACGAAATACACTCCAATATATGGAAACCTTGTATGAATACATAAGCTGTAAAAATATAGTAGAACCATAACTAATCTCATCCACACAGAATAAATGAATAAAAGATCATATAATGAGAATAAATTTGTCTTGATACAATATGTTGGGCGGAGACAAATCTATTACCAACAAAATAAGGAAAAGTACATAGAAAATGAAATGAGTGGCGAGCGAAGCGAAGACGATCCAAGTGCAATCATCCTCGAGAAATAGCAATGAACACGGCTAGAGCTAAAGCACCTGCGAAAGACAATAGCACACACCTGACAAGACAACCAGATCCTCAGAGGGACGTAACAAGACACATAATAGCATGCCATATAAACTGAATAAATATTTCTCAATAAATAAGTCAATCGAATTTATAATATGGTCCAATACGCACCTACTGAATGAGCGTACCATCCCCCCAACCAAACAAGGACAGGAGATGGTAAACTAATTCACGGTAACGTATCTTCCCATGCTATGAATTCAATATGGTATCCGGACCCCAACAAGGTTCAATACCTTCTCATCGAAGTAGTAAGTCACACCTACAACCAAACAAGGACAAGATGTGACGAACTAATCCGCGACAAGTTATTGTTCCAAGCCAAGGTCAGATACAAGTACCCAAACCAAAAGTACTCGTACCTAACGGATAGGGTAGCCTACCATTCTAATGAAATGTTGTTAAGAACAATCCTTCTTACGCATGGGCCCTGGCTGAATAGGATCGGCGTAGTCCCCCTTGGATACCAGAGGCCCCATCAGGAAGAGCATGACGTTCCGCAGAATCGTCAGTGGCCATCAGTAATCTTGGGTCATCAACCCCGTATCTCCAGCGGAGAGTCCGGGTCACAAGGGAAGTGCATCGAAGCCCATACGCTAAGGAATTGTCCTCCCCGCCCAATGCCTATTATGTTGTATCCACAACATTAACCTCTATAACCGCTAAGTCAAACTAGCATGCAACCTCTATTAGCGGTTATTTCTATCATACGGCTTGTACGTACTGGTGGCCAGCCAATCACGCACTTCCGTGTTCTACATGCGACACACAACTTCGTGTTTACAACGTGTCAAGGCCAATGAATGTGACACACAAGGTGGTCCCTTAAATCTAGGTTTAATTTGTAAGAAAAATAATACACAGCAGGAAATATAAATAAACAGTTATGCCACGTATCACAGTTTATAAAGAAAATAAGTAATGCATGAAATATGAGCTAAAAATAATTAAACAGCTAATGGCAAGGTGTCTTGCCTGGTAGAGCGCCTGGTGTGCTGCGATAATCATGGTGGCATGAACTGCGACTTTGGTGTAACAACTACACAAGGGGACCTCTGATGGTGGCACGGATCGTGTCATCGAGTCTAGAAGGGTCAAATTAGTTAGGTTGGACATATGGTAGTCTCGAAATGGGCGAAGGAATAGGAATAATAGGACTTAGTCACGGACTGGAGGAAATTCGAAGGAAGTTGAAAAAAAATAATATATACGATAAAAATATTTATAAAAATTTATTCTATTAGTCAAAATAAGTATTTCCAAAAGGCTAAAAAATTTTAGAGATAAATAGTTTTTAGTAAAATATAAAGAAAATTAAAAAAAATGTTTTTAGGGTTAAAACTAAATTTCTAGGCCAAAAAGCTGTATATTAACAATACCAAAGATAATATGTCTATAGGCTAACTTAAGTCCAAAACTATAATAAAATAAATGAACATAATGTACTGATATTCTAGGGCTTAGAAACTAAGTTTGAAAATATAAACCAAGCCTAATACAGTTATTCTTATTACAAGATAATTTTAGGAAAATTATTATATAAATATTGTTATTTAATAAAATATAATAAAATTTATTAGAAAACTCGTGACAAAATAATCTGAATGATTTAATTACATATACTAATTTATATACACAACCTTCATAATATAATAATAATACTGGTAATATTAATAATAAAATAATAATAGTAATAATAAAACTAGTACTAGTGACTTTAAAATGATGATAATAACAATAATGGCAATGATAGTAAAAATAACAATTATAAAAATAAAACAACAATACTAATAATAATAATAATAATAATAATAATAATAATAATAATAATAATAATAATGATGATAATGATAATAATAACTATAATAATTACCTTAATGCTTACAATAAAAATTATGATAATAATAATAATAATAATAATATATAAAAATAAATAATAATTGATATATATAATCAGCTGTTCCTAACAGCAAACAACAAAATATAAAAAAATATAAAAAAACAAAGAAAAGCGATGAAAACGAAGTGGAGCTTGGGAAGTGAAAAAGAGAGAGAGATCGAGAGGGTTGGGAAGCCGGAGAAGAAGCGGTGAGCGGCGAGATCGGAGATGGGGTCGCGGAGTCTCGGCGGAAGGGAGAGGAGTTCAGAGAAGAGAGAGAGGATGAGGATCGGGAGGGGACTGGGTGGTCCGGTGGTCGAGAGCTCGGTCGGCGGAGCGCTGGGCAAACGCTCACCGGCACGCGACGGCGGTCTTGCGGCGAAGGGGTTCGTCTCGGGAGTGGCGGATGACGGCGGACAAGGCGGAGATGGGAGAGAAGGGAAGAGGAGCGGGCGGCGCTACTCTGGTCGGCGGCGGTCGGAGTGAAAGGGGTGTAGGCGGCTCGCTGAGGCAGAGCTCAGCAGATCTGGACGGCGGCCACGGAGGCGAGGACGCGACGGAAGGTTTTGGGGGCGCCGCTCGTGGAGGAGCGGAGGTCCGACGTATCTGGAGCCGAGTGTTCGTCGGAGAAGGGAAGGTCGGCCGGCAGTCTCGCGGCGAAGAAAGCACGCGCAAGGGAGCAGCGGCCATGGCGACCACGGCGGAGGCGGTTCGCGACACGGTGTCGGTGCTCGCGGAGGTGGCCGGAGAGGTAAGGGTTTAATTTAGGATTTTACTGTTTTCTATTCTTGGTGGCTGTGGTGGCGGTCCGGCCATTGGCCTTGGTGTCGCCGTGGCGGTGGCAGCGGTTGTTGTCGTGGGGGTGATGAATGGTGAGGGCGGTCGGGTCTGGTCGGTATTGGTACTGACGATGGTGGTGAAGATGGTGATGGTTGGCTGGTGGTGAAGTGGAGTCGACGGGGTGGACTGGTAGGTGGTCGGGTTTTTCGACAAGTGGTCGAGGATGTCGATGGTGGTGGTGGTTTGTGTGGGTGGTGTTGCTGGTCGGGTCGACGTATGTCGAGGGTGCGGACGTTAGGCATGGCGGAGATCGGGGACAGGCTAGGTTTAGGAATTTATTGGTGTCGAGGATTGTCGACACAGAAATGGTAAATTGTATATGTAAAATATCATGTTATAAGAATGGAAAGCGGACACGGACACGAAGCACTGCACTTGTGGATGGTGGAATTTATTTGTGGAGGAATTCATGGAAGATGAATAATGTGGAGGAGTACCTGCCTATATTTATAGGATGTGGGAATTCCCACTTTGGATATGATTAGGAATAGATTAAACCCAATTTGGATATTTCCATATTTAGTTTAAAAGCAATCAAATCAAATCCAAATCTAATTAAATCAAATTAAATACTTTTAGTTTAAAATCAAATCAATTTAAAATATAGATAGTTTACTATTTAAATGTATCCATGGAATCAAATCAAAATTTAAACTGTCACAAATATTTCTAAAATATGTTTTCCAAAAATACTTTAATAAATAAATTTCGAAAATAATAAATCTTTTTGAATAATAAATCCTTTTTGAATAATAAAATATTAATATTAAATAATTTCGAAAATATATTATTATTTAAAATAAATAAATATTTATGAAATAAATATTTTTGCACGAAGAATTTTATTATTAATAACTGCTAAAAACAATATACTTTTTATGGCAAGAATAATAATTCTATATAATATTTTGAAAGTGTAAGAAAATAAAAAAAATAATTGTTTTTCTAAAATATGTACGCTCGTACATATTCGCACTCGTCGAGCAAAAATAAAAGTTCGTGCGCGACGTAAAATACGATTACGTGACATACAATACAAAATTTTAAATCGGTACCAAATTTTATAAAAATTTAATAGTAGAAATTTAGGGGTTTTACACAGCACGGGCCATGCGTCCCAAACGTGCTATGCCAGCAACAAGCCAGAAGCATGCGCTCACAATCATGCGCACTGCTAATGGTAAGTTGTACAAGGTCGACTCGAGTGCTGCGGTGCCGAGAACGATCCGACCTTCAAAGCCCTTGTCTCACTTGGGCGCATCTACTGCGTGCACAACCAAATCGAGCAAAGCAAATCCAGTGGTCTTGAACTCCCGTGCCTCCTCCGGTTGTGCATTTGAGGTCTGTTCAAGTCACTCCAAATGCTGTGGTTCCCCCACTACTGATCGGGATGCCTGTTTGGTATTAGATCAGGGGGTGCAGCACTCACTTGACCACCCCGGCGCTTGGCCCTGCCATGCGCCTGAAGGGGGTGCAAAGGTGGCACTCTCCTCCAACGATCTGCGTAACGTGATTACTCACAAGCGCCGATCAGGAGAGTTGACTGACAAGCACGATGCGCCTCTCACGAGGCATACTTGTGTTGTGGTCACTATCAACTGCTGATGCAAAGCGGCAGCTCCACCAAGGCAGTCGATGTTCCAGCGGCTGCAATCATCAACACCTCTCCGACGTCGCCTCGGGAAGAAGGTGTCAACAGAAGAGGAACCAACGGTTGCTTCATGCAACATGATCTCCAACTCCTCGTCAGTCCGAAAGACGACTGGCGGTCTCTCTTCCTCGTCCAAAAGACCAGTCGAGGAAAACCAAGACAGCTGTCTCATCCTCCGAAGTGTTCGAAGGCACTCGAGCGAGGAAGAAGTTCTTGGAGGAAGCTGGGGGTAGTCAGACCCTTGTCGAGCCTCCTTCCGAAGACGAGTGTGTCCAAAGCACACTTGGGACAGATCCTCGAGGCGAAGTCAGCCTCCCAGAAGCCTCTGAAGACGAGGATGTCCCCCAGAACATAGCTGGGGGTAGTCTAGCATCTGCGGACCCGAGTTCCGGAGACGAAGAGGCCCTTCAAGACGGAGCTGAGGGTAAACAGGCCCTTGCAGATGCGCCAGTGGTGAATGTTCTCCCGAACATAGCCGGGGGTAGCCCAAACGAAGCTCAAGGAGAGGCAACCCCGCTACAAGGGAGTGAGGCCGAGAGTGCGGCCTCAACTCATCCATCTACTCCCGGCCGCGTCATGACAGTGAACCTGACTGAGGCTGATGTCGAGTCTGATGCGCCACCAACAGATCTCGTCCGGCGCATAGATACTCTGGAGGGAGGACTCAATACCCTCTCTGCCTCCATGCAAACACTGACTCAGGCAGTGTTCGAGATACGGTCAGCTTTGACCAGGACACCTTCTACCGGTCCCGATCCAGGGGCCAATGGAGAGTCGAGTGTACCCCTTCAACGGGTATCCTCGGACGCAGGTCGCCAAGAAGCACCTCGGACGTCAGAGCCCTCAAATGCTCAACATCCGGTAGTACCACCTTCCCCGACTCCCAGCTCCATGGAAGATGTGGTCGAGATGATCAGGGACCTGCATGAGCGCTTTGAGTCTAAGACGAGACAAGAGGAGCGCCAGAAAATGGGCATCCCTCAGCCTTATCCCCTCGAGTGGAACAAGGTGGTTTATCCTCCAAAGTATAAACCGCAAACATTGACGCCGTACGACGGGAAGGACTCTCCTCGTCGCTACCTGACGTATTTTCAATCTCAGACGGGACATCTTCCGAAGGAGGACGCGCTTCTTACCAGCATATTTGTTGGGGCACTGAAAGGAGTGGCGTACGACTGGTAATGCAGCCTCTCCGACAATTCAATATCTTCCTTCGACGACCTGACGTACCTCTTTCTCGACCGTTTCTACGACGGCAGAAAGGACATGACAATGGCGTCCCTTATAGAGATATGCCAGAAGGAGAAGGAAACAGTTCGAGTGTTCATCGAACGCTTCCGACAAGCCTGCTTCAGACTGCCCCGGGCATGCCAGAACATGCGCTTCTCTCCTCCTGCAGCATGAACATGCTGCCTGCAGTCAAGCTCTGGCTCAACACTACTCCTCCTCCCGACTGGAGCTCCTTGATCATTGAAGCAGAAGCCGCGGAGAAGAAGGCAGCCAACGGTCGTCTTCTGGGAGTCAGTTTTCCTGCCTTCGAGGACAAGGGAAAACGGCCTGCAACCAACAACCCCGCACGAGAGGCAAAGGGAAAGCAGGCATTGTCTGTCAATGCCTCAAAAGGTGCATCAGCACCTACTCAGAAGCCTCCACTTGCATCGAGGCCGAAGGAAGTTTATTCGTTCAATGACGAAGACACCCTGCAGCTCTTTGAGATACTGAAGCAGGGCGACAAGATCAAGCTTCCGGACCCTAAGTGTCCCGATGAGGTTGGAAAAGTGGACAACCCGAGGTATTGTCACTACCACCGGTTTGTCGGACACCCAACCAAGGACTGCTATGTACTCAAGAATTACATCCAGCGCATGATAAATGTGAATGTAATCTCCGTCGACTACGAAGAGAAGACGGTGTCGGCCAACGTGGTGTCACTCCAGTTTGGCACCCTGCCGCCGTCTACAACACAGGATGGCGTTGTCCCCATCCCTAAGGCGACAATGAAGGTGGTTAACTTACCACCAACCCATGACAACGTGAGTGGACTCATCCCACTCACCACATCTCGAGGAGAGATCCTGTGGCTTCACCCCGATCTCGTCTCCGAGGTGACTCAACCGGAGGTACGCCCTACCTCCAAGTCCAAAGGCAGGAAGATCAAGTCTTGCCGCATGGTCTCTTCTTCAGCGAAAGAGGTACTTCCTGTGCAGACGCATTCACAACAGAACGTCCAACCCGACGAAGCTACCGTCGAGGTGGTGCCTCCTGGCACCGTCCCTGCTGTCCAGGACGAGGGCCCGTCTAAGCCCTCAGCAGCCAATAAACAGAAGCAGATAGAGGCCCGCTTCGATAGGCATCTGCGAAAAAAGAATACTTCGGGGCTAGCCAAGCCCCACAACTTCGACATACTGGCACAACTCGTTAGTACTCCTGCCCGCCTATCTCTATTCGAGCTCCTCCATCTTTCCAAAGACTCCCGAGAAGCTCTCTGCGAAGCTCTGAAGGATGCTGAATCCTTTCTCAGTCAGGTCAAGCAGCCGGAAGATCTTCCGATTGTGTGCCAGTACTGTCACTGTACGGAGGAGGTTATCCCCAATATAACCTTCACCCAACAGGACATGTTGCTCAAACACAATCGACACAACAGGCCGCTGTATTATACAGGGTACATCGGTTCAGTCAAGGTGAAGCGGATTCAGATCGATCCGGGGTCTTCCCTCAGCATCATTTCGAAGACGCTGCTCTCAACACTGGGGATCCCAATGTACCGACTGGCGCCCTCCAATACGACAATCAGTGGTTTCAACGCCAGCAAAAGCGAACCACTGGACAAAATACGACTAAAGTGCCACATCGGTAACCTTAGAACCGAGGTCACTTGTTATGTCGTGGATGCTGAAGTCAACTACAATATTATGTTGGGTCGCCCATGGCTGCATGAGTACATGGTGGTGCCATCCACGCTCCACCAATGTATGAAGTACGTGTCCACCAACAACGTCATCTGTACGGAGTTCGCGAACATCGACCCTTTTAAAGGGATTGAAGCCTACTTCACCGATGCCGACTTGTACAAGTCACCTGACGAGGAGGAGGCCAATGATACTGATGACAAAGCAGAAACGGCAGCAGAGCCGGACATGGAGCCTGAGGTCACTCTCGATGCTCCTTTGAAAATTCGACTCAAAGGCAAACCGCCTCAGAAGTTGCCCCCCATGAGCATTAAGCTATCCGGAAAAGCACCAGCTGCTCCTCAACCTCCCCTGAAGATACGGCTCAAGGGAAAGCCCCCTCAAACATCGGCTCCCCTTGTGGCAAAACTACAGGGGAAGGCGCCAGTCACCAGAGACACAGCAGAGGCACCTCTGAAGGTGCGTCTTAAGGGCAAGCCGCCGCCATCCCAACCGCCGGAGAAGGCTCATACAGTCCTCTCGGACTCCCAGATCAACGCTGTGGTGGACCCTCCCGATCCTACTACAGTGCTTACAGATAAAGAGCTGAGGGAATATATCTCGGCCGATGTAGATGCCCCATCTCTCGACAATGTAATCCCACGGGATAAAATCTCTCATTTCATCAATAATAGAGTGTCTTTTAATTATTCTAGTCTTCCACATTGGAATGCCATGTATACATTAGATAACGCTCTACGGTTGTTGCAAACACAAATAACGACCGTCCATCATGTAAATCGAGTAGTCCCGTCCCAAGGGGTTTGTTACATAGTCCCACCACGGAGTCGAGACGAAGAATCCATCATCTTCGGCAAGGTCGAGCGTCATCAAGACCTCCCTCCACTTGAGCCAGAACCAGATGCCGGCAGAATATAACTCTATCGGTACACGGACAAGGCAAAGTACCTCATCCAAAAGATGGATTATGACCTAAAAAGCGACAAAGGCCTGAACTACGGCAAAGGTCGACGTCTCCCTCTCCGACATCGAACACCTAAAGGAAAGCCGCAGGACTACTACAACAAAACTCGACGGGGGGTAGGCTATGTCACGCCGCCGTCAACTCCAGAGAGTTCAGACGCAGAGGAAGTTGAACATTCTCACTCATCTGAAGCGTCAATATGGGATTCCGATACCAGTATCGGATCTATCTGCACAATCTCAAGAAGAAGAAGGCGAAAACCAAGTGTCAGAATTCTTCGAAGAAGAACCCTGGGCTCAACGCCTAGGACAGCAATGGGAGTCCCGTTTCGAATTACGTGAACCTCCTACCGAAGATGAAGTCGAGAAGATCAACCTTGGGGATGGATCTTCTTCCAAACCCATCTTCGTCAGCAAAAGCCTAAAAGGAGAAGACCGGGAATCTTTAATCCAACTGGCTAAAGAATATATCGATGTCTTTGCCTGGAGCTATGAAGACATGCCGGGACTTGATCCCCAGATTGCGATGCATAGGCTGAACATCTTACCTGATGCCAAGCCTATCAAATAACAACAGCGGTACTTCCGTCCGGACATCATGAACGCCATCGATCAGGAGGTAGACAAACTCTTGACCAGCAGTTTCATCCGTGAAGAGCAACACCCAGATTGGGTAGCCAGCGTCGTCCCCGTCACCAAGAAGAACGGGAAGATACAAGTCTGTATCGACTTCAGAGACCTCAACTCTGCTTGCCCGAAGGACGAATTCCCGCTTCCAATCACCGACGTGATGATCGATAACCTATGTGGCTTCGAGTGCATGTCTTTCATGGACGGGTATTCGGGCTACAACCAGATCAAGATTTTCTCCGATGATGCAAGACATACGTCATTCAGGACTCCAAAGGACATTTTCTGCTACACAGTGATGCCCTTCGGCTTGAAGAATGCTGGTGCAACATACCAACACGCTATGAGCACCATTTTCCGTCAACACCTTCGCAAGACAGTCGAATGCTATGTCAACGACATTGCAGTCAAGAGCCGTCTCAAAGGAGATTACCTGCAAGACCTCAAGACAGTCTTCAACCTCATGCGGGCGCATCAACTCAAGATGAATCCCGCTAAATCCTTCCTTGGGGTTTCGAGCAGAAAGTTCTTGGGCTTTATCATCACGGCGAAAGGCATTCATGTCGATCCCGAGAAGACCAAAGCAATTCTTGATATGGACCCTCCGAAAAATCTTTGAGAACTTTGAGGCCTACAGGGGCGTCTGGCGTACATCCGGAGGTTCATAGCAAACCTTTCCGGCAAATGTCAACCCTTCATCCAGCTCATAAAGAAGGGAGTTTCTTACGTCTGGACAGAGGAATGCCAAAAGGCTTTCAACGACATCAAAGCCTACCTGACGAGCCCTCCAGTTCTGGTGGCACCCGTCGCCGGCAAACCATTCCTCCTCTACGTCCGTGCCATGGATCATTCCCTCGGCGTCCTGCTAGCTCAGAACAGTGACACATGCTATGAGCAAGCAATCTACTACCTCAGTCGAACTCTGATCGGGGCCGAACACCGGTACAACCCCGTTGAAAAGAAGTGCTTGGCTCTGGTATTTGCCATCCAAAAGACTCGTCATTATGTCTCGGGCCAGACAATTCATGGCATTTCCCGAGTCAATCCGCTCAGGGTCCTCATGACGAAGCCAGGATCACTGAACTCCCAGCTAGCCACATGGGCGATCTTGCTAACACCATACAACATGGTATTCGTTCCACAGAAGGCTGTTAAGGGTCAAGCTCTGGCCGACTTCTTAGCTGCACACCCCATCCCGGAGTCCTCAAGACTCTATGAAGACATCCCGGATGAGGTCCAAGAATCAAACATCACCGAAGAAGGCTCCATCTGGCGGATGTTTTTCGTCGGTGCTTCAAGAACAGGCCCCAAAGGCCAAATCATCGTAGGAGTGGGGGTGGTACTAGTCTCCCCCGATCAGCTGGTCATCCAGCGTGCTTACTCCCTTTCAAAGTCGTGCTCCAATAACGTGGCCGAGTACAACGAGCTCATTATGGGACTCCAGCTAGCACAACAGATGGAGGTAAAACATCTGGAAGCCTACGGCGACTCAAAGCTCGTCGTAAATCAGATCAGAGGGCAATACGAGGTTTGCCATGAAGATCTGATCCCCTAACATAAAATTGCATTGAACATCATTTCAACCTTTACTGGGTTTTTCATCGAACACGTACCTCGTCTACAAAATCTAGAGGCTGATGCTCTGGCTGGCCTTGCAGCCTCTTTGGCGGCACTCCTTGGAACTCAACATTATGTCACGATAGTGGGTCGAGACTTGGTCTGCCCTAAAAACAACCTGCGCTCACAAGTGGCCCACGCCATGTCAGCGGGTGCCGGTATTAATGTCCGGGATTGGAGATTCCCGTTCATCGACTTCGCTGTCTACAAAATTTTCCCAGAGGACCCGAAAGAAGTTGTCTCGGTCAGGAGACGCTCTCTTTGATTTTACTATGATACGACTACTAAAATGCTGTACCGACTTTCCTACGATGGACTTCTCCTTCGATGTTTGTCTAACGAAGAAGCAGCCGAAGCCCTTCGAGAAGCTCATGATGGAACCTGCGGGGCCCATCAGCCCGGTCCTAAGTTGAAGGATCGACTACGACGCATAGGCTATTATTGGCCAACCATGGCCGCTGACGCTGTTGAATATGCTAAGAAGTGCCATGCGTGCCAGCTGCACGCAGACTTCATTCATACACCGTCCGAACCACTACATCCTACAGTCACCTCCTGGCCCTTCGAAGCTTGGGGAATGGACATTGTGGGACCAATAACCCCTCCTTCATCGAGAGGACACCGCTTCATCCTAGCAATCACCGACTACTTCTCCAAATGGGCAGATGTAGTTCCTCTGGCAGAAGTGAAAAGGTCCAGGGTGATCAGCTTCATCAAGCACCACGTCATCTACCGTTTTGGGGTACCCCGGAGAATCATCCACAATAATGGTCCTCAGTTCATCAGCCATGTCTTCAGCCGATTCTGTGACAAGAATCGCATTCAAAACGTGGCATCAACCGCCTACAATCCGGCAGTAAACGGATTGGCAGAGGCGTTCAACAAAACTATTGTCAGGCTACTCAAAAAGGTCGTCTCATCTAACAAACACGACTGGGATGAAAAGCTTGGCGAATGCCTTTGGGCTTACCGCACAACGGTACGGACCCCGACAGGCAACACACCATTCTCCTTGGTCTACGGGAGCGAAACGGTACTGCCTCTCGAGATTCAGATACCCTCACTCCGCGTAGCAATCACAAACCAACTCACAGAAGAAGACAATCAACGTCGTCGTCTGCGGGAACTGGAGGCACTTGACGAAAAGCGTCTCCTAGCTCAACAACGTATCGAACTCTACCAAGCCCGTATATCACAGGCTTTCAACAAGAAGGTCAAGCAGAGGACTTTCCAAGTTGGCGACCTGGTCCTGGCAGTCAGGAGGCCGATGGTGTTGACTCACAAAGCACCAGGAAAGTTCGAGCCCAAATGGGAAGGACCTTTCATCATCGAGACGGTATACTCAAACGGTGCTTACTGTCTCGCCAAACCCAATGCGGACTTGTTCATGATGCCCATCAACGGCAAGTTCCTAAAGAAGTACTACTCTTGACATCTTTTCAGACATGTACTTCCATTCCACAAAATTATACGCTTCCGGAACCCAGTTGTTCCGTAGCATCCTCCAGTAGAAGGACAACCACGTCTACATCACCTCTGAGTTGTCCCCCCTACACCCTACAAGGCGAAATCTTACACCCCGTAAGACCATGCTATCCTTCATGTTTACCACGTCCACATTACCTCTGAGTAAACATCCCGTACAGACAACCCCCGTGTTGCCGTACATCGATCGCAGAACTTCCACGTCCATATTACCTCTGAGTAGTTCCGTGCATCTCCCAGAGTCATTCCTACCACGTTCATAACACCTCTGAGTAGGAAGACTCTATCATTTGAACCCCATATTTGCCACGTCCATATTACCTCTGAGCAAATACATTGGGTCCTTCAAACTTATTATCTATATCAGAAACCAAGGTACGCAAAAGATAATAGGTCCATACAAGTCATCAAAGTTCATGACAAGCAAAAATGAACACATCGCAGAAAATGGTGTACTTCTTTATTTCTAAAAAAGGGAGAGTAAATGATTACACTATCCCCAGCAAGAGTTGCAAAAATACAAAAAATAGAGACTACAAGCCCTAAATGTCCCCAGGGTTGGCGGAAAGCTCTGCAATTCGGTGTTTCAAGTCTGCTGCCCGAGTCTCTACAGTCGCCAAGACTCGACGTTCAGCTTCTTGATGCATCGCTTCGACAGCCTCAGCAGATGTTTCATTCTCGTGCTTCTCATCAAGCTATTGTCTCTGCTGAACTAGGGTAAGAGCTCGGAGAGTGAAAGCTGCTTCCTCCTTCTTGAATGCTACGTGTTCAGCCTGGACACGTTCAGCGTCCGATAGGAGTCGGGCCCGCTGATCCTCAAGGCGGCACATCTGTGCGTCAATCTCCACGATATTTGCATCCAACGCAGCTCACATCTCCACTGTCTCCCGTGTAGACTGAGATAACCGCTCCACTGCAGCTTCAGTCTCAGACACTTCGCGTTCCCAGACACTCACAGTGGCCTAGTAGGAAGACACGATCTCGGCGAGCAACTTCTCCTTCTCCGCATCTATCAGGATGGACAGGTCATTCTGCTGGATACGCCCTAATTCAGAAAGCTGCTGGTCCAACTCAGCCACCGTGGCTTCCAGAATGTCGGCCATATGCTCGTGGCCCGGGTGAACACGGATCAAGTTGATATGAGGCAATGCCAGAGTTCTTGCCGTCGTAAAGCTCCCCTTGGCGTCCATCACTGCCGACACCCCCCTTTGTAGCATTTTGTACACCGCCTCAATAATGAATCTCACATATTCATCTGCGTCTGCCAGCACCTGTGGTGTCATGACAGGAATTGGAGGAGCTACCCCAGTTGGCGGACCGCAAGAAGACCCGCCAACCTCAACCTGCGAGGCTTGAACCTCGGCATCAATAGGCTCTTCATCAACAGGGGCCGGACTACTAGCCCGAAGAGCCAAAGGAGCAGAAGGAGCTGGCACAGGTGTCGAGATAGTACCCCAAGTGGAAGGAGCAACAGAGGGTTCCATCACACCCTTTCCCTTCCCGAACTTGGAAGTACCACCGATGTCAGCGACCACCTCTCCAGTCCCCAACGCGCTATCAACAGCCAATACCTCCCCTGGTAGAACGGAGAGATCAACACTTGTCTCCTGACCCGCCCCAGGAGTCGGGACCGTCAGACGAGTCTCTTTATCAAATCCCTCTACAGGGACAGGATCGGTCACTACCTCCTGATTGGTAGCCACCTCAGCTTCCGCCGCTGGGTCTGGGGTAGGGCTTGGCAATAATGCAGCTGACCTCCCTTCATCATAACAAGGAGGGGAATCAATCCTCTCCTCTGTTTCAACCACATCTGTTGCCCCCGTAACAGGCTCTTGCAACTCTGGAGCAACGTCATCCGAAGACGACGAACTCTACCCCATATCATCACCAGGAAGCCTCGTGTCTGCTGGACCCTCTGCATCCAAGGCCCCAGCCGCGGCCTTTATCATCTCGGACGCTGCTGCATCCTTAGTTTCCCTTCTGACATAATCCGAGGACGCTGGAATCTCCACGACAACAACATCCTCCGGATTCTCCTTCATAGGAGACATCATAGTCGGCGGGATGCGCCCTTCAGACGAACCCGCCATCTCCTTTGGCATGCTTCCACCAGATTTTGGATTACAAGGCTTTCTTTTTAGCGGCTCATGTACAAAAGGAAAGCATTGATTACATAAAATGTTGAACCCAAACCAGACTATGTGGGCATCCTTACCTCTGTAGATGCTAAATCCGATGACACCATCGGTGATGATGTCTTCTTTAGCTTCTTTGACGCAGGAGATCCAGCCCCTACATCTGCACGCCGTTTCGGTTGATCAACCGAAGGTGCAGCCTGACCCACCCCTGGTGGACGGTGTGGTCGAGCCCTAGCCAATACATGCCCAGTTACCGCTAATGGGGTGCCTGCAACGAGACTCGTCTCCCTATCATACCCGAAAGGCGCGTAAGCCATAACACAGTAAAACTTGGCAGCTGAGTAAAGAATGGGCAACCGCGGATCCTGGGCAGGCAGCATAAAATGAGCTCCGGTACATCCAGCATTATAGTAATGCCAAGCTCGTGCGCCATCCAACAAACTTCCAGCATACCCCAGGGTGATACTGGGATTGTCCAACATTTGCTGCGCATAACAAAATTGACGTGCAAAGCGGCTCGGTAAATACGCTTCCAGGAAGCACAGATTCCTGTTCCGGTACACCAGGTGGGATGGCCGAATACTCTACAACCAGCGAAATCCCCATAGAGGTAGGGCGGTGGCGTCTTCACCTGAATCCCTTAAGTCTTCGTTGGCCTCAAAACCCAAGAAGATCGGACCAACTTTGGTGATCTTCCATCCCTGAAGATGGGATAAAACCCTTCTGCAAACAGGGACGCCAGTGTGCGACCAACTCCTCTGGTAGAAACAGCGGAGGAATGCATCTCCGGCCCTGTAGTCTTCTTCTGAACCCGGACTCATTACGTTGGGATGGTGTAAAATTAACCACCCCATCAAATAGTGAAACGGCAGTTCAGTACGCGGGAAGTTATCTTTTTGACCTCGGTCATGAATCATATTTCCTGCGAACTCGCGTAAACCTTGCAGTAAATTTCATACCATTGCGGGGAGTAGAGCCAGGCACCGGCCAAAGACTAACTTCACAGCTGGCAGGATCAAGTGCCGGGAAACTCTCTCTACAGAGCCGGATCCGCCCGGGAAGACATAATCCCGAAGCCAAACCATGAGATACGCGACCAATACTGCTTTTGACGACATTCGATGAGCAAGATGCCAGAAACAGCTGTAGGAGCGTTCATCAGACTGCTGGTCCTCATTTTATCGAGGATTCTTCTCATCTAACCTGCTCATCTCAGAGAGCACTTCGCTACGAGAGAGCGCCGGCGGAGTGGAGAATTGCGAGGGATCCTCATTGTCTTGCCTAAAGATGTAATCTCTCCAAGCGGTCACATGAGGCAGCAATCCGCTCTTGTCCCTCTTCTGCATATAGTAATGATGACTAGCCACTTCCTTAAAGACGGCCGTCATCTCCTCAGCCTTGTCCCCCAGGACTTGAAACTCTTCGTTGGTCGAAAAATACTCTTTATAGGGTTCCGATCCCCAAGGGAGCTTTGATACCTCATACATCTCATGAAGTGCGAGCCCTAACTCCCCTACCGGAGTAAAAAAGGTCCCGGTATGGATATCAAACATCTCCAAGAGTACGAGAAACATATGCCTGTTAATGTCAACACCTGCCTGGGTGGCACGAATCACGGCAGTCAGCCCAATTTCTCGGAGCTCAGTCTGGAACCTCGACAAAACCCAGAGTGTCAGTTTGTCCCATTTGGAAACATAATGACACCAACCCTCTACCCGAAACTCTCCTTTCGGGTATGCACGTTCCATCAACAGCATGCGATGTGCAAAAGTGAAGGCACTATGGGCAAATATATCAAGGGGAACATCACTGTAAATGCTCCCAGGGCGTAGAGTCCGCCAGGTGAAAGAAGACCCAGACCGCACTGCGGTCAAAGTATCTTTCCGATCGGAAGTTGAATCAATTTTGATGATGCCAGCCACCGCCCCCCCTGAGAGGGAGTAAGATCCTAAGACATCCTCCTCTTGGAAGCGAGACGACAGAAGGCCATCAAAGGACATTGATGTTCAAGTTGCATAATGGTCATATGTACTCCTTTTACTGTGAAAAACCAGTCTTCCTTGACCTTCAACACTGTTGCTTCAGTAGAAGTAAGGCGGTCCCCAAACAGGAACTCAGGCTTCAAGAAGGTCACTTTATCAGATGTGGCAGATTTCAAAACTCTACGCTCCATCATCCATTTGAGGAACCCATACTGCTGTTCCCAGATTTGAGTCATTCTCTTGGGATGCTGGTCCAGCATAATAGCGGTTTGAGCAGGGTTTATCACTTCCTTGTTATAATCTACTCCCGTCTGGCAGAGGGCAGCGTCCAGGAGCACTTCACTCAAGATTGGGATGGGCATCGACACTAGCAAAGGTTCGAAAAAATGTTAAAAATAATAAAAGAATCTGAGCCTCATCAAAAGCGCATAGCGCGTCCGAAAGCTTTGACGCATCATCATGGTGGAAACCCATGCGCATCAGCAACGGAGCTTCAGCGCGTCATCAGGGTGTGTGCCCATGCGCGTCAGCAGTGCTTCGGCGCATCATCAGGGTCTAAACCCATGTGCATCAGCGGTAGTGCTTCGGCGCATCATCAGGGTCTAAACCCATGCGCGTCAGCAGTAGAGCCTCGGTACATCTTCAGAGCTTAAACCCATACACGTCGGCGGCAAAAACTTCGGCATATCACCAAAAGACTCAAGGTCTATGTGCGTTGGTGTACGTAAAACAAAACTTACCAATCACCTCCGGCCGAACTTCGACAGGCCGAAGGGGAACATCGGCCACTGCAGCTTTCACCGGCTCCTTTCCTTTGCCAGCGCCGTCGCGAGGAGTCTTGGAAGCCATTTCTTTGAGAGAAGAAAAGTTAGGGTTTTTGAAGAAGAACTCTAAAAAAAGCAAAAGCAAGGAGAAGAAGAACTCTCTTTCTCTCTCTCCATCTCTTGCCTATTTATAGGGCTTGGTCGCACGCGTGAACCGATGATGTGTGATCTCAGCCGTCGCCTCGGGTTCTGTGAAAAGATAACCATAAATAAAACTAAAAAAGATCATCATTAATCTTTTTCGGTTACCGAGGCGTCATTATTTGTACTAACTAAGCGGAGCATGCGCCCCATCACTGATACGCGGAGTATCTATGTGCCCCGACGGTCATGCGCCTCCACCACCATGCTTCTTATTCAAAGTATTCTAAAACTTATCCAAAAGTTTTGAAAACTTTGAAGGGGGTCTTGTAGAAGCATGAAATTTCAGAACCAGAAAGTCTATACGCCAGACTACCTGTGCCAGAGCTTGGACAAAGTGCTTCACAGCAAAAAACAACAAACATAGACATTGAAAGAGGACTTTTTATTTAACATATAAAAGTTTATTACATGTCTAAAGAGAGATTGTACAATGGAGAATTTCTACAAAGAAAGGATCCTAAGTCTACAGCCAGCAGCCACCATGCGTCCTCAAGTAGGTGCAGCAATCAACATGCGCCCTCAGCCAGGCGCATCCCACCATGCGCACTCAGCAAGGCGCATCCTTTTCAGCAGCTCAGTTATGTGCATCCACAGTTATGTGCATCCCCTCAGCAGCGCAGTTATGTGCCGCTTTTCCAGCCAGGCTCACCTGATAAATGCTTCGACTAATGAAGCATTTAACCCTCTGGCTGGAACCATGGAAGAGAAGAGCACCGCAAATCTGTGGCCAGGGGAGGCTTCGAAAGAGCCTCCAAAGGCGAAAGAAGACCGTGATAGAAACCGCGATTAAAGGAGCAGCTTTCAACACAACCAGAGTGGACAACGCCCACTTTGAAGGAAGAAAGAGCCTAGCACCGCCATTCCGATCTACGACTCTTCCAGAATAACGAAGACGAGGCCCGAGTATCCTTGTCTTTGGATGCAACAGGCACCTTCCGCCTGCCTCGGAAGCCCTCGACTCCGACTTTTGGATGTAACAGTCATCTTCAAGTGCATCAATGAAGACACTGCGTCGCATCTTCACCCTCGGGAGCATCTCGTCAACAAAATGCATTCGAGTACACAAGTTCATGTCGGAAAGACGTGAGAGAACGAGAGGCCGACCCTCTCTCCATACCACTATTTATAGGCCGGGCAAATCAAACCCATGCGCCAAGTGGATGGCTTTCCAAATTTTGTGCAATAAATTTGCATTAAATGGATGAACCGGACGCTTCAAATTCAGCCAAGTCAAAATGGCTATTTAAAGCACTCAAAGAACGTAACAGTTGCACCATCAAAGATGTCTCAAGAAGCGGATGTGCCGGCCAGACCGCGCATCACACAGACGCGCCCTTCAACATCAAGCGCATCATACAGACGCGCCCTTCAGTACCAAGCGCATCACAGGAGATGCACCCCCATGCATCCCCATACGCCTAGTAGAACGCCAACCGACGCGCCCACTCAGCTGTCCATCGAATGTCACAAACATTAAATGCTGAACTGACAGAGTTGGCAGTACGCCTCCCAAAGTCTGAACAGTCGGCAGCTTTTTTAGAAGACGAAGCATCGCCAACGTCAGTATCATCATTACTCCCCTCCGATGGCTACTGCCACGTGGCCACCTAACCATCTCGTATGCACCTCCACGGCCATGTACCCAAATCTGTATACGCCTTAAAAGCTGTGCGCCTCAGACTTTTCATTGATCCCTAAAGACAGAAAGAAAGTCACTGTTACAACTCTGCATGCGCCTCAAAAGCAATGCGCCCCAGACTTCTTCCTGATCCCAAAAGACAGGAGTAAAGTCACTATCGAAGCTCTGCATGCGCCTCAAAAGCCATGCGCCCAGGATGGTCCGTGACTCATAAAGGTTACGAGCCAATGTCTCCTCATGTGCCCAATCTCTGGCGTATCCTACCAGATCATTCCCTCCACCAAATCCGAGATCTCCGAGCCATGGGTCGACGACACGTGTCCTTTGACTCAACTCATCCAAGATCTCAGCAACAGAAAGATCTTCTTCTCCGTTACGTGCCGGTTCACAACATCAATATGAAGAAGTCAACCCCCTCGATCAGGGCACATCGTCCATGCACCTCCATTAGCAATCAGCACGTGGCATCCCCGCGTACAGGCGTATCCTACATATGTGCGCATGAGCAGCCAGCCTGCAAAACTATAAATAGAGGGATCATCTTCTTCTTTTACACACACGCGGACCAATCTACGTACATACATATCAACCTCCACAGCGAACAGACAGAGACTTCGCACCACCAGAGAGGCAGATACAGACACTCAACATCTTCCTCCTCTCAGCAAGCTCCAGCACCTAGAGCAATCCAGACCTTCAGAGAACCGATAACCGTCATCAGATCGTCAACGGAGTCAACGCATTACCACTAACTCCATTGGCATAAGGAACCCAGATTAAACAAAAGTGTACTCCTAAGACTACGTTTAAGTCCTATATGGTAACACTGTTCTGTTTGTATTAAAATTTACAATCAAAGAATTTTAATGGCAAACAAAGCCGATGACGATTCATCTTTCCAGAATGAATCGACAGCCGAGCGCTAAGCCGGGGACCGCTAGCCAGCCAACAACTCCCCGCCCAGCACCTAGCACCAAACTGGGGGTCGCTAGTACGCTAACGACTCTACGTTCTGCTCCACTAGTAGAGCCCCTGATGATTAAGCTACCCAAGTCATCCTTACAGTCTTCATTGACACAGGGGGTGGCCGAAGAAGAGTCAGAGCTGGCCAAGTATGTGGCTGCTCACACTGCTATTCCATCCGTAGATGATGTAATTCCACTGGAAAAGATACCTTACCTCATTAATAAAGGGATATCTTTGAACTACCTCGAGCTTAATAAGCTTTGTACAATGTATGCCATGGAACACGGTATAGGTACCCACCTACACACACAGGTGACAAATGCTTACACCGCGAACCAACTTACTCCCGTGGAAGACGCCTGCTTCATAGTCGAGGGAGAGGACCATCCAATCATCTTCGGCCGGAAGAATGATCCACAACCCTTCAGGATAGAAGAAGTCGATCACGAACCCGACGCCAGAAGACTACCCCTTTATTTGTATAGCTCCCAATCCTAGTATCTCATGCAAAAACAAGGATATGATCTGGAGACTATGCCAGGCTTAAATTATGGCACTGGTCGGCGATTACCCTTATAATTACCAGTTCCGGCTGGAAAACCACAGGATTACTACAACAAGACCAGATGTGGGCTAGGCTATATTACACCTGCAACGACCCCTGAAAGCTCAGATGAGGAATACGACTGGCATTCACACTCAACCGGATCACCAATTTCTGATTCGGATGTCAGCATCGGGGACGTATTCAGGCAAGTCTTGTCTGTCAATATGGCATTCGCCGACGCCTATAAAGAAGATGAAGACATTTCTGAACTTCTTGAGTTAGAGCCGTGGGCCCAAGAGCTAGATGCACAATTGGAAAAGCGGTTCGAACAAAGAGAGCCCCCCCACAAAATATGAGGTCATGCAAGTTGACCTCGACAATGAGTCTTCCCTAAAACCAATCTTCGTTAGCAAATATCCGACAAACGAAGAGCGGGAATCGCTACTACAACTCGTCAAAGAATATATTGACGTGTTCGCCTGGAGTTATGAAGACATGCCAGGGCTAAACCCCGAGGTTGCACTCCACAAGCTCAACATTCGTCCAGAAGCAAAGCCGATCAAGCAACAGCAAAGACGTTTCCGCCCAGACATCATGAACTCTATCGAAGCTGAGGTCAATAAACTGATAGCCAGCGGCTTCATCCGGAAGGAGCAACATCCAGACTAGGTCGCCAACATAGTACCAGTCCTCAAGAAGAATAGGAAGATTCGAATTTGCATCAACTTTCAAAATCTAAATGAAGCATGTCCCAAAGATGAGTTCCCTCTTCCTATCACGGACATCATGATCGACAACACGTGTGGCTTTGAGCGCATGTTATTCATCAGTTGTATTTCGCCTTTCAATTTCGAGGACAAAATTCTTTTAAGGAGGGTAGATTTATCACTACCACATTTCTAGTGTGAGGGTATTTTTATCATTTTTAGGGGTAATTTAAATTTATTAGAATTAATTAGAATTTATGGGAATTTTTAGGAATTATTTGAGATTGTTTGAACTAGGTTGACTTTTGACTAGTGTTGACCTTGTAGACCAACCTAGGAGCTAACCCTAGTTAGTTGGCCTTGGTTAGGATTTGTGACTCTAGTCTAACCTAGTCTAATCTATGGTTAAGTCATTAGAACCTATTTAGCTATAGGAATTAGAAAGCCATAAGCCATGACTTATGACTTAGAGTCTTTATTAATTAAATCTACCTTAGCCTTTGTAACTTGGCCCAAGGCCCAATGTTTTGGCAAAACCCTAACCCTAAGGATGTATGGCCGGCCACCTATTTGCCTAGGGATCCCCACTATAAAACCCCTCCTAAAATCTAGGGTTGCCTCTTTCTTAGGAAAAGCCCTAATTTCAAGGTGGTTAGTTTTATTGCATTTTAATTTCTAGAACTCCTTTCCTCTTCCTTTTTCTTTCTAAATTGTTCCAATAGGTCCTGATATGACTGTTATTGCTGTTGTTAAGGTCTCATCTCAGTTTGAAGTTGTTTTGGATTGATTGGGTCATCAAGTGGAGAGCATTGAATATGGGGTTTTCTATTGGAAGTTCATCAAGAGGTAACTCACTCAAATCTCTATGGATTTTCAATTAATCTTCATGTATAGGAAGCCCTAAGGGTCCTCCTAAGGTCTGGATAGGATTCGTGTCGAGTATCAGTGGTTTTGTGTCCGTTCTGGACACGTATCAGAAGCTAGGACAGAGTATTCGACGAAATACCTCAAAGGACATTTCGATCGGGTTTGTCCAATGTTTTTGAATAGAAAATATGATTTTGATCTGGTTTATAGGTTCCTGTCCTTGTGTCATAGTTTTCGTGTCGTTCTATTTCAATTTTGTGGTGTGGACACGCACTTACACACGCTCGTGCGCGTGCTAATGTGTTCCCCTGCCTATCGGGGTCTGTAGCGGACACGACACGACACGTTTTGGGCTAAAACTTTGGTGGCACTTGGGACTCATGACTGATATGTCACAGACCAATTTTTAGCTCATCTTGTCGAGCGGTTTGAGAGAAATCTCAACCATACCAATTTTCCAGTGCACTGCACAGTATTATTTTTGGCTACTTATACGGGCCTCGTGTCCGACACTAACACGTTGTGGACACTGGACAGGGGGCCTATGAGGTAGCCCTATAGGTGGGCTACCCATGTGTATGACCACGCGATCCTCTCGTGTCTTGTGTCGTGCACACGACACAAGTGCACGTGTGCACGAGACAGTGCACTGACAGTACACTGTACAGTATCTGTGTGCCCGATTGGTGTTTGTTGTATGTGGACACGCCGTGTTCGGCTATGGTGGACACGAGACAATCACAATGACACGTGTACACCCTATAGTTTCATCACCAGCCATTAGACTCGTATTTTAGTTTGGTTTCAACATCAATTTTCTTATTACCTTAATTTACTGATACATGTTATTTTCAGTTTATGTCCAGTTTTAAATTCAACTTTGGCAATCATTTTAGCTAGTTTAAATACTGTAAATCACATGTTTAGATCCCTAATATGGTTCTCCTATAAGTTATCCACCTGTGTGCAAGTTTTGGGATGATTTTGTTGAGTTTTGAATTCGAAATTTGATTTCAAGAGTTGGACTGTTTCAGGAAGACTGATAAGTGATTTCCTTTCCTATTGTTTCCCCACTGTCCAGTTTTGGACTGAATACTACACCCACACACCATTGCACTCAAGCACTCACACACATTGTATTTTCTGCCCTTTTCTTCACTGATTTAATTTCCTACTCACTGTCTTCCTGTGAACACTCACACACACTGTCCTCTTCTTCAATGATTTCAATTCCTGCATATATATAGGTGAGCCCTGTGTACACACACATACTTTTAATTATCTTTCCACACATACAGCTGCACTTGTTTACCTACACACCAATTCATGTTGTACCACATACAAATTCTCATGTTTCCTATATGCCTACCTAATGTAGAGTACTTTAATGAACCTCTAATATATGTGTCTATATATAATGCAATGTATTTATATTGCAGGTTAATATATACATTGTGATATACATGTTCCTATGTATGTGAGTGTGGTTTTACATATAGATATATATAGAGTATGGGGGAATGCCATGATAGTATACATATGGGGTTGTTGGGTTATGCAAATTCATGTTTGTGCCTTATGTGTATACATGGATATTACTATAATAGGCATGTATACACTTGTGTTGAGAATAGGCCTAGGAAGTTTGGTATAGCTTGGTGAGCCTAGATAGGGCTTGTACTACATTATTAGACTTAGTATAGACTAGTTAGACTTGTTAGACCTAGTTAGTTGAGTTTAGACTTGATTAGACTTGGTTGACCTAGTTTGACTTCTAGGGTTGACCAAAGTTGACCAAGAGTTAACTTTGGCCTAGATTGACCTAGAATCATGTAGAATGCATAGTAGGACTCCATTTTACTATTCTGGACTTGTTGTGACTTGTGCTGTTATGATTAGGAGCCAGACACCACTCCTCGGACGGTACTTTTCATATTAGACACTCAGTTACAGGCGAGTACATTCTCTGATCATTTCATATCCTGCTTAAAATTATTTCCTGCAATAGATTACTTTTCTTGTACTGTCACGTTGGTCACACGGATTGGTACTATATGGATCCCTTCTTGAGATGTTATCCTTAGGGAGCATCGGGTACTACATGTTCTGTGCGTTTCACTTACATGGCGTATCATATGCTTCATTGGTTCTTTGATCACTTACGACATATACTCTTATGATCGTAGAGTCTTCCTAGAATTCTTATCCCATTTATGGGACTACTATGTATCACCTTCGGGGTCTATCACCTTCGGGGTCTATCATCTTCGGGGTCTATCACCTTCGGGATCTACTACCCTTCGGGGGCTGTTACATAGCATCATATAACATAACCTGGCTGGATCCTTGTGTATTGATTGGGGGTACGGGGGAGTAGAAATGGACATATGAATAATACCCAAGTAGTATCTTATCAGAATCTCTTCCATAGTGTCTTATCAGAATCTCCTATACCATTTACATGTCTATATTGTACTCTGACTCACTAGTCACATGATAGTTCTCTATTTATAGTAGATATTTCTCTTACAGCTTTCTCTCTCTGTTTACATACTGCACTTCTTTTAGTACTTGTATCTTACTTTACTGCATGATTATATCTTCTAACCTGCTATGATCTGTTGAGATGTACTGTACTCGCTCCTGTCCTGACTGGACCTGTTGAAAATATTATAGAGGACGAGGAGGAGGCTTGCCTGGACACTTACTACGGGGCAGCCTTAGATGACACCTGCGAGCTGGACCCTCAGGAGGACCCAGCTCTAGCTGAGGAGATCACCCTGATTGCCTATACTAGACTAGTTAGGCTTATCTTACTTTTGTAGTCTTGAGACATGTTCTAGTTAGACTTTATTTTGGAGTTCAGTATTGTATATATTCTTTCATCTGAGACCTTATATTGTGGGATATTGCTGGGATTACCTTAGACTGCTTTTATCTATTTTGTTCCTTGAGTTCTATTTCATATCGTGCTATCTCTTTCTTAGTTGTGATTGAGTTTTCTATTACTATGTCACTCCCAATCGGGGAGTATAAACTGTTTAGAGATATATTGTTAGATGTTGACCTAGGACAGCGCTCTACCGCCGACACTGCGGCGTAGGCTGGGCGTTGTTACGTTCTCGTACCCTCACAGTGGGTGCGGGTCGTGACATCGGCGATCATACGATGGAATACTGCTTCGGTATCTATCAAATACAGAAGCCAAAGAAGTTGTACGCGAAGCTCACGACGGCATCTGCGGGGCCCATCAGCCTGGCACAAAATTGCAAGGCCGCCTTCGTCGGATGAGCTATTACTGGCCCACAATGGTTGCAGATGCGATAGACTTTGCAAGAAAGTACAAAGCCTGTCAAGTCCACGCAGATTTCATCTACCAGCCATCCGAGTTTCTCACACTGGGTGCGGGTCGTAATACGTTTTTAGTGGTGGCCCATGCAGGTCCAGACTAGAAGTATGGTGGTACTCGAACTAGAGTATCACTGCAGCCTGCTATAGGATATAGGACATTAATTTTAAGATACTCAATCACTTTAGGAAAATTTCTTTTATTGCCATTAAATCCTTTGTCAGCTGATCTTTTGAATTAAAATTGTCCGCCTTTGTTATTTTGCTTCTTTCTCAGAAATTGATACTCTTATTTGTCTATCTTCAGGATGGTAGAGACTCGATCGCAGCGTGCCGTCCATGAGGATGCTATAGAGGGGACTGCTACCTCTCAGCCAGTACGACGAGGCCAGGGGACTGCAGCTCCTGCCACCTCAGCTCGTATTAAGACCTCGGCAGTAGCAGTAGGGGGTATGCATCCACCTACTCGGAGGCAGGACCCGGTCATTCTAGAGGATCTCTTCCAGCCTCTACCGCCTCCAGGACATGTGGACGCAGCTCAGATATTCGCATATTTCCAGCAGTTCATGGACCGACAGCAGGCTTGGCAGGACAGAGGCATGGAGTTGGCCGTCACGACAGCCGCAGCTCGACCAGTGGTGCAGCAGCCGAGGACACCGGGGATCGAGCAGTTTCAGAAGATGAGCCCCAGAGACTTTCTGGGGACAGAGGGGATCTTATATGCCGATGAGTGGATCGAGCATATAGAGGAGATCTTCCGCTTGGCCAGGATTCCAGCAAACCATCAGATCGAGGCCGCAGCTAGCCGGATGCGAGATCTTGCTCGTACCTGGTATCAGTCAGACCCCAGGGTGGGGGTACCGGGGCAGACTTGGGAGCAGTTCAGGGGCTTCTTCAAGAAGAAGTTCTTTCCAGATTCAGCAGTCAGAGCCTTAGAGTCACAGTTTGAGAGCTTGGTCCAGGGGAGCCTCTCAGTAGAGGAGTATGCTGGAGAGTTTGGTCGTCTCGGCTGGTTCGTGGAGGGCTTGAGCGAGACGGCGAAGGCCCAGAGGTTCTGGAAGGGTCTGATCAAGGAGGTTAAGTCCCTGACCAAGGGCAGCAGAGATGCTACGTTCGAGAAGATCTTGACGGGGGCCCTGTTGGCTGAGGATGATCTTGAGCTTAGGCTCAAAAGGGGGAGGGACGCGGTTGGAGGCAGCAACAGTGGGGGCCAGGCCAAGAGGCCCCACTTTCAACATCAGCAGCTGAGGCAGTTTCAGCCGCAGCCGATCCAGCAGAGGCCAGTTCAGCAGCAGCAGCCGAGACAGCACCAGCAGGGTCAGAGACAAGGAGCCACTTGTACCTACTGCAAGAAGCTTGGACACGTCTTCAATAATGCCGGAAGAGGCTAGGCCTGTGCCTATTGTGTGGTTCAGCAGACCACCAGATGAGGGAGTGCCGCATAGCAGGAGCAGGCCCGGAAGGAGGAGCCAGAGCTCCAGCAGGCCAGCAGAGGGGACCAGCCCTGCCGACACAGCAGCAGAGGTTCGTCCAGCACCAGCAGCAGGCCAGGGAGGCCAGCAGGGGTGAGCTTTCGCCATGACAGCTGGAAAGGCAGAGGAGACTGGAAAGCTGATTGCAGGTTCGATTCTTCTTGACTCCAGTCCAGCATTTGCCTTATTCGATTTCGGTGCTTCGCATAGCTTCATTTCAGTATCTTTTATGATTAGACACGATATCATAGCTGAATCGTTGCCTAGGACTTACAAAATCACGACCGGGGGTGGTATTATCCTCGTGAGTGATGTTTGTAAGGGTCGGAAAGTAGTTTTGGGAGGCCGTGAGTTGGAGGTGAGCCTGCTCGTAATACCATTACCGAACTACGATATAGTACTAGGCATGGATTGGTTGAGCAGGCACCATGCCAGCATTGATTGCAGAGGGGGTAGAGTTCTCTTCAGAGCGCCGGGGGAGCCAGAGTTTGAGTACTCCAGACGTCTGGCAGAGCAGAGCAACGGAGTCTTCTGTGGAGTCTCGGTCGAGGAGCAGGCGATTCCACACCCCTTGATAGCAGATTATATGGATGTTTTCCCATAGGAGTTGCCGGGACTGCCACCAGACAGGAACATAGAGTTCTCGATAGACTTGGTTCCAGGAGCAGAACCCATCTCTCAGCATGTCTATCGGGTGAACAACGGCGAGCTGGTGGAGCTGAAGAAGCAGGTGGATGAGCTACAGGATAAGCGCTACATCCGCTCGAGTTCGTCGCCATGGGGTACACCAGTGTTATTTGTGCCGAAGAAGGATGGGTCAGTACGTATGTGTATTGACTATAGGGCACTCAACAACCTCACGATCAAGAACAAATACCCACTGTCGCGGATCGACGATCTATTTGACCAGTTGAACGAAGCTCGGGTATTTTCCAAGATTGATCTGAGGTTAGGATATCACCAGGTGAAGGTGAAGAGGGAGGATATTCCTAAGACCACTTTCAGTACGCGGTATGGACAGTTCGAGTTTTTGGTTATACCGTTTGGGCTAACTAATGCACCAGCAGTATTTATGAACCTTATGAACAAGGTATTCCATCAGTACCTGGATCAGTTTGTGGTAGTGTTCATAGATGATATTTTGGTATATTCCAAGACTGAGGAGGAGCACGAAGAGCATTTGAGGATCGTGCTGGAGACTCTCAGGAGGGAGCAGCTTTATGGGAAGCTCTCCAAGTGTGAGTTCTTCTTGGATCGGGTGGACTTCTTGGGGCATGTGGTGACTGGAGATGGTATCTCAGTTGACCCCAAGAAGATTGTAGCAGTTGAGGCATAGGATGCACCGACTTCAGTTGTAGAGATCAGGAGTTTCCTGGGGCTGGCAGGGTATTACCGGAGATTTGTGCAGGATTTCTCTCGGGTTGCAGAGCCGTTGATACGGTTGACCCGGAAGGATACTGAGTATGTATGGTCAGAGGAGTGTCAGGCAGCTTTTGATGAGTTGAAGAAGCGGCTGACGACAGCTCCGATTCTGACATTGCCTTCAGGATCAGGTGGTTTCACTATTTATAGTGATGCTTCAGGGAAGGGGCTGGATTGTGTGTTGCAGCAGCACGAGAAGGTGATTGCCTATGCTTCCAGGCAGTTACGTCCCTATGAGAAGAACTACCCTACCTACGACCTGGAGCTGGCAGCAGTGGTATTTGCTCTGAAGCTGTGGAAGCATTATCTGTATGGTGAGAGGGTGGAGATTTTCACAGATCACAAGAGTTTAAAGTATGTGTACTCAGAAGGAGTTGAACATGAGACAGCGCAGATGGTTGGAGTTGATGAAGGACTTCGACATTGCACTGCAGTATCACCCAGGGAAGGCCAACGTGGTTGCCGATGCCTTGAGTAGGTATCCGACAGCTATGTGTTTGACCATAGATCGGTATTTGCTTGCCGACTTGGAGAGCCTTGGGATTGAGGTGATCGTGCCCGGAGTGCAGATGCAGCTATGGAGGATGCAGATTCAGTCGGACTTGATAGACAGGATCAAGGCGGCCCAGTTCGAGGATATGGCCCTGCAGAGTATCAGAGAGCAGATCAGTATTGGAGTGGGGGATGCTGAGTTTTCACTTGCAGAGGATGGTGCCTTGAGGCACGGTGCCAGGTTACATGTGCCTAGTGGAGATCTCAGGAAGCAGGTTATGCAGGAGGCCCACAGATCGCAGTACTCTATACACCCGGGTGCCAACAAGATGTACCGAGATCTGCGGAAGCATGTTTGGTGGTCAGGAATGAAGCGGAAAGTGTCCCACTTCGTAGCTAGGTGCTTGGTCTGTCAGCAGGTCAAGGCAGAAAGACAGAGGCCCGGTGGATTGTTGCAGCCGCTGCCCATTCCCGAGTGGAAATGAGAGCACATTACGATGAACTTCGTTTCAGGATTGCCGCGTACTCCAGGAGGAAAAGACGCGATTTAGGTCATCGTTGATAGGTTGACCAAATCGGCCCACTTCTTGCCATTCAAGGTGGGTACATCTACAGAGAGGCTGGCGGAGATGTATATATGGCAGATAGTCAGGATCCACGGAGTTCTGGTCAGCATCATCTCAGATCGGGATAGCCATTTTACTTTCCAATTTTTAGGAATTATTTGAGATTGTTTGAACTAGGTTGACTTTTGACTAGTGTTGACCTTGTAGACCAACCTAGGAGCTAACCCTAGTTAGTTGGCCTTGGTTAGGATTTATGACTCTAGTCTAACCTAGCCTAATCTATGGTTAAGTCATTAGAACCTATTTAGCTATAGGAATTAGAAAGCCATAAGCCATGACTTATGACTTAGAGTCTTTATTAATTAAATCTACCTTAGCCTTTGTAACTTGGCCCAAGGCCCAATGTTTTGGCAAAACCCTAACCCTAAGGATGTATGGACGGCCACCTATTTGCCTAGGGATCCCCACTATAAAACCCATCCTAAAATCTAGGGTTGTCTCTTTCTTAGGAAAAGCCCTAATTTCAAGGAGGTTAGTTTTATTGCATTTTAATTTCTAGAACTCCTTTCCTCTTCCTTTTTTTTCTAAATTGTTCCAATAGGTCCTGATATCACTGTTATTGCTGTTGTTAAGGTCTCATCTCAGTTTGAAGTTGTTTTGGATTGATTGGGTCATCAAGTGGAGAGCATTGAATAGGGGGTTTTCCATTGGAAGTTCATCAAGAGGTAACTCACTCAAATCTCTATGGATTTTCAATTAGTCTTCATGTATAGGAAGCCCTAAGGGTCCCGCTAAGGTTTGGATAGGATTCGTGTCGAGTATCAGTGGTTTCGTGTCCGTTCTGGACACGTATCAGAAGCTAGGACAGAGTGTTCGACGAAATACCTCAAAGGGCATTTCGATCGGGTTTGTCCAATGTTTTTGAATAGGAAATATGATTTTGATCTGGTTTATAGGTTCCTATCCTTGTGTCATAGTTTTCGTGTCGTTCTGTGTCAATTTTGTGGTGTGGACACGCGCGTACACACGCTCGTGCGCGTGCTACAGTGCTCTCCTGCCTATCGGGGTCTGTAGCGGACACGACACGACACGTTTTGGGCTGAAACTTTGGTGGCACTTGGGACTCATGACTGACATGTCACAAACCAATTTTCAGCTCATCTTATCGAGCGGTTTGAGAGAAATCTCAACCGTACCAATTTCCCAGTGCACTGCACAGTGTTATTTTTGGCCACTTATACGGGCCTCGTATCCGACACTGACACGTTATGGACACTGGACAGGGGGCCTATGAGGTAGCCCTATAGGTGGGCTACCTATGTGTATTACCACGAGATCCTCTCGTGTCTTGTGTCGTGCACACGACACAAGTGCACGTGTGTACGAGACAGTGCACTGACAGTGCACTGTGCAGTATCTGTGTGCCCGATTGGTGTTTGTTGTATGTGGATACGCCGTGTCCGGCTATGGTGGACACGAGACAATCACAATGACACGTGTACACCCTATAGTTTCATCACCAACCATTAGACTCGTATTTTAGTTTGGTTTCAACATCAATTTTCTCATTACCTTAATTTACTGATACATGTTATTTTCAGTTTACGTCCAGTTTTAAATTCAACTTTGGCAATTATTTTAGCTAGTTTAAATACTGTAAATCACATTATTAGATCCCTAATATGGTTCTCCTATAAGTTATCCACCTGTGTGCAAGTTTTGGGATGATTTTGTTGAGTTTTGAATTCGAAATTTGATTTCAAGAGTTGGACTGTTTCAGGAAGACTGATAAGTGATTTCCTGAGATGTGTTGATGTTTTGAACTCAACTCAGAGTTCAGTTGTAACCTGAGAGTTACTGAATCGATTTCCTTCCTCTTTTTAGCTGAGATTAACATGAATTAAAATATGGGTTGGTTTCTAAATTCTAAACACTGAGACTGCTATTTAATGGATGATTTCCTTTCCTATTGTTTCCCCACTGTCCAGTTTTGGACTGAACACTACACCTACATACCATTGCACTCAAGCACTCACACACATTGTATTTTCTGCCCTTTTCTTCACTGATTTAATTTTTTGCTCACTGTCTTCCTGTGAACACTCCCACACACTGTCCTCTTCTTCACTGATTTCAATTCCTGCATATATATAGGTGAGCCCTGTGTACACATACACACTTTTAATTATCTTTCCACACACACAGCTGCACTTGTTTACCCACACACCAATTCATGTTGTACCACATACAAATTCTCATGTTTCCTATATGCCTACCTAATGTAGAGTACTTTAATGAACCTCTAATATATGTGTCTATATATAATGCAATATATTTATATTGTAGGTTAATATATACATTGTGATATACATGTTCCTATATATGTGAGTGTTGTTTTACATATAGATATATATAGAGTATGGGGGAATGCCATGATAGTATAAATATGGGGTTGTTGGGTTATGCAAATTCATGTTTGTGCCTTACGTGTATACATGGATATTACTATAATAGGCATGTATACACTTGTGTTGAGAATAGGCCTAGGAAGTTTGGTATAGCTTGGTGAGCCTAGATAGGGCTTGTACTACATTATTAGACTTAGTATAGCCTAGTTAGACTTGTTAGACCTAGTTAGTTGAGTTTAAACTTGATTAGACTTGGTTGACCTAGTTTGACTTCTAGGGTTGACCAGAGTTGATCAAGAGTTGACTTTGGCCTAGATTGACCTAGAATCATATAGAATGCATAGTAGGACTCCATTTTACTATTCTGGACTTGTTGTGACTTGTGCTGTTCTGATTAGGAGCCAGACACCACTCCTCGGACGGTACTTTTCATATTTGATACTCAGTTACAGGCGAGTACATTCTCTGATCATTTCATATCCTGCTTAGAATTATTTCCTGCAGTAGATTACTTTACTTGTACTGTCACGTTGGTCACACGGATTGGTACTATATGGATCCCTTCTTGAGATGTTATTCTTAGGGAGCATCGGGTACTACATGTTCTGTGCGTTTCACTTACATGGCGTATCATATGCTTCATTGGTTCTTTGATCACTTACGACATATACTCTTATGATCGTAGAGTCTTCCTAGAATTCTTATCCCATTTATGGGACTACTATGTATCACCTTCGGGGTCTATCACCTTCGGGGTCTATCACCTTCGGGATCTACTACCCTTCGGGGGCTGTTACATAGCATCATATAACATAACCTGGCTGGATCCTTGTGTATTGATTGGAGGTACGGGGGAGTAGAAATGGACATGTGAATAATACCCAAGTAGTATCTTATCAGAATCTCTTCCATAGTGTCTTATCAGAATCTTCTATGCCATTTACATGTCTATATTGTACTCTGACTCACTAGTCACATGATAGTTCTCTATTTATAGTAGATATTTCTCTTACAGCTTTCTCTCTCTGTTTACATACTGCACTTTTTTCAGTACTTGTATCTTACTTTACTACATGATTATATCTTCTAACCCGCTATGATCTGTTGAGATGTACTGTACTCGCTCCTGTCCTGACTGGACCTGTTAAAAATATTACAGAGGACGAGGAGGAGGCTTGCCTGGACACTTACTATGGGGCAGCCTTAGATGATACCTGCGAGCTGGACCCTCAGGAGGACCCAGCTCTAGCTGAGGAGATCACCCCGATTGCCTAGACTAGACTAGTTAGGCTTATCTTACTTTTGCAGTCTTGAGACATGTTTTAGTTAGACTTTATTTTGGAGTTCAGTATTGTATATATTCTTTCATCTGAGACCTTGTATTGTGGGATATTGCTGGGATTACCTTAGACTGCTTTTATCTATTTTGTTCCTTGAGTTCTATTTCATATCGTGCTATCTCTTCCTTAGTTGTGATTGAGTTTTCTATTACTATGTCACCCCCAATCGGGGAGTATAAACTGTTTAGAGATATATTGTTAGATGTTGACCTAGGACAGCGCTCTACCACCGATACTGCGGCGTAGGCTGGGCGTTGTTACGTTCTCGTACCCTCACAGTGGGTGCGGGTCGTGACATCGGCGATCATACGATGGAATACTGCTTCGGTATCTGTCAAATACAGAAGCCAAAGAAGTTGTACGTGAAGCTCACGACGGCGTCTGCGGGGCCCATCAGCCTGGCACAAAATTGTAAGACCGCCTTCGTCGGATGAGCTATTACTGGCCCACAATGGTTGCAGATGCGATAGACTTTGCAAGAAAGTGCAAAGCCTGTCAAGTCCACGCAGATTTCATCTACCAGCCATCCGAGTTTCTACATCCTACGGTAGCATCCTGGCCATTTGAAGCATGGGGAATGGATATCATTGGTCTGATCACTCCGCCTTCGTCCCGAGGATATCGCTTCATACTCGCAATCACAGATTACTTCTCCAAATGGGCGGAGGCTATTCCTCTGGCAGAAGTGAAGACTGCAAACGTGATCAGCTTCCTTTAGCATCACATCATCTATCGCTTTGTACTGCCCCGAAGAATCATCCACGACAACGGTCCGCAGTTCGTAAGCCACGTCTTCTATCGGTTCTGCGACAAACACCGAATCCAGAATGTTACTTCAACGTCGTACAATCCGGCAGCGAATGGGTTGGCAGAAACATTTAATAAAACTATAATCAAGCTGCTCAAGAAGTTCGTGTCTTCAAACAAATGTGACTGGAATGAAAAGCTTGACGAATGCTTATGGGCGTACCGTACTACAGTCCGGACGACCACCGGAAACACACCATTCTCTCTGCTATATGGGAGTGAGGCAGTTCTCCCACTGGAAACTCAAATCCCCTCGCTCTGTGTCGCCCTCACCTATCGATTAACGAAGGATGATAATTACCGTCGTCGGCTACAAGAGTTGGAGGCCCTAAATGAGAAGGGCATGTTAGCTCAACAACGAATCGAGCTGTACCAAGCACGTATCTCGGGAGCTTTTAACAAGAAGGTTAAAATCAGAACATTCCAAGTGGACGATCTCGTTCTGGCAGTTCGGAGGCCGATGGTTATGACTCACAAAACCGTCAACAATTTCCAACCAAAGTGGGAAGGCCCATTTGTCATCGAGGCTGTATTCTCCATTGGTGCTTACCGCCTCGCAAAACAAAGTGGAGACTTGCTCATGTTGTCCATCAACGACAAGTTCCTGACGAAGTATTATGTCTAAAATAACATCCTCCAAATCTTTATGTACCCTCTGGTATCGCTGAACTTATACTCTGACTCCAAATCTCCCAGATTATTGAGTTACGTACCCACGGGTACCGCTGAACTTACACTCTGGTCACTCCAGATGAATCTATATCGCATCTTTTGGGTAGTAAGTCACATATGATTATACCCTGAACTTCCTCCCTAAAAGAGCATTTTCTTTATGATCTGCTACCCGCACTTTCAGTACATAAAAAGGGTAACAGATCCACAAATTTCTCGAAACAACCACGTCGATGTCACCTCTGAGTTGTTTCACTTCCATCAAAAATAAACCGCCCCTCACGTAGAACTTCCACGTCCATATTACCTCTGAGTCGTTCTATGCACCCTTCATGGAGTCTACTCCTGCCACGTCCTCATTACCTCTGAGTAGGAAGGCTCCATTTAAGAAACCCTCATATTTACCACATCCTCATTACCTCTGAGTAAGTATGTTGGTTTTCTCTCGACTTATTATCCGTACCCAAGATCAAAGTACACCAAGGATAATAGGCACATAAATGTCCTCTGTTGACCACAAAATGTCCTCTGTTGACCACAAATGCTTTTTAGTACATGCGCCTCATTTCTCATCATGCCTCGGGAGCCCAGCTGCTCCATGGCATTCTTTCTCTCGATACCAGGAACTTTCATGGCCACCTTACTGTGGAATTGTTCTAAGTATCCATATCCAACTTGTTATCCGTACTTAAAACCAAGGTATGCCAAGGGTAACAGGTCCACAAATAGTCTCCTAATGGGGCAAGTATCATAACATCACAAATGCAACAAGCAATATAAATGAAGGGTTAAATAAAACATGATCTTTTATTTGAAAGTTAAAAGTACTACATGTTCTGGGACCACGTCCCTCTCAAAAAAAAGAAATAAAATAAAAAAAAAGGCCGACTATGGTTCGACGACAGGTTAAATAAAACATGATCTTTTATTTGAAAGTTAAAAGTACTACATGTTCTGGGACCACGTCCCTCTCAAAAAAAAGAAATAAAATAAAAAAAAAGGCCGACTATGGTTCGACGACACATAATTCTCTGAGACGGTCCCTCAGCAAGGCAGTTGACCGATTAAACCGCTGCTTGGCCCGACGCTCGGCCTCCTGAGTCAACCGCTCTACATCCTCCAGATGCGTGTGAGCCCGCCAGCCCTCTTCAAGCATTTCTAAAGCACGCTCCAAGCCAGCAGAAGCTCGAGTGACCTTGTCGGCTTCCTGAACAGTCACCTCCTTATTCGTGCGGGCGGCCTCAAGCTCGGACTCCAAGAAAGCCAGTTTCCTCTGAAGTTCGAGGATCTGCTCTGTCGTATCAATTACTCCACGGGAGGTGGCCGCTTCCCGATCCATGCAATCCTCTCCCCTGTGGCTCAACTGATCATACTGCAGAGACAGGTGGTGGAGATCCCCCATTATTATCGGCTTGACCGTATCCCGAGCAACCCTTACCTTCTCCATGGCAGTTATGAGGAAGGCACGCTCTTGATCTATTGCTGTAGACAGATCAACTTGCCGTAGCACTTGAAGCTGGGCCACAAGCTGATCAGCCTCTAGCAATTTGGGCTCCAGGAGCTCAACTATCCCTGCCCCGCCGATGAGGGTTCTAAGGATTTCAATCTGGCCCCGGGCGCATTGACGGGCCAAGGCAAAAGAGGTCCCCCTCTCCACCGCAGCCTCAATTCCTCGCCTCAGGTGGCGGTAGAAACTGTCGGCCACATCCTTTGACGCTTCATCCGGAACTTCCGTAGAAGATGGCGTCAAAGGAAGAGTAGCTAGCAGTGTCGAAGAAGTTGCACCGGAACTTGATGTCCCTGCCACAAGGAAAACAAGTTCCGAGCGAAAAGACGCTTGAAGAGCGGTTAATTCCTCCTCCGTTGCCCGATGGGTCTGAAGACTCGATAGGGCGGAAAGATCGACCCCCGGAGCCACATGAACAGAGGAGAGGACGGAGACCATTTCTCCTTGCCCCGGCCGTTCTGCCGTCTGCTCTCCCGAACTCGATTCAGCGGAAGGTCCTTTAATATAAGATGGAGGGGGAGGAGGCACACTCTCTCTGGCGAACTCAACCCTGACATTGTCCGTCATGGGCAGTAAAGGAGCAGGATCTGTACGTCCAGAGCAACCATCAATCAGCTTAACCCGAAGGATGTGATGATAGAGAAGATGAACCACCTCACTAGTCATGACTTGGCTTATCTTACCAGGGGCAAGTTGCTGAAGCTGAGGTTCTCTCATAGCCACCATAGCCTCTTCACCAGCGACCTCCGAGCCGAATTCAGCAGGTTCTTCTGCCCCAGCTGCCCTGAAAGAAGATACAACTGGATCAGCGTCACCCGGCTAAGGTTCAGCAGTATCAGGAAAGAGTTCAGATTCCACGTCACCGTGAGTTGAGACCTCAGCAACGGGAGGAACCTCAGCCATCTCCGAAAGAACCCCGGCAGAAATAATCTCGGCACACATGTCACTAATCAAAGTGGTCAGGGCCGGGTCAACTTCAGAGCCAGGGGCGGTTCTCGAGAGTCCGATTCTTCTGACGCCTACAAAGAAAAGAAAATGATTAGGTCATAGTTCAAAATAAGAGCTAAAGAAGGAGATGGTTGTAATTCAATTTACCTCCAAAATGGCACCCATATCCTCGCCTCTCTCCTTAATGATCAGCCGACGAGGCTTAGCCACAGCCCGTTTCACGGAGTAGGTTCTGCCGCCACCAGCAGACTCAGGTCTGGTTCACTTTCGATAAGAGCTCGACACAACGGACGGCTGATCTACCACCACCTCATCTGCAGGAGGGAGAGAGTTGTCGGGATCATGCTCATGCTCGTCATCCTCTTCGTCCGCGTTGGCAGACTCCGAGTCCGACACAACAACTGTGTTCTCCCGCTTCTTCCTCGCCTTGGACCCCTGGGGCTTCTCCGCCAAGCCAGTATAAACAATAAAGCTGGTACTTGGGTCAAAGCCAACAAGAAGATTGCTCGTCGTGACATGGTATATAGCCGCCAAATATAAAATCTCTCCTGGGTCTCAGCATCAGGAACTGAGAATCTATTACGGGTGTGAACCGTGTCATAATAATGCCAGGCCCTGATACCATCAAGGACGCTACCTTCAAAACCCAGGCAAGGACTGGGGCTGTCCAAGAATAGCTGACTATACCCAAACTGTCAAAAGAACCTACTGGGCAAGTAAGGTTCCAAATAGACAGTATTGCGGTTGCGGTATACTTGGTGCGCAAGACGAATTTTACGCAACCAAAGGAGCATCTTCTCAGGCAAGAGGTGAGGAGGTCCGGTACCATTAATATGTACGCCACTCACTTCTTCATCGGTAAAACGAGGAACAGACACAAAAAAGTTATATCCGTCCACTCTCGCCAGTGCCCTTCGACAGGCCGGCATGGTGCTGTACTCCTAGGGATGATGGTGATATTGGAAAATGAAAGCATCATCAGCCGTAACGCCGTCTTCTGTGCCAGGCCTCATCAAAGACCGGTAGTACATCGACAACCACCCCATCAGATAGTGATAGGGCAGTTCAACGCGTTCAAAGTCCTTCGTCGTGTCACGGGCGATGACCTTGGACGAGAAGGCGTGGAGGCCACGGTGTATGTTGCACACCATGGTCGGAAGAAGAGCTAGTCTGGCCCTGAAGACAAGCTTCACATCAGGGAGGATAAAGTTACGGCTGATCCTCTCAATAGAACCAGCCCCTCCCGAGACCACGCAGTTCCGCAGCCACACCATCAGAAACCCTGCCAGGAGTGCCTTCTCTGATAGCTGCTGAGTACCCTGATAAAAAATAACTGAAGGAGTCAGTTTTACTTCAAAACCTGTCGCCCGTGGCCCTTGATCTCTTGGCACTCAACACCAGGTCTTGTACTTCCTCCTTGGATTAAGGATTTCGAAGAGAAACCCGGCCTGAGGCGCCTAGCGTAAAAAGGTGTATGAGCCACGACCGAGTGTGAGAAAGGTTCCCTTCCGAGCTACCGTCCTTCTTGGTAGACGTCTGGTGGCAGGTGCTGTGATGACATAGTAGTTTTCGGTATACGGCAACAAAGCCCGGGAACCGCCGATCCAAGTCCTCGAACTCTTCGTTCGTCGGGGTATACACTTCAAAGACTTCTTCCCCCCAGGGCAGCTTGGAAATTACATGCATCTCGTGGAGGGCGAGTCCCATCTCCCCACCAGGCGTGAAGAAGGTTCCCGTTTGCTGGTTGTACATCTCCAAGAGAGCCATGAACAGCATCTTATCCATGGTCGGACCGTGACAGGTGCCCCGAATGGCTTGATAGAGATCGATCTCACGAAGGAGAGTCTCATACTTCTGCAGAATCTACGTGGTCAAATTGGCCCACGAAGGGATGGGGTTTATCCAGTTCAACAGTGCCAATCGGCCAACTGGATAGGACCCCTTCCGAGCAAGCTGGTTCAGGAAAGTGTCAGCTTGAGAGAACATGAAATTGGGACCATGTACATTCGAGAAGGTCCCCGGGGCCAACCCCATCACATAGCAACTGACCGATACCTTGCCCGCATACACTGACCCCAAGTTTTTATTATAATGGATGTTACCCACAAACATCTCCGACTGGCTCGGAGTTAAGGAGTCCACCATCTTTCTGTCCATCGGCAGCATGTTAAACCACGACAGCGAAAAATGATGCTCCATCTGAGGAATATGGATCGTCATTCCGTCAGAAGTAATGCTCCAACTCTCGGATATATCCAGAACTTGGGGGTTCTTCACAGTCAAGGCATCCCCAAAGAGGAATGCAGGCTTCAGGAATTCTTCCTCCAATCGCACCGAGTTCATCATGGCAAAGAGAAAGTAAAAGGACTGGTTCTTTATAGCATTCAGCCTCTCCCCAGGCTCGTCTTTGGGAAGCTGGTTCACCACATACTGGATTATGTGGTCAAACCGCACACCCACAGCAGATTAGGCTGAACCCACCAAGGGCTCTCCCGCAGGATTGATTGGCAGATTCACTGAAAAAAGACAAAAGAAACAAGTTAGAAGATGGCCAGGTAAAACCACTTAGTGGTTCTAGGCTTATGCGGCTCTATTTTGGCGAGGCTTCATGCGACCCAGTTCAAATGAGCGTATGCGGCTCGGTTTAGCGAGTGTTCATGCGGCACGGTTTATAAGAGCTTATGCGGCTCTAATTTAGCGCGGCCTCATGCGGCTCAGTTTAACAGGGCTTATGCGGCTCTGATTCAGTGGGTGCTTATGCGGCCCCGTTCAAGTGAGCTCATACGGCTCTGTCTAGCGAGTGTTTATGCAGCCCAGTTCAGGTGAGCTCATATGGCTATGTCTAGCGGGTGCTTATGCGGCCCAGTTCAAGTGTGCTCATGCGGCTCTGTCTAGCGGGTGCTTATGCGATCCAGTTTAACAGGGCTTATGCGGTTCTGATTTGGTGGGGTCTTATGTGGCTTTGATTCAGTGGGTGCTTATGCGGCCTAGTTCAAAGTGAGCTCATGCGGCTCTGTTTAGCGAGTGCTTATGCGGTCCAGTTTAACAGATCTTATGCGGCTCTGATTGGTGGGGTCTCATGCGGCACAATTCAAGAGAAAGCTTATACGGTATTGTTCGATGGGTCTTCATGCAGCCCAATTTGCAAAGTGCTGATGCGGCCACAAGATGACTCTCCTGCGGCACATACAGCACAGTATCATCACAAAGAACTTGAACAGTTCCATGAAGACGAAGAAAAGCTCACGCATAAACAAGCGACGTAGCCGTTATGGTTAGGGTTTGAGTCCATGTAGCTTTCTGCCAACAATCTTACCAGCAATGGCAGGGTGAGCATCAGGGTGAACTGGGGGGCACCGCAGTCGATGAAGAAGCCGCTCCCTTATTCTTCGTCGCAGCACTAGAGGAGGCCTTAGAAGTCTTGGGAGCCATTGATGATCGAAGAAGAAGAAGACGAAAGCTAGGGCAAGAAAAGCTTGAACAAGAGGAGAGAGTAAAGAGTCTCTCTCTAAAACTTTCTCATATTTATAGGCGGACAGCGGACACGTGGACCGATAAGCGCTTCGGGTTATGGGCCGCCTAGGAGACAGAACCGACTCTTGGGTCATCGAGGCAAATCCAAAGTATATTTAAAGCCGACTCCTAGGATCTTACCCAAAAGACGGCTTCAAATCAAAACAAATCAAGAGCAATAATGAGACGTCCACGTGGCACAGGACCATTATGCGGCCAGAACAGTCTATGCGGCAAGGAAGTCTATGCGGCCAAAGCAGTCCATGCGGCCAGAGTAGTCCATGCGGCCAGATCGGTCCATGCGGCAAGAGCAGTCCATGCGGCCAGAGCAACCCATGCGGCAAGAACATTACATGCGGCCAAAGGTGTCTATGCGGCAGAAAGAGCTTATGTAGACATATCCATGCTTCTTATTCAAAGTATTTTAATTTTGAAAATTGAAAACTTTGAAGGGGGTCTTGTAGAAGTATGGAAAAATATAAATAAATTCTTATGCGGTACGAAAATCAGCCCCATGCAGCTCATAGCTAAAGGAACCTTCATACAGCTCAAAAGAACTGAGAGCTTCATGCGGCTTAGAATGACGAAGGGGAAGCCACGTGGCCTCATGCGGCTCAAAATAGGCCTTACAGCTGGCCATAAATACTCTGAGCAGCTGGCTCATTAATTACCCTAACACAGAAAGGCGGCAGCTCTGACAACGAAGGATTGACAGCTCTGACATAAAGGTAAAATGATGGCTCTATCATAATGGTGTGCTCCTAGATAGACGAGATAAAATCTTTATAGCTGGTAGAATCCACCAATTCCAAAGCTCCTTATACGGATCACTTCAAAGACTTTCATACGGCTCGGTCGTGGGATACACTCTATGCGGTTCAGTTGGAGGCCATCCCTATGCGGCTGCCACTTTCATGTGGCTCGGATTGTGGGGGGCCACCTTTATGCGGTTCAGTTAGAGGCCACCCCCATGTGGCTGACACTTTCATGTGGCTCGGAATGTGGGGGGCCACCCTTATGCGGTTCAGTTGGAGGCCACCCCCATACGGTTGCCACTCTCATGCGGCTCGGACTATGAGGGCCATCCTTATGCGGTTCAGTTGGGGTTCACTCTTATGTGGATGTCATTCTCATGCGGCTGCCACCTTCATGCGGCTCGGTAGTCGGGGTCACAATCATGCGGCTCTGCCAGGATGCCCCGTCTATGCGGCTCGTAGCATAATGGCAGTTGGGACACGTGGCAGAAGATCGACTAAGGCTTGTCCACCCTCGTTCATACGGCTCTTAGCATAATGGCAGTTGGGACACGTTGCAGAAGATCGACTAAGACTGGTCCACCCGCGTTCATATGGCTCTTAGCATAATGGCGGTTGGGACACGTGGCAGAAGATTGACTAAGATTTATCTACTCGAATTTATCAACCAACAAATCATAACAATGCAGATTTGTTGCAATCAACATTAACTACCCAGATCAATTTCTAACAAACTGTGCAGATTTGGTACAATCAACATTAACTTCCCAGATTTGGTGCAATCAACATTAACGGCCCAGATTTGTTGCCAACAAACAAGATCAAGGCTAATCTTAACCAAATGCCTAACCGCCCACTTTATAAGAGAAATTACTGCACACCCTACTTATCACAAAGCCCTATAAATAGCAAGGTGCCATTACCTTGCAAAGGGGGGCTGGAGAGAAAGCGGTGGAGACACAGAGAGAGATATAGAACAAAGAGCACCCAGCAAGAGCATTTCTTCACCAGAGCCAAAGCTACGTCCGATCATCCAAGGAGTAAGATAGAGTTGCTGTTACTCTCCCGAGCGTCTACCGTCACCCCCAGAAAAACTAAACAATTGTACTTAGATTGCTTTTCCTAGGTTTTATTCCTAGGCTCTCTTTGTACGAGCGAGTTTGTGTTGTGAAGTAAAAGTCCAGTCCTCCCATAAAACTGTTGTGTTATTTTATAATCAATGGCAAACAACACTCATTACACTTAAGCCTATGATTTACCACACTGTCATGTACTCTAGAACCTGAGAACAAAACACTCACACACGCATGAACTGAAACCTAAGACCGTATGCATTATTAACACCCCATCTATACACACACAGCACTACTACCCTAAAAAACTGTCATGTATGCACTGTTTTCCTGTTCACACACACGCACACATATACATTATACTGAAATCAGAGAACCTATATCCCTGTACACACTATTGACACACACACATATAGATACATGACACGCTATCTCTCTCTATATATGTATATATATACATATATAATATATAATCCTTTGTGATAATATGTAATATAATATATGCATATTGTCTATATAATTTTAGTATATATATATGTGGTAATTAAATGTGTGTTTTGCCAATATATGTGTATGTGGCATATAGCCAATGTGCAAGCCTATGTGTATAAGGAATGTATACACATGAGTATCGTATGATGTTAGCTTGTGTGACTTGTGAATGATGTGTGCTTGCTAGAATAGATTGGTTAGGCTTAGTGAGACTTGTTGGGTTAGGTTTGACCTAGTTGACCAAGTTTGACTAGAATAGTTGACTAGAGTTGACCAAAGGTTGATTTTAGCCTAGATTGACCCAAACATCATGTAGAATGCATGGTAGCAGTTTATTTTACCAAATTAGATATGTTGTGACTTGTAATATTCTGAATAGGAGCCAGAAACCACTCCTCAGGCAGTATTTTATTCAGATACTCAGGATATCAGGCGAGTACATTCTCTGACCGTTTCATACTTGATTGTATTTACATTTACGCTCTAGATTACTTTACTTGATGCTGTCACATTGTTAACACGGATTGGTACTATATGGATCCCTTCATGAGATGTTATCCCCTCGGGAGCATCGGGTTTCACTTTCATCATGTACTCCGGTGCTTTCACCATTCATGTGCACTCTTATGATTCATGTACTCTCATGTTCACGGAGCCCCCATGTATACAATCATCTGCACCCTATTATGGGCCTTTATTTGATATCATGTGCAATAACATAACCTGTCTGGATCCTTGTGTATTGATTAGGGTACGGAGGAGTATAAATGGTCATGTGAACAATTCTAAAGTAGTATACTCATGTGCAAACTCTTAGATTACTCATGTGCAAATTCAAGCCGTTTACATGTCTATCTTGTACTCTAAATCGCTAGTTCACTGTTAGTTCTCTACTTATAGTATCTATTTACATTACATTTCTCTCTCTTTACGTCATATATATTCTGTAGCGTTTCATGTCTCTTACACTATTGTATATTTATATATCATGTTATATTATGAACTGTGTGAGATGTACTGTGCTCGCTCCCATCCTGACTGGACCTGTTGAAAATATTACAGATGACCTTGAGGAGCTATGTCCCACTTACTATGGAGCAGGCCTAGATGACACATGTGAGCTGGACTCTCAGGAGGACCAAGCACTTGCAGAGGACATTACCCAAGTAGTCTAGGCAAGCTAGCTGTACTAGTATCTTATTTATCATTCTGTCTTGTTGGATTCACTTGTATTTATTAGGGATTTATTATTCTGGATATTGTGGAGTTATTTATCTTAGATATTTAGTTCTCTCTCTTATCTTGTATTTCATCTGTGGATTCTATTGATTATCTATCTTAACGTACTTTCTTCCTTAGTTGTGATTGAGTTGTACTTTATATTATTCCTCCATTCGGAGAATATAATTGTACAGGTACCTTACAACTATTAGATGTATGTGACCTAGGACAGCGTTCTACCGCCGACACTGTAGCATAGGCTGGACGTAACCACTTCCCGTGCCCCTATACTGGGTGCGGATCGTGACAATAAGAAACCCACTAAGGTACTCCGGTGCTCCGGATAGTCATCGCCGAATATATGGTACGGAAGATCCTTCGGGCTCCTCTATCAATCTGGCCAAACAAAAATAGTGGAGTCAGACCCACAAATAGCAAGTACCACAAAGGAAGCCAAACTTATGAACGAAAACCAGTAATAACTAACATAAGAACAGATAGAGACATAAATAAGTAAATACGGATCGAGATTCGTGCACTACCAATGCACTTATCTCGAGAATAGAAAAGACAATAAGCAAAGCATCATGTGATGTAAAGTAATTAACATGTGACATACTGTAAAGCGTAGCCATGTTAAGTAAACAGAATCTTGAGAATATGTGAAATCAATTGGTCTTGAGAGCATGTAAGGTAGCCGGGTCATGAGAGCACGGTAACTTAGCATGGGGATCATGTATAGCTTGTGAGATAACTGAACATGTGAACATGTGAGATAACTAGGACATGTGAGCATGGAAGACAACTGGGACATGTAACATGTAGGGTAACTGGGACACGTTGGTATGTTAGAGAAATGGTATGTGTGAGCATGTAAGAACTATATTGAACGACCAATTATAAGATGACTTAGGAACAATTCCGGACTCCAAGTTATAACCCGTAAACTAAACAAGGACCGGGGTTGTAACCCTTATCCTGAAAAGAACTTAGCCGTTAATCATTTATCGACAAAAGTAAAGCATAACAATAATGTACTGAAATAAATATACGAACATTGCTTAGACAAAACTAGACTGGACTTCATGCAACAATCACGACCAAGCAATGGGCACGGCTTTATACATCAGCTAACGAGGGTTATCAGAAGCCTAGTTACTAACAAGATGCTCTTTTGAGAAATCCAATCCAGTTACCTGCCATGCAGACTACCCGACTTATCCAGGCCAAATGGAAGAGAAAGTAACTGTGGATAGATCGCCCGGAAGAGAAATGTATCCAAGATCGAATAGTGGGTACATCGCCCAGGAGACAAATGTACACTATAGACATAGAATAGTGGGTACATCGCCTAGGAGACAAACGTAACCTATAAACATTTACAAGGTGCAACACTCGGCGGTGCGCTGGAAGTGTGCTCATCATGACAGATAGCTCCAAATCCATTCAGGTTAGGGCCGGATAAAGGGCTTGCAGGTAATTGGGAAATTCACCCCTTCCAATGATCTAGATAATCAAGCTAATTGTTTAGTGCTTAACATCTTCTTGTTGGATTTTGGGTGTGGCATTCCACAGAATCCATCCTAGACATGATATACAAGACTGGACAATACAAGAAAGTGCACTATAACAAGCTACAACAAGAAAATATAATAAGTTGGAAGCTAGGAGTGTGCTACGACGAGCCACTACAGAGAAAATAGGAAGTGCACCATGAAAGGCCACTATCATGTAAGCAAGGAAAGACATGTACAAGAGTGCACCAAGACGGGTCACTATCTAGTAAGCAAAGAAAACATATAACATGAGTGCGCCACGACGGGCCACTATCTAGTAAGCAAAGAAGACATGTAACATGAGTGCGCCACGACGGACCACTATCTAGTAAGCAATGAAGACATGCAACATGAATGCGCCACGAAGGACCATAACAAAGAAATTCTAGGCATGGCATAGACTACAAAGTACAATAAATCCATGAAGGCATGGCAATACATATCATAGCATATAAGAAAGGATCGAAAGAAAAGACATGTCATGGCATGTGAGAAGGAATAAAAGTAAGTACGTATGCTAGTGTCAAGTGTACATGGCTGTACAATTATTATCTAACTATGCAAGATGATCAAGATGACATCATGTTGTCATGTTCAAGTTAAATACAATATTAACAAGTTATCAAATTGGGTCGTCGCATTTTAGGTTAAATATAGAAGACATGCAAAGAAGATAAAAAAAACTATAATTTAATTTATCAGTTGCATATGAACTCCAATTAAGGTAAAACAGAAAGATTCTTGAAGCCAAGACAAGTATCTACAACTTTTATGTTTTGAGTTTGTCAAGATTCTAGCTACAAAACTGCTTAAACATGCAAAACAACCAAAAACAGCAATTCTGGCGCATGGACAATTCTGGGCAAATCCGGTGCGTGGGAATTCCTGTACCTCCGCGCATGGAAAACTCCTGCACATCCACGTATGGGAAATTCCTGCACATCCACGTATGGGAAATTCCTGTACATCCGTGCATGAGAAATTCACATCCGCGCATGAAAAATTCCTGCACATTCGTGCATAGGAATTCCTGCACATCCGCGCATAGGAAATTCCTGCACATCCGTGCATGGAAATTCCTGCACATTCGCGCAGGGGAATTCCTATACATCCACGCATGGGAATTCCTACACATTCGTGCATGGGAATTCATATTGCGTCTTCAGTACATGCGCGTAGGAAACCTACGCGCATGACAAGCTCGGAGTCAAAGGATGCATTGCCGGGACTTCACGGCATATGGCACCTTGACGCATGGCCTCCCTGGCGCATGGGGGTTTCGGCGCATGGGGATCGTCGTCCCTAAATAACAAGTTCAGCCATAGAAGTTCCAAAAACTTGCCATGGCCATAACTTCCTCACCCGAACTCGAAATCAAGCAAAATAAAGGCCAAAACTGCATGAAATCAAATTCTCTACAACATGGAACCACTAGTTTTTAGAAATACCAAGTTCTTAGAGATCAAAACCAAGAAGAAGATTAAAACTTAGATCCACAAAAATATAACAATTAAAACCACTCCAAGTTCTAAATATGCTTAGAATCATGAAAGAAAGAGAATAGAACAGACAAAAATAATATTGTTTAAGATTTAGCAAGATGTACTTGCCTTAGTTTGGAAGGGAAAATAAAGAGGAAGAAGATAAAAGGAAATGAAATAATGGAGGAGAGAGAGAGAGGAGTTGGGTTTTATACAAAACCCCCCATCTCAAACCAAACTAAACCAAGTAAAGATTAAACCAAGTCAAGGCTAAGAAAGACAAGTTAAAACACGGGTCACCTGACAAATGTCAAAAATCTGTATACGTATACTGAAAATATGTATAACAAAAAATGGGAGCGACAGGCATGCCGTCGGTATACACTGGTGTACTGGCGGTATACCGATCAAGGAGAAAATCCATAAGTTGGAAATTTTAAAGCACTCTGAAAACCAAGAAAATATGAAATACAATACAAAAATACGTATACGTATATAGATATCGATACTGTGAGACGAGTCTCACAACTCTCCCATCCATAGAAAAATTGTCCTCAAAATTTTTTCTAAAGTTAGTCGAGCATGATAACCAAAACAAAAGATCAAAAAAATTCAACTATCTCAATAAAATGAAGCATGGTATATAAGTAAATGAAGACAACAGTAATATAAATAAATACGTAAGCAATAAATGAAGGCAACTGTAATATAAATAAATGCGTAAGCAATAACACACCCACAATCAAGAAGGGCTGGAGGCATATGAACATATATATCTCCTGAGTGAGTTGAGTAGGAGCAGGCCTACGCTGACTCCCAAAATAGATAAGGATCAAGTCTCAAAGTAAGTCGGTACCAATGACTTAGTCTAAGATATGACTCTACCTAAGACGTATCATCGTAGTCGAGACACGTGATAGATATTATGCATCCCAAGACGAAGACAGAAGAGTGGAACGAGAAACTCATATTCATTCACCGAATAAGTCAAGTCGACCATTGTACCCCTGATATCGGTAGAATACAAGGTCACCGACAAGAACCCAGGATATACTGCTACTACCTGGCCGGCTACTGAAGGATAAACCAAAAGGACATAACTGCAAGAAGACCATAAAGATGGTAACTGAGGCTCCCAAGGTATTATATTCATGCTAAAACTAAAGCTGCTCCTGGTACTGCGCATTCAATCGTGCTCTGAGCTGCCTGACCCTTTGAGCTCGTGATGGCGGTGGGTACTGTGCCAATGGTTGTACATCTAGTATTGGCCCTAACTTCTCATCTACTACTGGGGGTGATGACGGAGGTGACTGAAAGGATGGCGGTAGTATATCTGGTGTCGATGGTCGTCCTCGAAATGTCAAATTTAGGCAAGTGTTAATTGAATGGTCCTTTACTCTATAGCGGAAGCATCGCTTATTGGTCGTCCAACAAATTGATCTTTGATGTCCTACCTGTTAGGGTTATATACTAAAAGCATCACTTTTGTAGTAACCTTATTTCCTTAAATTTTGAATGAGAATCATATGGGCAAATGTTTGCATATTGTATTTGTTGCAAGTGTTAATCCAAATGTCTGATATTCTATATTGTAGATAATATGGTGTGTGGTGTCACACAGAAGATCATATTATCAGTTTCCTATGGAGTATATAAATAGTTCACAACCTAGAAGGACTTGGACAATCTATTGGAAAGGTTATAGTGTAATCTGGTATTAGTCTATCTTGACTATAGGTTTACACTAGTACACTTTGTGTGTATTGAACAAGACCACTTGAGGTTGTTCTCTTTGTACTGACTACATAAGAGAACAAACACCTCTGTTATTATTGATGCTTGTACTCTTAATCCGGATATAATAACGGACATGTATATGCAATGTGCATTACTTTGACTCATAAAAGAGTGAGATTCATTATGGATCAACAACCTCTATGAATTGGGTAATAATATTGTATGTATGATGGGCTGTTGATTATAAATAGAATCCATGTCCCGATACATCGGGTTGATGATGTCCTCTTAAGGAGCTCATAAGGATTGTCATGTAAACCCTACAGGTGGATTATATCCGATATGACAAATAAAGTTGAGCGGTACTACTTAAGGATAAAAGATGTCGAATCAATATAGTTGTCAGTAACTTAATTTGATCGACGGACATACGATATCTTAACATGGGGAGCCAAACGAGCATATAATAAAAGGAGCCCACAAACATAATTTGGGATTAGGGAGGTAGTGCAACAATAGCTCATTAGTGGACCGAGCTATTGTTAATGGGCCTGGATTGTGTGTTCGGGCTGAACACGGGATATCCAGATTCATTAGGAGACCTAACCCTAATTTCTTCTCATGGTCCCTGCCGTAGCCTATATATATCCTCTATTCTCTGGCCACCAGACTACTGATCAAAAATCTGAAATTTTCTCTAAATTTGTGATTCACGTAAGGAGAAAAAGAGAGTGCTGCCAAGGAGAAGAAAAGGTTGGGAAATCGTCGTCCACACGACGTCCAACTCGAGGAAGGAATACGTGCAGAAGATCTTAGGGTCGTTCGCTCGATATTGCCAGGAATTACTTGTCTTCTTTCCGTCGCAGGTATAATTCGTGAACCCTAGTTTCCGCCTATGAAGGGTTAGAACACGTATTAGATCTGTTTAACTTTCTATCGATCAATACGTACACCAAAGGAAGGGTCCTAGGAATCCCCAGTTCCATCACTACCTTTCCACAATAGGTACATCCTACTTGTTCTGTATGATACTGCTGCTGGTTCCTCTGCCTCTGAGCTTGGGTTGGTACATATTGCTAAGGACCCTGCTGCTGTTGAACCGGTACTGGTGCCTGCTGGTTGGAAGGCTGGAAGGATGACAATCCAGTCGAACTCCTCCAGGGACAAACTTTGATCATGTGGTATGGTGATCTGCATGACAAACATAGAAAGTTAGCCCTTCGACAAGTAAGATAAGTGTGCCCTCCCCTTCTACATAAGGAACATACGGTTGGCAACTCCTGGTGCTGGTATAGATGTTGGCTTGCTGGCACAGGTGATGGACATCGGGGTAAAAAGCCTGATACGAGTGAATGGTACCTCTTATGATCCTTAATTCTGGGTGTGGTCCTCCTGGCTATATGCTCGTGCTCTAATACTGCCTCTACAGTAGGTCGGGCTCGATATGCTAATCGACTAGATGAGTGGTACTGCCTGGCTCCAATCTGTACTTCCTCTGGCTGTAAGTCCTCGGCTTGAAATACCTCCGGTATTCCTTGCCCACTACGGTCTATCAACATCTGGATACTCTGCTAGAGAATGAGATTTCGTTATTGATGTTACTCCATCATATCCTTGATGATCCCTAGGAATTCATATACATCGGGCTGACCTGCAACTACCTCTGCTTGGACTGCTGACTACACAGGCATAGCTGACTGATCGGGATAGACTGGCATGTCTGCCCTCGAGTCAACTCTCGACTTTGCGTCTGAATGTTGAGACTGATCCTCCATAACTGGCCTAACAGAAGATTACTGACCTGCCATCGGTAGAACCCGAACAAGTTGATCAAAAGGATTTAAAAACAATGCCCCTGAAAGTTAAAGGGCACAAGGATCAAATCGAAGGAACAGGAAAGATCAACGATCAAGGCAGATATCAAGTCAAAGGATCAGAGATATAGAATAATACGAAGGATATCAATAAAGGAGAATTATGACTGAGATATCTATACATCAGTAACCCCCGTATATCTTATAAATCAGACCTGTATGGGCCACCACTAAAACCTGTGCCACACCCCAGAACCAGAATACTAGCAAGTAGGAACGAACCAGGCCAGCAAAGTAATACCAAAGTACTCCAATATTTTGAGATAACGTAAAAGCTGTCAAGACATGGGGGTTACTACTACAAGCCATCAGTCAATCCTAGGTCAAACGATCGTAGGTATCTCAATCACAGGCAAATATATAAAGTGTAAGAAGTATGATCATCAGACATACAATAGTAAAGCATCCTAAACCATATATACCTGGATGATCATGAAGCTAGTAATACAAAATGAGTACTAGCAAGAGTAATAGTCATACATGATAAGCTCTAGCTATAGTCTAGAATACGCAAATCATATTTAGGCCCGTTGGCTACATGTCAAGATTCTAAAATACGAGCAAAATACGTGCTCGAAGGCTAAACACCACCAAAAAAAATAATGTACATAACTAGTAGAAGAATGATATAAGAAACCCACTAAGATACTCTGGTACTCCGGGTAGCCACAGTCGAGTAGATGGTATGGAAGATCCTTTGTCTCCTCTATCAATCTGGCCAAACAAAACTAGTGGGGTCAGACCCCCAAATAGCAAGTACACAAAGAAAGCCAAACTTATGAATTAGAACCAACAATAACTAACATAACAACAGATAGAGACAGAAATAAGTAAATGCGGATCGAGATTCTTGTACTACGAATAAACTTATTTCGAGATTAGAAAAGACAATAAGCAAAGCATCATGTGACGTAAAGTAATTAACATGCGACATACTGTAAAGTGTATCCATGTTAAGTAAATAGAAGCCCGAGAATATGTGAAATCAATTGGTCGTGAGAGCATGTGAGGTAGCCGGGTCATGAGAGCACGATAACTTAACATGGGGATCATGTATAGCTTGTGAGATAACTGAACATGTGAACATATGAGATAACTAGGACATGTGAGCATGGAAGACAACTGGGACATGTAACATGTAGGGTAACTGGGACACGATGGTATGTTAGAGAAATAGTATGTGTGAGCGTGTAAGAACTATATAGAACGACCAATGATAAGATAACTTAGGAACAATTTTGGACTCTAAGTTACAACCCGTAAAACAAACAAGGACAGGGGTTGTAACCCTTATCCAGAACAGAACATAGCCTTTAATTATTTATCGACAAAAGTAAAGCATAACAATAATGTACTGAAATAAACATATGGAAACTGCTTAGACAAAACTAGACTAGACTGGACTCCATACAACAATCACGGCTAAGCAATGGGTACGGCTTTATACCTTAGCTAACTAGGGTTATCAGAAGCCTAGTTACTGACAAGATGCACTTTTGAGAAATCCAATCTAGTTACCTGCCCAGCAGACTACCCGACTTATCCAGGCCAAAAGGAAAATAAAGTAATGGTGGATACATTGCCCGGGAAACAAATGTATCCAAGATCTAATAGTGGGTACATCGCCTAGGAGACAAATATACCCTATAGACATAGAATAGTGGTTACATCGCCCAGGAGACAAACATACCCTATAGACATATATAAGGTGCAACACTCGGCAGTGCGCTGGAAGTATGCTCATCATGACAGATAGCTCCAAATCCATTCACGTTGGGGCCGAAACAAAGGGCTTGCAGGTAACTGGGAATTTCTTCCCTCCTAATGATCTAGATAATCAAGCTAGTCGTTTAGTCCTTAACATCTTCTTGTTGGATTCTGGGTGTGGCATTCCGTAGAATCCATCCTAAACATAATATGAAAGACTGGACAATACAAAAAAGTGCACTATAACAAGCCACAACAAGAAAATATAATAAGCTGGAAGCTAGGAGTGCGCTACGATGAGCCACTACAGAAAAAATAAGGAGTGCACCATGACAAGCCACTGTGATGTAAGAAAGGAAAGACATGTACATGAGTGCACCACGACTGGTCACTATCTAGTATGCAAAGAAGACATGTAACCTGAGTGCGCCACGATGGGCCACTATCTAGTAAGTAAAGAAGACATGTAACATGAGTGCACCACGATCGGCCATTATCTAGTAAGCAAAGAAGACATGTAACATGAATGCGCCACGACAGGCGATAAAAAGGAAATTCTAGACATGGCATAGACTACAAAGTATAATATATCCGGGAAGGCGTGGCAATACATATCATAGCATATAAGAAAGAATCGAAAGAAAAAACATGTCATGACATGTGAGAAGGAATAAAAGTGAGTATGTGTGCTAGTGTCAAGTATACATAGGCTGTACAATTATTATCTAACTATGCAAGATGATCAATATGAGATCATGTTGTCATGTTCAAGTTAAATACAATATTAACAAGTTATCATGTTGGGTCGTCGCATTTTAGGTCAAATATAGAAGACATGCAAAGAAGATAAAAATACTGTAATTAAAATTGTCAGTTGCATATAAACTCCAATTAAGGTAAAACAAGAAGATTCTTGAGGCCAAGACATGGATCTACAATTTCATGTTTTGAAATTTTCAAGATTCTGGCTACAAAACAGCTTAAACATGCAAAAACAGTAATTCCGGCCCATGGGCAATTATAGGCAAATCTGGCATATGGGAATTCCTGCACCTCCGCGCATAAAAATTCCTGCACATCCACGCATGAGAAATTCTTGCACATCTGTGCATAAGAAATTCTTGTACATCTATGCATGTGAATTCCTGTACATCCGTCTATGGGAAATTTCTGCACATCCGTGTATAGGAATTTTGAACTCACGTTGCGTCTTCAGTACATATGCATAGGGAACCTACGCGCATGACACGCTCAGAGTCAAAGGATGCGTTGCCGGGACTTCATGGCGCATGGCCTCCCGGGCGCATGGGGGTCGTCGTCCTCAAACAGCAAGTTCAGCCATGGAAGTTCCAAAAACTTGCTATGGCCATAATTTTCTCACCCGAACTCGAAATTAAGCGAAATAAAGACCAAAATTGCATGAAATCAAATTCTATAGATCATATAACCACTAGTTTTCAGAAATACCAAATTTTTAGAGATCAAAACCAAGAAAAACAAGAAGAAGCTTAGAACTTAGATCCACAAAAATATAACCATCAAAACTGAAAACTCCAAGTTCTAAAGATGCTTAGAATCATGAAAGAAAAAGAATAGAAAAAACAAAAATAACATTGTTCAAGATTTGGAAAGATGTACTTGCTTTAGTTTGGAGGAGAAAATGATAAGAAAGAAGATGAAAGGAAATAAAATAATGGAGGAGAGAGAGAGGAGTTGGGTTCTATACAAAACCCTTCTCATCTCAAACCAAACTAAACCAAGTTATGATTAAACCAAGTCAAGGCTAAGAAAGACAAGTTAAAATATGGGTCACCTGACAAATGTTAGAAATTCGTAAACGTACACTAAAAATATGTATAACGGAAAATAGAAGCGACAGATATGCCGTCGGTATACACAGGTATACTGGTGGTATGCCGATCAAAGAGAAAATCTATAGGTTGGAAAATTTTAAAGCATACTGAAAACCAAGAAAGCACGAAATATAGTACAAAAATACGTATTCATATATCTATATCGATACTGTGAGATGAGTCTCACAAGTCTTACTAAGGCCTCCTCGTCTGTCTCCCCCAGGACTCGATCAGCCAACCCTTCAAAGACCTCCTCCGCAACAGTTCGGATGATCTCTTCGATAAACCTTTGGATGGTGGATACCTCGACGGCTTGTCCGGGCAATACTTCAACCACTTCCTCAGACGGCCCCTCTACCAGACTATCCTCCGCCTCGTCCGGCACAATAGAGTCATCTTCCAAGTGAGGAAGAGATGCAATGACAGGACTCGGGGTAAAGGCTTTAGCTTTTGTATTTACATCCCCTCTGGTTGGCTCCACAGAAGATGTAGGTAACCTCGTAGGTTCCTACAGAGATGAAGCCAACGGCTCCAAGGGGCCCAATGTCTCATACTCAAAAGGAGCAGGAGAAGGGACATCCTCCGAGTCAGAACAAACAGCAGTCGCAGTCCTTCCCTCAGTCCCAATGGCTCGAGGAACATTGGGCGCAGGCTCTTCAGAAAGTTTTCTAAGCCTTTCTGACCATGAGGGCCTTGCCTACATGAATCAAACAATTATAAGCATAGAAAGCAGACAAAAAAACATTGAAAGGGCAAAACACCCAGACTTACCATTGAAGAAGACCCAGCAAAAGGGGTATTTGCCTCCACAGAAGGCTGTTGGGATGATGCATCCCGTAAAGGCACAAAAGTTACTTTGGCCCTCTTAATAGGAGGAGATCTCTCCACAGAAGAAATCAGACATTTTAGTGGGTCTCTCAAGAGCATCTCCTCCTCTCTCCCTTCCTGCGACGAGCTGGAACCATCAGTGGTTCTACTCTCCAAAGAAGCAAGCCTTTGAGGACGCCACGAAGACGACCGAGTTGCCTCAAACTTAGTCCCCTCAAGTAAGCTTCTTTGGCGGTCGTACTCCGATGAGAAGTTGTTCGCAATGTAGTAAAACTTCGCGGCAAAATATAGCAGATGCATCTCCCCATGCATCAAAGGAATGGTAAATCCTACGTCGGTACGACCATCACTGAAATAATGCCATGCCATGGCACCATCGAAGCGGCTTCCCTCGTAACCAAGACAGGAGCTTGGATTACCTATCATGACCTGGCTATAGCCATATTAACACACAAAATGGCTAGGCAGGTAGGGTTCCAAGTACACCCGATTCTTGTTTCGATACACCAGATGGGAAGGGCGGATGGACTACAGCCAACGAAACACCCCAAGGGTTAGATTTGCGTCTTCTGACACTTTATCTGCAAGGTAACTGTTGTAGGAAGGCAAAACCAAACGAATGGCATATTCTCTTAATCTACCCAACATCCATCGAAAAGTGGGAACGTCCTGATCAATCCAGTCCACAACTTCATAATTGTGCTCGGTCACATCCCCTACCTTATACCCCAAGAGGGTATTGGGAGCTATCAAACCAGGGTAGTGCAAGGCTAACCAACCCATCAGGTAGTGGTATGGGAGTTCGACCGACGAAAAATCTCCATCCCTCCCTCCATTCTCGATTATTTTTCAGGAAAACACCCATAGGCTATACAGGATGTCACATACCATAGCCAGCAGTAAGGCCAAAGAATGTCCGAAGACGAGCTTTACAACGTGCAAAATCAAATCTTGACTAATCCGATCAACAGACCCGAACCTTCTGGAACCATGGCCTTTCGCAGCCATATCATCAAAAAGACGGCTAAGGCCGCTTTATGGCTTAGGGCAGTCAAATTTTGATAGAAGAAATTATAGACTTTGGAGGTGGGCTCCCCTCAGCATCTACTGACGGAGCCGATACCCCAGCCTCGGCCATCATATCATCCACTTCGTCAGCAGTATACTCCAAATGCGCGGTAAAATAAGTCTGTCCTGGCATTGATGGAAGCCTCGTAAAAATATAATCAGTCCAGGCCTTGATATATGGCTAATCTTGCGCCTCGCCCTGGCACTTACACATCTGGTAATAACAAAACAACTCCTTATATATAGTCATCACCTCAGCGTATGTATTCTCCAACCTGAGAAACTCCTTACTGCAAGGAGCATACTCCTCATAAGGGTGATTCCCCTACGACAGCTTTAAGATAGCGCGTATCTCATTAAGAGCCAGACCTATCTCTCTGCAAGAAGTGTAGAACGTCCCTGTATGATGATTAAACAACTCCAACAAAACAAGAAAGACAGGTCGTTTAGCCTCGATCCCTTGCGTAGTGGCCTTGATGCAGCGATGGAGGCCTGTACCTTTCAGGTCCAGTTGGTACCTCCCTACCACCCATAAAGACAACTCCCCCCACTCTTGGTCGGGATAAATCCAGTCTATGACATGGAAGGCACCCTTTGGATAAGTATGGCCAGTAGCCAACATCCCGTTAGAAAATAGGGAAGCACAACAGGGATATACTTCAGCGGCAGACACATCAGGAAGACGACCATGGAGCAATACCCGCAGCGTGGCGGGTGGACCATCAGGCACACCCTTGAAGAAATTTCTCTAATTGGAGCACCCTTCCACCATAATAAGACCATCATCAAACCATCACGTCTCGAGGTCAAATCCCACATTATGAGGCGTACCTCCGATAAATAGGAGACGACAGAAAGTGGAGGATGACGGTCGATAAAAGCCACAAACAAAGGAACGCCATAGTTTTCAAAATACGAGCCCTCGATTATTCCTAAGAGCTCGGCATTTTGTAGCACCAACTCATCACTGATGTGAAAATAAGGCTTCAATATCTTAACAGAATCCAATAGACCAGACAATCGGCCTCGATCCATCATACGATAAAAGTAAGTGAGCCGCTGTTCCTGGATCATAGCCATGTGACTCCGTGGAGGACCATAAGCAACCAGCTATGTAGTAGAAGGGACGAGTGCCTCCTCAGCACCGTGACCTTCGATGCAACCTGTGAAGGCAAGGCGAATATCCTCAAAGAGAGTCAGGGGCACAGAAACTACACGTAAATAAATGGGGTCAGAAAATCAAAGACGAAAACACATCACCATAAGAAGGCTGAGGTGGTAAACTTGCGGAGCACCCACACAGAGACTATTGAAGTGCACCATGCATCGACTAACATGCAAACCGTACTGATACTCCGTACGAGACACATTGTGTAGATATTAAAAGCATCTATAAGCCTTACTACGAAGGATGTATTGGCTATATAAGTCAAGATAACGAAACGACGACATTCCTTCGAAGCAACGCTACTGAGAGTCGATGCTCATGTACGAATGGCAAGCCAAGAATGCAACAAAAGAATCAGACATTTACCCACAACGGGTGGCCATACGTCCCCTACAATGGGAGGCTGCTCGACGACGACTGCCTCACAAGCCGGTTGCTTCCCTTTGGCTTGATAGCTGCTCGATGTAGCCTCTCCGATTTGCCTCACGGACGACATTCTAGACGGCCTTGGGGGCTCTACAGCCGGTCGGGGACTGGCCCTTGAAGGTATTACAGTCAGGTGGGGGCTGGCTACTGCTCCACGAGCCCCCTTAGAACTCGTCGTGGAGGCCATCGAAATTCTTGATTTCTTGGTAGCCATGGCAAAAAAAGTTAGGGTTTGAAAGAAAGAGAAGACTGATAAAGATTTTGGTGAAGGAGTAGGTGAAGATAAAGAAAGCTAAAAAATAAAGAAAGCTTTTCTCTCTCCCCCAACATTCCTACTTATAGGAAGAAGTGTGCTACGTCAACAGAAGAAGACAAGACGCTTCGTTCACCCCTAAAATGACATAGGTTCAGAAAAAGGTCATGATAAACGTTCACAAGAAACGAGGAGTCATGATCAAAACTTAAGAAAGCGACGACTTGAGGTATTTAATACTGAAGCCCAAGCATGACGTCAGCCTGACAGCAGACGTGATGGGCATTTCGCCTATAAAGAAACACGTGTCATGCTTCTTTTCAAAGTATCCTGACCTTGACTCAAGTTCGAGATACTTTGAAGGGGGGTCTTGTAGAAGCATGAAAAAGCATAGTATGATATAAGGCACAGGTGGGTACTCTCGCTACCCACCCATCTTCACAAAGGCATAGATAACGAACGACGCAGGTTGGTGCCCTCGCTACCAACCCAACTTCACAGAAGCACAGGCGGTCAAGCACGCCAACAAAAAAGACAAACGCACATAAAACAGATGAAAAGATCAAAGAAAGTTCTTTTTATTAAATCATGGCTACAAGAGTCTATTACAGATTCATCATGATTACATAAAATAAGACTTCCTAATTACAAGGATCTGTTACAAAGTATTTGTGATTATATATGCTGAACTAAAAACTTCTACGGATCTACGCTGGGGTTCATCTTCACAGTGTAATTTTCATGAGAGAAAGGACTGTGGATAGAAGATGTGAATACAGTCGCCATCAAAGTCTACCACCACAACACCCCCAGACGTAGAGCTCTTCCTGAAGCAGCTATTGGTCCGAATGAGAATTTAGTCCACATCATGACAGGAGGGCTTTTCAAAAGTGTATCAGCTTCTGAGGCCCTTCCAGCCTAACAAAAGCATGCAACCGCTAATGTGCAGGAAAGAGCACAACCTTGGGCACTTCATATTGGCAACCATACCGAACTCGATCTTCGTGACCTCCAAGACCTCCAAGATATCGTTCAGGTTCGAACTTCCCATGAGAAGCGTTCCAGCACATCCCGAAGCTCATCAGCAGTTCTTCTACGAAGGCACATCTCCTTTGAACAAAGGGATCCACAACCAAAATCCGACTTAGGCAAGGCCAACGGCCGCTAGAAGCTATGTTTTGATCCAACATGGTATTGAAGGACAAAAATAGGAAGATGTGACTCTACGAAAGAAACTCCCCCTTTATATAGGGCGGGAGTGGTCCAAGACATAGGCCACAGGGCCATCGGTTAAAATTTCTACATTAATGGGATGAACCTAGGATTGAGCCCGATGAACCTTATTAAATGGGTGCATTCGACTAAGTTTAAAACCATTAAAAGACCCCTTGTAATTCTTTAAGTATGGTGGCAATTAAGAGGGAGTCATTCCTTAAAGAGTTGTCATTAATTGCTCTTAAAGAAGACTTCAAAGCCGGCTTCTTCAAACCAGAAGTACAGCTACAATCCTGTGCCAACAGGAGGCGCAGACTGGTGATGACTTCATATCATCCCAGCTTCAACGGCGTAGACCTCTGCTTCGACCCAGAAGCTCAACCCCCTTCATCAAAGACTTGGAAAGTACTCTTGCATCCAACACAAGTCCGTCTGCCACTCCAAAAGTACAGTAACCTTATTAGCCTGTAGCACAGCCTACTTGTTGCCCTAAAGCATAGTGACTCTACTACTCGAAGCACAACCTATTCGTCGCTCAAACGCACAGAGGTTCCATCGTCTTTGAAATATAGTCTACTCATTGCCTGAAAATACAGAGGCTCCGTTGTCTCCAGGAGAACAGTCTACTCATCGCACAGAAGCACAACAGCACTAAGACCTCGCTAGGGGCACAAATTACATGGTCCTACCTAATTGGTTTGTTTAAACCGCCATTCTCAATGATAGGACAAAGGTTGATCATATTGATAAGTGCTAATATTCTATCAGTTGGTTTAAAACTACGATAAGGACAAAGTTTGCTCTTTTGTTAAAGGTCATATCAAGATGGTTTGTTTAAACCGATTGCCTCCGGAAGATCAAACATAATCCTACCTTGAGATGAAATCCAAGATATACTCGGTTTCTTCTAAACAGAGGATTCCCAGCAATAGACACGCACCATGTGTCTTCTCCTTCAGATATTTTGATAACCACCCGAGATCTTGATAGAGAAGAATCTCGACGTTCGCCACGTGTCAGCTCAGCATAAGCTTGCATCATACAATGACAGCAGATTCCTTTATATCTCAAATCCGAGTGCACATTGCATACGTGCCCCCTTTCTCTTATAAATAGAAGGAGTTTTCCCTTCAGCAATAGAGGAGAAGGACACACATAGAGAGAAAAGAAACAGAAGGCAAAAGACAGAGCTTCGAAGTCTTCAACTCCGGCATCCTCTTGATCGGTAACCATAGAGTTCTATCAAAGTTACCATAAAGCCAAAGCAAGTCCAACTCATCGTCAGATCGTCAACGGAGTAAAGGAGCTGTTGCAGTGCTCGATCTCCACTGTCACGCTTTCCCAAAATTCTTATACTTAGATTTTCTATCATAGGAATTGATTGTACCTTTTTTTAAGTTAAATAAACAAAAAATTTGTATAACCTTTTGTGACGTCGAATAGGAATCCTTTGTACTCTTTATACGTTTAAAATATAAAAAATTCGTATAACTTTTGTCATGGCAAACAGTCGACTCCAACCAAATTAAGGTGAGTACATGCTTTGATTGTTTTTATCATGATAGTATCTATATTGCCTGATCTAGACTACTTTACTTGTTGCTGACACATTGTTAACACGGATTGGTACTATATAGATCTTCTTAGGAGACGTTATCCCTTATTGAGTACTTCATGTTCATGTACTTTATCATGTACATCATGTACTACTTGTATTCGTGTTATTCATGTACTCTCATTTGCTCATATTTGCTTCATGTGCAAACTAACAATCATGTACGTAACATGTCGTGATTAGATCCATGTGTATTGATTGGGACGGGGGAGTAGAAGTGGTTATGTGATTAAATCCCTCTAGTGTACTCATTTATATGTCGATTATACCTTCACGTATAATCGAGTTACCGTAGAATACTCACGTGCAGCCTAAGCCAAGCACATAACTGTCTTGTGCTCTAAATCACTTATATTTATTATAGTTTAATATATTTTTTGTCTTGTTCATGTACTCAGTTTTTTATATCTTTATGATGTTATTTCTCTATTTTTTTGTATTTTCTTTCCAGCATGTCATGTATTACATTCTGTTGAGAGTTATATATTTCCTACCATGCAATGGAACTGCTTTTAGAGTTATGTACTTTGCTCCAATCTTAACTGGATAACTATTTTTTAGGTAATGTTATGTCCCAAAGCCAGGACTTCATGATGACAGATCTTAATGTATTTTTAGATTGTGAGTTGACCTCTGGAGAGCTCTAGGCCATTGTATTTTTGATTTATGTTTCGTTATCAGATTTGTCTTTGATACATTCTGGTTATGTATATTCAATTGTAGACTTTAGTTGTATCAGAGTTTTTGATACCTTTCCTACTTCATATCTTTCTTAGCTTTTTATGATGTGGTTTGCGTACATTTGTTATTATGGATCATTTAGATATTATAGATATTTATTGGATACTTAACAGCGTTCTACCGTCGATACTGCGGCATAGGCTGGGCGTAGCCCACGTACTCATACCCGAATATTCGAGTGCGGTTTGTAACACATTTTTATGGTGGCTCATGCAGGTCAGTCTTTGCAACTATTACGAAGTCGTGGTATTACTTAGGCTTAACCATACTACCGCGAGCCTGCTCTAGGATTAGGATTAGATCATAGCATGTTCTAGGAGTTTTGGTACTCAATCACATATTAGGATCTCTTGATAGATTCCTGGGATGGCCCTTGAGAACCTTACTTCGAACTATATTGAGTCTTCCCTATTCGCTTTTACTTATCCTGATTTTCGAAACACTTGTTCGTTGTCGAACACTTTTCTTGTATGAAGATAACTTTATGGACTCTAGAAGGGAAAAAAAGTAGAAGTTGAACTTATATACCATTTAGGTTAAGAAGAGCAAATGATTAGCCAATCTTGTATATGGAGGTCGAGAATTATTTTAGGCCATATTCAAAGAATTTTGAATCTTGACCAACATAGTACCTTTGGGACGACCCCAGAGAATATTACTCTAAACCCTATATTGAAATCTATTTCCATTTATTTCCGTCTACTCTTCCTTGTTCGTTGATTGAATCTTAATGATTCGTTGTTGACTTTGATTTTTTATCGAGATAAATTTTATGGACTAATTTAAGGTATATTTTGATGATATATTTGATGGGGACAGTGTGAAAGATAAATATTTGCTTTAGTTATGGAGTCTAAAGTTTATCGCAGCCATACTAACTGGCATGACAGAAACATAGAGCCTGATTTGGGGTATACTTGTCCTAGTAATGGAATTTAGATATTCTTGCAGCCATACCGGTTGGCATGGTGAGAATTCTAGATAACATGATTATAGAATATATGTAATACCTATGTCCCAATATACTTAGGACAAAGTACGTAGATATGCCAGCTGCATACATACGAAGAATACTCTAATATATGGAATCTTTGTACGTATACATAAGCAATAATATAATAATCACAGGCCAAAGTACAGAAAAACTAATCTCATCCATAGTACACAGAAAAGATCTCAGAAGTCTAGATAAATTATAAATAAATGAGTCAAAAGATATAGTCAGGTGGAAACAGATCCACTACCAAACAGCTATAAAAAATAGTCTCAGAAACTAGAGTCTGACCTCCTCAAAATAGAAAGAAAGGAAATAATAAAGATGTCCACTACATAGTCTCAAAGCATAGATATTGAGCTAAATATCAGAAGGTGGTACCTCATCGTCAACGAAGGATGGATCTAGTGCCGAGCCGTACTCCTGGAAGAAATTGTCTAAGCCTGGAGAATTCACCAGGTCCTCAGTAGGATGAAACAAGATACAAAGAAACAATATGATGCATAAACTGTGATATATAAAGAAATAAAAGAAAAATGCACACAGTCGGGTGCTTAACCATTCTAAAGTAACTATACATTTAAGAAATAAACCTTCAATGCAAGGGCATTCTGGCTATAAATGGGATTGGCTTGGTTCCTATATAGGGTATATGGGCCTACTGTTCAACGTAACAAAAGGTTGAACGAACTTTTTGCTTTATTGAATGTATAAGATATCTGTGTACCAAGAAGGAAGTCCTAAACATGATATTCTAAGTACAGAGAGAAGAGATTTCTGGAAAAGTATGACGATGGAGAACGAGCACTACAGCGGCTCATTTACTCCGTTGACGATCTAACGATGAATCAACCTTGTTATGGCTCTCTGGCGCCTTTGATGGGACTCTGGGGTCACCGATCAAGAGGCTGTCTGGATGAGAAGATCCCTTGAAGATGGTTGGTTGGTTGGTTCTTAGGTTGATAGGTCGATGAGGGTGGTCGACTCTTCGTAGATAAAGATCGTTGCTCCTTTAAAGATTGTCGATTATCAATGTTCCCTCTGTCTTTTCGATGCTTTGGTAGAAGAAGAGCTCCTTCTATTTATAGAGAACTGAGAACATATGTGATGTGAGTTAGGGTTCCTGAGATATAAAAGAATCTGTCGTCATTGTATGGTACGGGCTTCTGCGACGATGACACGTGGTGGACCTCGAGATTTCCCTCAAACGAGATCTCAGGTGGTTATAAACATAACCGAAGAGTTGACACGTGGCGTATGCCGATTTGCTTGTTCGGATACAACTGAGTAAATCTGAAAATTTTATCCTAGATTTGGAGTATAATTGATCCTCATCTAAGAGTTAAATAAATCTGATTGATATCAATCATGATTTAATCCCAATCTTCTCTACAAGAGGTGGTTTAAACAAACCAATTGGAGTGGAACCATGCTTCCTGAGCATCTAGTGAGGACTAAGTGCTGATGCGCTTCTGGGCGACGAGTAGAACGTGCTTCTGTAGATGACGAAACCTTTGTGCTTTCAGGCGACAAGTGGACTTTGTTTTGAATGACGACGAGACTTCTGTGCGTATAAAGCAACTTATGAAGCTATGTTTTGGACTACCAGAGTCACAGTGCTGAAGGCGACAAGTAGGCTTGTGATTCAGGTTGGGAAGGTTACTGTGCTTTTCGAGCGACAGGTTGACTTGCATTGGTTGCGATGGAAGTTCCCAAGTCTCTTATAGAGAAGTAACTTAATCTTCATATCTGAAGCAGATGACTGTGCCGTAGGAATAGAGATGGTGTGAGCATATCACCATTATACGCCTCATAGGAACGCAGGTAAGTAGTTACTCCTCTATACAGTGAAGGCTTTGGCTGCGAAGGGAAGGGGGTGACACCCTTGTGCGTCTAGAGATTGGCGCAGGCGCATAACTGCTCCTCTGGAGTGAAGACACCGGTTTCTGGAATAAAAGATGGGGATGAGGGCCTACCACCATCTTGTTTCTGAGGTGGGTGCAGGCAAGTGGCTATGCCTCTAGCTCGAACACTACAATAAATATGGGTTTCCGTGACAAGTATTTTGTGACAAGTGTCAAACTTGTCACTGAAATGGATATTTTTCTGACAAATAATTTTTGTTGTCACTCATAATTTGATTATGTGACAACATTTTTTTTTCCGTCACACAGTTAAATCATTTAGTGACCATGTTTTTATCGGTCATCACTTAATGTTGTCACTGAAACAAAATTTAAATTTTAGACTTTTGTTAAAGACAAGTCATGCGTGATAAGTGAAAATACTTCACTTAAGGGTTTTTTATAGTTACAAAAAATATTATTGTCACATAAAAGTATTAGCCACAAGATTAAAATTCTATGCTTGTCACTTAAAAGTTTCTTTTAGTTACCAAATAATTGTTTGTCACACAAAAGTATTAGTCACAAAGAACAAAATTAATTTCTTGTAACAAAAACTTAAAGTAATTTGAAAAAATTTATAAACAAAATATTCTGATTTTGATACTATTTTGACATTAATATATAATCGGATTTGACCATACCAAAAAAAAACCCTCACATTACAACAAAATAGGTAAATAATGACACTTTCTTTACGACACTTTCTAATTAAGTGTCATTAATTTTTTGTATTGATGACACTCTACAAATAGGTGTCGTTGTAATTATATATTCATAATTATCTACGACACTTTTAAAGTCTCATATAATATTATACTGAATACAACGCTAAAAAAATGTTGTCACAAATTTCATTTCCCTCAAATTTTTTTTGTTTCCGCTTCTGCCAAAAAATAAATTGGGGCTCTCAAGTCTTATCAGAGAGAACAAGCTCCCCCCTCTCTCTCATTTTTTGCTGGTCTCTCCCACTTCTTTTCTCTTTGATAATTTGCCATTTTCTAAGATAGAAATGCATAAGCAGATTTGATGAGGACATTTTTGAATTTTTGCACTTGCGAGCCGACGGGGAATATGCCGTATAAGAAGGCCGCCAAGGACGATTCGGATGACTCCACCGACGGGGATCGTCGTCTACGATGTCTAAAACCCTAATCCCTTCTTCTTCCTCCCTCTATCTGCATATATCTACACTTCTTTCAAGGTTCCATATTAACAAAAAATTAGGGTTTCTTGTAGCTTCCGAAGAATCGGAGAGTTTCGGTGAGGACTTTTCAGGAAAAGATTGTCGTCGACATCATCTCCGCAAAGGAGTTCATGGGAGACACCATGCACACCCAGGCCGAGAAGCCCGTCGACGACTCCGTCTTCCACTTCGTCCTCTATTCCGTCTGATCCGCCTCCTCTGCGTCTACTCCCGCCAGGACAACGTCGTTGGCTTCAAGCTCCCCAAGTTAAAGCGCTTCACAGACCCCTCCGCCGACCCCAAGCCCTCCTCCTCCGTCTTTGACCTCACCGGACTTGGCATTGCCCGCAACAACCAACAGATCCAGGCCTGTGTGCCTCCTATGTCAAGGCCATCAAGTTGTTCGATCTGCTCAACACATGTTTGTTGATATGTCTCAGAGGAGGTTCCTTATTGAACTTCAAGTGTAACTTCTATTTCATTAATGTTATTTCCTTCTGTTTTGTTTTAATGTCCAACATGGATTTTTAGGTTGATGTTGTAATTCTTGAAGTTGGACTTGGTGCATGAAGCATTGACTCGACAGATGTGGTATGGTTGTATGTGCATTCCTTCTGTAATTTTGACTACACTTCGCTGTTGTAGTAGTCAATCATATGTTCAAAGTATCACTAGTTTAGAGTAGTAATTTCGAATACACTTTTGTAATTTTGACTACGCTTTGCTGTTGTAGTTTACGTATTTTACTTTGTTAAGTGGATTTTCAGTGAGACCTTTTTTGAAATCATAAACAATGCCATTTTACCAAAGTTCAAATGTATTCAAGTAGATTGATTTACCATGAATTGAGAAGCACAAGGTGGAATTATAGCAAGTTTAGTTAGAAATATTAAGGTTCTACACATGTCGGGAGCCTCTACTATTTTAGTTTGTATTACTTTGTAGCATGAATATCTTAAATTTAATGAACTTAATAACGGACATGTACTACAAATTAGTTTTTTTGCTCTTCCTCCATAAGGATGCCATATATTATTTATTCTACTAGTCATTTCTGATTTTTCTCATTTTGACGTCATATTGATTTCTCTCAAAATAATATTAAAAGCATCAACTTGGAACCATATATGTTTACCCAATTTGTAAACTATTGCATTTAAAGGTTTATCATGCAAACTTGCTAAGTGTATGTCTTTATTGAACCTTTGCTTTATGTTTTGCTAACTGTGAATGCTCCATTAGTTGTATAGTGGTCTACCAAGAATTAGGCCGGATGAATAGCATTCCTATGAAAATTTAAGTGCATGACTTTCAGACTTTGTCCAATAAGTGAATTAAGTTCCAGTAGATAGTAGCTAGGATGCGAATAACTGAAATGCTCCACATGTTTATCATATATTAAAATTGTTATTAAATTTTTTGACATTATTTTTGTTATTGAACCAATTAGAGAGGCATGCCATGTTGTTGTTCAAAGGAACCATCCTGGCAAGCATAACCTATGGAAACATCCTCAAGCCCAACAACAAGCAAAAGGGTTGGATCTGATTCCTGTTCTACAGATAGTATATTTTTAGCTTACTTATAACCCATTCACAAGTTACTTATTATCCATAATAACTAAATATTGTGAATAATTTTTATATGTTTCAAGTCATCTTGGGCTAATTGTTCTACTAACTGATTCTGCAGTTTTATTTTTATTTCTATATTTGTATCCTATACAATCTCCTTTCTCACTTGAGTCTATTAAGTGGTTAAGCAAATTCGATGGATCTCTCTTGCCAATGTTACATCAGGTGAAATGTACATATTGTTAGTGGTGTCTGATATGTATTCATATTGATTGCAGATCACCAAGCAGTCAAGGAAAAATTTCAGGAAAGTTTTCCACCGTCATTGAAACTAGTTAATGACAAATTGAAGGGGTTTTCCTTGAAATGCTATAAGTTGACATATTTTCCCTCAATTGCTTTCTTGTTTTGTCGGTTCCTGATCTTTTCCCGAAAGTGGAGTTTTGGTTGCGTCACGAATTTTAGGGTTTATCGTCATTTTTAGGAAATGTAGGGGGTTATTCGTGGAAATTTTGAGAATTTAGATCTGATTGATGGATCACTGGGTCTTTGATGTATATATATGGAAATTTTGGTTTTTTTAAAAAACTTTTCTATTTCTGGCGATGTTCCAAGAACTGGGTCAATTCATCCAATTTTGCTACTACATTTGCCAAATTACTTAATTTGTACTTAAAAATTGGTTATTTTTATTTCATATATGGAGCAAATATGCTTGATTGTAGATGGGTCGTGCCTAGGTTTCACAACAGTAACTTGCCACTTTTAGTCAATTTTAATGTTTATTGTTCAATCTTTTATTGTCCGACCCATATGTTCTTGCTAAATGTTAATTCATACAAAACTATGTTGCTGCTAGAAACACTCTCGCAGTACAATTCATCTTCAAGAATACATAAATTGTTGAACCAAGCTAAATTCACTATAGATATATCTTAACCAAATTTTGATACCGACATTTGATTGTTGGCATACGTGAAATATCAAATATTTTATTCGTTTTGTGCTCTGGATAGCTGACCCCAAAATTTAGGATAAGGCTTTATCGCCGCTATCGTCATCGTCATGTACTCTACAATTCTTCCTTGTGGATATTTTGTGCATTGTTATCATGTGTGTTGCTTTCAGAAAGATGTTGTCTGTTACGGTTGTTATGTAATGATATGTATGTTTAACCTACTCATAAGGTTATGTCCCACTTCTATTACTTGAGCCATTTGACCTCAAATGTGTATATATATGGAGTGGGACGAACCTAAATAGTTTTCTTTCTTCATTTCTAGCAGCATGATGTCGGGATCGAAGAAAGGGTTGAACTTGCTCAAACCTCTTCGCTTGGCTAGAAAGTCTGCTATACGATTTTGTATTTTCCCGAAAGTACACTCAGCCAGCAAAACAGCAGAAAATACTCCTGTTTACCTGAATGTCTGATTTGATGCCTATGAATGGTTATGTCTACTGGGCAGGCTTTGGGATATTTCACTCGGGAGTTGAAGGTACCTTCTGCCTTTTCTTGTTGGTTTGATGGATTATCTAGAACAACATGGTGAATGTCACGACCCGCATCCTAGAGTAAGGGCACGAGACGTGGGTACATCTAGCCTACGTCGCAGTGTCGGCGGTAGAACGCTATCCTAGGTCAATCATATAACAATATAAGGTGCATGTGTAGTATATACACTCCGAATGGAGGTGACATAGCAGAATACAGTCTCAATCACATCTAAGGTAGAATATGATAAGATAGATAAATATGAAATGAAATGAATCGACAAAGATACAACCAGATAGAAGTCTAAGTGTCTAAGATAACACGAATCCAGAAAACATCCCAAATCTCAAATACAGTAATCATAGAGTGTAAATAAGTACAACTGAACTACTCTAAACTAATGGTGTGTCATCCACTGCTAAGGGGTCCTGCTGCAGATCTAGGTCACAGCAATCCTCTAGGGTAGTCCCATAACATGTGGAACAGAATGCCTCATCCTCATCCTCTGTAATATTTTCAACAGGTCCAGTCAGGACGGAAACGAATACATATCTCTAATACAGTTCATAGAATGGCATGATATAAAAGACAAGCAATAGAGTAAGATACAGGAAATACTGGAAGAAACATGAGAAATATCTGATAACTGGAAATACATACATAATTGGTAAGAAATGTAAGTGACAAAGTGATTTAGAGCATAAAATAGTTATGTAAATGGAACGAAGTTATACACGAGTAATCTACAAAGTTTATACACGAGTAAGCTACAAGATTGAGTACATAACCACTTCTACTCCCCCGCCCCCAATCAATACACAAGGATCCAGTCAAGTTATATTATTGCACACGATGAGGAATGTACACGAAGATCATGTGAGCACATGAGAGTACAAGATTTCATACAATTTATACACGAATGTCACGAAGACAAGGAGTACACGATGCTCATGATAAAGTACACGAACACGAAATACCCGATGTATCCGCTAAGGGGATAACATCGCACGACAAGATCCATATAGTACTAATCCGTGATACAGGTGTCAGCATGAAGTAAAGTAAACTAGAGCATGCAAATAGATCATAGCAAGTATGAAGAGATCAGATAATGTACTCGTCTGGTATCCTGAATATCTGAAGAGAATATATTGTCCGAGGAGTGGTGTCTGTCACCTATAGAACAATACAAGTCATTACATGTCCAAAATAGTATAATAGACTGCTACAATGCATCTACATGATATTTAGGATCTAGGCTAAAGTCAACCTTTGGTCAACTCTAGTCAACTACACTAGTCAAACTAGGTCAACTAGGTCAAGGCTAACCCAAACAAGTCTCACTAAGCCTAGCCAGTCTATCCTAGCAGGCACACAACATCACAAAGCCATACTAGTCTATCCACACCAATCCATATGTGTATTCATGCCAACTCATAGGCTATGTGCCATAGGCTATATGCCATATTCACATATATTGGCAACACACACATATCTATATACACACTAGTTATATAGACAATATGCATAATCTATATTACATCATATTTATCACACAAGTTATATTATATTATATTATATTATATTATATTATATTATATTATATTATATTATATATATATATATATATATATATATATATATATATATATATATATATATATTTATATATATATATATATACATATATATTTATATATATATATATATATATATATATATATATATATATATATATATATAATATATATATATATATATATATATATATATATATATAAAATAAAAATATATATATATATATATTTATATATATATAAAATATATATATATATATAAATATAATATATATATATACATAATACACATAGAGAAAGATAGGGGACAATCCATATGTATGGGTGTGCATCAACATTGTTCTCAGATTTTTTAGGTTTCATAAATGCATGAGTGTATGTGTGTGTTTCAAGTGCCAATGTGTATACATGAGTGTGTCCATTCACAGATTTCAGATTTCAGTTCTAAGTTTTGCATAAGTGCATAGATGTGTGTACATAGGAATCAATGTGTACAGAGTGTAGTGTGTGTGTGTAGATAGGTGAGTGAGTGATTAACATGTGTGTGTACATGTCAGCCATGTGTGTGTGTGTATTGAACAGCTGGTGTAATGTGAAAGAAATCAATAGATAGGGAAATGTGTGAATGAGTGTGTGTGTTCATGAGTGACAGTAGGTACTAGGTTGTGTGTTCAGGAAACAGTGTTATGTGTCAGTGTGTGTGAGCTAACAGTATGAAATGTGAGCGTCATTTCTCAGATTTGAATGAGTGATAGCAGTGGTGAATTCTTAGGAACAGTTTGAATCATGACAGTTGGTATTTTCTAGTTAAAACAGTTAAAAGTAAATTCCATTTACACATTCAATCCCAAAAACCAATTCGAAACCCAATTCCTGTGTTACAACAAAACCTAACATGTAGCTAATACTCAGACACATGTTAGTGAACTAATCATGGCAAATTAATCATGGAAATTTGGTTTGAAATACATTTAATTTCAGAAATCAGTAAAACATGTATCAGTCAATTAGGGAAAATGCAAATTAATAATTAAAAACATGTTAATATGACAATTTAATGGTTGATAATCAAAGACACACATGTGCACGTGTCCTTTGAGTCAATTCGTGCTACCCAGAGCCGGATACGGCGTGTCCACTCACACGAACCACTCTCGTGTACACACAGACACACTGTCTCGTGCACGCGTGCACTCGTGTCTAGGACATGACACACGATATGTCACGACCCGTACCCTAGAGTAAGGGCACGAAAAGTGGGTACATCCAGCCTACACCGCAGTGTCGACGGTAGAACGCTGTCCTAGGTCAAACATCTAACAATATAAAGGTACCTGTACAGTATATACACTCCGAATGGAGGTGACATAGCAAATACTGTCTCAATCATATCTAAGGTAGAGCATGATAAAAGATAGATAAAATATGAAATCCACAAAGAGATACCGCAGATAGAAGTCTAAGTGTCTAAAATACACAAACCCAGAAAATATCTTAAATTTTAAATACAGTAATCCATAAAGTAAATACAACTCAAGACAACTAAAATAACTATCTATACAACCTCTACTGTGTCTCCTCTAGGCTAGCAGGCAACCTCCAAGCTATCTGTAAAATTTATCAACAGGTCCAGTCAGGACAGGAGCGAGCATAATACATCTCAACAAGTCATAGCAGGAAAGGAAATGTAATCATGCTAGAGAATAAAATACAGGATCTGAAGAAATAGCATAATGTAAAAGAGAGACTGTAAGTAAATATCTATGATATATATAAAGAGAGACAGTGCTAGTGATTCAGAGTACTAGATAAACATGTGAACGGCTAAGGACTGATTCATGATTACACTACTTGGAATTGATTCATGATTACACAACTTGGATTTATTCACATGTTCATTTATACTCCCCCATTCCCAATGAATACACAAAGATCCATTCAAGTTACGTTAAGATTCATGATTATACTACGTTGCCCATAAAGGGTGATTCATGAATTGATTCGTGAATGCTCAGTGATCATGTGAGTACATGAGTCACTAGCTGATTCCCGAAGATTCATAATAATAGAAGCATAAGATACGTGATGTAAGTGAAATACACCGGACAAAAGTATCTGATGCTCCCGAGAAGGATAACATCTCATGAAGGGATCCATATAGTACTAATCCGTGTTACCAACGTGTCAGCATCAAGTAAGATAATCTAAAGCAGGAAATATAATCCTAAACAAGATATAAAATGATCAGAGAATGTACTCACCTGATAACGAATGTCCGAAGAGGGTGTACTGCCTGAGGAGAAGTATCTGTCTCCAAATCAGAGCTACACAAGTTTCAACATGTCTAAAATAAGAAAATAGACTGCTACAATGCATCTATATGCTGTCTAGGTCAAACTAGGCTAAAGTCAACACTTGGTCAACTCTAGTCAACTATCTAGTCAAAGCTACGTCAACTTGGTTAACCTAGACTCAATGAAGTCTCACTAGGCCTAACCAGTCTACCCTAGCTAGTACATACCATACAAATCCAAGGCTATACAAGCCAACACAAGTCATATATCAAGATACATCACATTCATGTATATTCAACATTATATATATATATATATATATATATATATATAAATATATATATATATATATATATATAAGAGAAAAGAACTAACATGTAAAGCTATGTGTGTGTGTGTGAACATGGAGGTGTACATGAAAAGAGAAATTAACACTAGTTATGAGTTTACACTACACATGGCACAAAGCTAACCCATCTACATTACACATGTATTATACTTAACATGCATGGCTACAAGTATACATCTATATACATTAGAGTAGAGACTATTTAAGTTATAACTAACATGTATCTATACTCTACATAAATCTATATACATTATAGCAATCATTTAGAGAAGGGTTACATGGCATGGTGGTTGACATAGAGTGGGGTATCCTTGTGCAGAGGGTGAAGTTCATTCTCAGTTTAGTTCCACATTTGCATATAAACTAAAGTGAGCTATCCCATAAACTGGTGTAACTAACTATATAAAAAGAACCATGTTATCTGAAATCTGCCATTAAGCCAACATCCCATATGCATACAGCTCATGCATTGTCTAATACTAAAATTAACTAACATTTCGAATTAAGGGGTTGAAGGTTAACATTACATTCATAGACATTCCACTATATTGAAAACTGAAATTGGCTTGGCAATAGGAAAAGGAAGGTATATATGCTTACATGGACAGTTCAGTGTTCGAACAACCTAAAATGAAGTAACATTCAATCTAAATATCAGCTATGCATTGGTTCTATGTCTACATATGAAATCTGATATTGCATTCAATATTTATACAGTATGCATTCGTATCTATCATTACATATATACCTTGCATTTATATCTAGCATTCATTATATACTTCCATGCATACATTGTATATCATTCTTTCATTCATGCATTGCTTATATGCATTATATTAATTGCATTCCTACATGCTTGCATTCAACCATATATATACATTAATGTAAAGAGAATATATATCATATATATATTATTTTATTTATCTAATATATCATGCATTACATACTCTATATTTATTTAATATCCATACTACATAGGCTCATAGGTTACACAAAATGCATATATCGTATAGTCACTCTTCTACTTAAAATCAATACTGTACCAATTGGGCATTCACTAAATTCTAGAATTAAAGTATGTTGTAGCCCTTCGTGTTAGCTTTTCGAAACTTTAAACGGATCGCATTTTCGTGTTCGGAAGCTCCCGAAATTACGAAAATACCGAAACACGTTCGTCTTTCGTACAGCTGACACTCAAATAATTCTATAGAAAGTTACAGAACGAATTTGGCTTATTAAAATATATTTGAAAATCGAACTTCGATACAGTTCTTTTAAAAAAAAACGGGAGATAAATCGGAGTTCTAAGCTAAAAGTTATGACATTTCTAAGTTACTTTGGTTAATAAAAACGTGGATAAAAATTATGACGGATTTGACAAAAGAACACATATAGGCCAAGATAATTGGATACAAACATAGGTATCCAAATGAAACTCATTCTAACCATCCTAACTAAGATCAATCCACTCTCTAACCATTATAAAACTGAATTTAAATATCTATTTAAACTATTATCTTACATACATACACATGGGGTGTCCTAATTTGGGATCTATCAAGTAGGACACAAGACACATATCTAAAATCCTCAAGAGAGCTCGAAATGACCTCAAATTTGAATCTAAATAGGACAAATGCATGAGGATGGATCCTACGAATTCAAAAATAATTTATATGCAAAGAAAATCGATTTAGAGGATGGATTTTACCTATTGGGAGTGGAATCCCAATGAAATCCTTTAGGACACGGCTCCGATACGAAGATCCCTCAAAGTGGACACTCCTCCTTGCACTCCTCTTCCAATCCTTGGTAGCACCCTTCCCTTGGAGAATGGAAATGATTGAGGGAAGGTTTAGTGAAGGAATGATTTGATTTGGGGATCAAATCAATGGGAAGGCTCTCTAAAATTGGGGAAGAACAAAAGGAAAATAAAAGAGGCAAGATTGTAATGAATGAAATGAATCATTCTCCCCTAAAGGTGGCTACCATAAAGAGTCCATTAGGGCTAATGGAAAATGTCCTAATTGCCCCTCTCTAGTCTCATATGGTTAAGTCTAGACTATGTTCAAGTTTGGGGTCAAAATGATCTAGTTTTGAGTCTCTAACTTAACCATTCTAACATGATAAAAATTAGTTTAATTAACTAACTTAAATGTTGAGTCTTGTGAGCCATGCTTAACTTAATATTGGGTCCCATCTAGAGTTTAAGCTACCCGGGTCACAATACAAGTCGGAACGAGACGAAACTCAAACCCGACTAAACAAATCCAATAAAAACAATATTAAAAATATAAAATTTTCCTAAAATATTAAAATATGAAAAATGACCAAAATCATAATACATCAATTTAAATACTTTTAAAATAATCTAAAATTTACCAAGTAATCAAAATCCTAAATAATTCAAAAGTCACAAATTGACCAAAATACCCTTAGCCTAAAAAGTTGTAAATAGTCATTCTAATCACATGGTTAGGTCCCCATGGCCATGGTTAGTCTCTAAGCTTAGCAAAACTAGGGATTAACTAGTTAACCATCAAAATCATAATTCAACATTTTAAATAGTTTTAAATTGATTAAAAAATTACCAAAAATCACAACATGAGTTAAATCTTATTATCGATTAATCAAAATTATAAATGTTCAAAATTACCCTCATTTTAGAAAAGTGGGTCTTACAAGTCTACCCTCCTTAGAAAAATTTCGTCCTCGAAATTAAGATGGTCGTACTTTTTCTTGAGTCTCGTCCCCAACAATCATGGTCTCAGAACTTACCTAATTCATACGATTAAAAAGGATGGCATACATGATCATGGCATATGGTGGTAGTGAAAGTCTCATCTAGGTATACTAGTCATGCTAACCGAAACGGTCATAGGGTATCAAAATACACAAGCAATCTAGGGTGCTAAACTAGAAAAGCTACAGAAACAACAATTCATCAAAACTGTAAAGCAGTCTACCATCCTATATGAAAACTGGTACTATTCAAAAATAATAAAGATAACCACCAATTATCTATTAAGGGATAATATTCAAGAAAATTAAAATCAAAAGTTAAAGAATGAAAGTCGATTGCATGGAATCCAATCACAATATGTATATATAGAGAGTGTGTTAGAGAGGGAAAAGCTAGCATTATGTAAAGGTTATGTGGTTCGTGTGTGTATGGGGGTATGTAGACATATTCATATGGTTAGATAGTAGGCATGTGTGTATGTGAAATATACATAAAAGTGTATAGAAGGATTTGGGTTTCAAAACAATAGCTATCAAGTTACACTACTCATGGCATATTGGTTAAACAATCTACAATGCACAACCTATTTACTCATAACATGCATGGCTAACCATATCTATATATATAAAGAGTTAGAGATTTAGTTATATATCTATATACATTATAACATGTATGCCTAAGCTCTATATATATCTATATAGATATATAATCATAACATAGAGAGGAAGAGTTAGGTTTACATGGCAGTGTATACTAAGTTAGGGTGTGTGTGTCCTTATACAGGGTTATAGCTTAGTATTGAAAGGTTAAATCCAGTTTTAGTTCAGCATTTACATACAAAATCTAAAAATAAGCTAACATTTAAAGCAGTATAATATTAACATAATGCAGTTTCAAAATTTAGGGGTTTGAAATATCACAACCAACTCAATGCTTCCAATACATCCTAACATGATTGAGAAGAAACTCTAACATACTATCCATACATTTAGCTATGCATACAGTTCAATATTACATATTAAATCTGAAATTGAACTAACCATTTGAAATCACTATAAAAATGTTAACACGTATTCTGTTTAGATTTTGGAGAAATTCGAACATCAAACCAACCCAAGGTTTATCACAACCTAACATGTAAGAATATGAAACCGAACTTTATATCCCTACATACCACAATGTATATAGCTCAAAATATTGTATTTAAAAATAGTAATTTGAACTAACATTTAAAATCCAGTATTAAGGATTAATATGCACACAGTCTCATATTTGACAAATTCGAACACAAAACTTAACCAATTTCTAAAAAAAATTGAAACCCTGTATATAACATACATGTGCAGTGATGTAAACAAAACTACTAACATGAAATTTATATTTAATTTACGAATTTAATCTGGAAAAAGCAGAGAACCAGAAATATTGGGGTTTTGACAATTTAAACATCAACAACATATTAATATGTATTTAGATGGGTTGGTAATCAAAGTGTAGCATGCATACGTATCAGGCAAAGTGTCCATTATATATATTCTTATATCCCATTATAAAAATCAAATTCTATATCAAGACCAACATTTAGATTCCTACCAAGGTTGCAAAGTAGGTGATTGACGTAATCAAGACAGTTTTATTATTATTATTATTATTATTATTATTATTTAGTACAAGAATAATAGCAAGAAAGAAATAATGATAAAATCTGTTCTGCTTATCTGTTTAAAAGAAGGAACCATTTTGAAACCCAGAGCTAAAATATCAAATCCAAGATAAGGTCTAGCAAAATTATGGAATCATTGTATTAAGAAGAAATTCATAGCAAGAAGTTACACAAAGGTTTATAAAAAAAAAGCTAAAGCTACTCCTAAGTTAAATAATGAGAAACAAACAAAACAACCAGTAATAATTCTTTTTTTTTTGAAGGACCGAAACAAAAGTAGAGAAAACATGTTCGAAAACATTTAAGATACAATCTGATAATCATATGCGTCTATCCAAAAATCATGGTACTCTAATTCTCGTCATACTAGTAAGCAAGGCTACAATAATCACAGAGTCCTCGACTTAGGCACATACCTCTAGAATCATGGTATTTAATATTTACGTGATGCCGCTAGCGTGGCTGCAAAAATCTTAAATTCCCACACCCGAGAAATATATCCAAGTCAGACTGTATGTCCTCACCATGCTGGCTAATGTGACTGTAGAAGACTAGATTTTCATAACTTAGATGACCTAGCCCATATAATTTTATCTTGACAAAAATTAAATTAAATCAACAATGAATACCCAAAAATCAAATTTATCAACGAACATCAAGATTCAAAAATGAACAAAAATCCATCAAATCATATAAATACAAACTCGGATGCAACAACTATCATCAAGATTCAAAATTCAGCAATCATCCATCAAAATCAATAAGTACAAACTCAAATTCAACAATAATCCATCAAAATCAAATTCAACAACAGAAAGTAAAGATAAATCAAATCAAGGGAAAAGAGTTTTCAAATCGAAGTTAAAATAAGATTCTCAAGGGTCGTCCCAGGAATCTCTCAAGGGATCCTAACTGTGATTGAGTACCTTCAAAATATATCCTAATCCTACCACAGGCTGTAGTGGTACTCTAGTTCGAATACCACTACACAAACTCGACCTGTATGGGCCACCACTAAAAACGTGTCACAACCCGCACCCTAGAGTAAGGGTACGAGAAGTGGGTACGTCCAGTCTACGTCGCAGTGTCGGTGGTAGAACGCTGTCCTAGGTCAAACATCTAACAATATAAAGGTACCTGTACAGTATATACACTCTGAATGGAGGTGACATAGCAAATACAGTCTCAATCACATCTAAGGTAGAGCATGATAAAAGATAGATAAAATATGAAATCCACAAAGAGATACCGCAGATAGAAGTCTAAGTGCCTAAGATACACTAACCCAGAAAATATCTCAAATCTCAAATACAGTAATCCATAAAGTAAATACAACTCAAGTCAACTAAAATAACTATCTATACAACCTCTACTGTGTCTCCTCTAGGCTAGCAGGCAACCTCCAAGCTATCTGTAAAATTTATCAACAGGTCCAGTCAGGACAGGAGCGAGCACAATACATCTCAACAAGTCATAGCAGGAAAGGAAATGTAATCATGCTAGAGAATAAAATACAGGATCTGAAAAAATAGCATAATATAAAAGAAAGACTGTAAGTAAATATCTATGATATATATAAAGAGAGACAGTGCTAGTGATTCAGAGTACTGGATAAACATGTGAATGGCTAAGGACTGATTCATGATTACACTACTTGGAATTGATTCATGATTACACTACTTGGATTTATTCACATGTTCATTTATACTCCTCCATCCCCAATGAATACACAAAGATCCATTCAAGTTACGTTAAAATTCATAATTATACTACGTTGCCCATAAAGGGTGATTCATGAATTGATTCGTGAATGCTCGGTGATCATGTGAGTACATGAGTCACTAGCTGATTCCCGAAGATTCATGATAATAGAAGCATAAGATACGTGATGTAAGTGAAACATACTGGACAAAAGTATCTGATGCTCCCGAGAAGGATAACATCTCATGAAGGAATCTATATAGTACTAATCCGTGTTACCAACGTGTCAGTATCAAGTAAGATAATCTAAAGCAGGAAATATAATCCTAAACAAGATATGAAATGATCAGAGAATGTACTCGCCTGATAACTGAATGTCCGAAGGGGGTGTACTGCCTGAGGAGAGGTGTCTGTCTTCTAATCAGAGCAACAAAAGTTTTAACATGTCTAAAATAAGGAAATAGACTGCTACAATGCATCTATATGTTGTCTAGGTCAAACTAGAATAAAGTCAACACTAGGTCAACTCTAGTCAACTATCTAGTCAAAAATAGGTCAACTGGGTCAACCTAGACTCAACGAAGTCTCACTAGGCCTAACCAGTCTACCCTAGCTAGTACATACCATACAAATCCAAGACTATACAAGCCAACACAAGTCACATATCAAGATACATCACATTCATGCATATTCAACATTATATATATATATATAAGAGAAAAGAACTAACATGTAAAGCTATGTGTGTGTGTGTGAACATGGAGGTGTACATGAAAAGAGAAATTAACACTAGTTATGAGTTTACACTACACATGGCACAAAGCTAACCCATCTACATTACACATGTATTATACTTAACATGCATGGCTACAAGTATACATCTATATACATTAGAGTAGAGACTATTTAAGTTATAACTAACATACATCTATACTCTACATAAGTCTATATACATTATAGCAATCATTTAGAGAAGGGTTACATGGCATGGTGGTTGACATAGAGTGGGGTATCCTTGTGCAGAGGGTGAAGTTCATTCTCAGTTTAATTCCACATTTGCATATAAACTAAAGTGAGCTATCCCATAAACTGGTGTAACTAACCACATAAAATGAACCATGTTATCTGAAATCTGCCATTAAGCCAATATCCCATATGCATACAACTCATGCATTGTCTAATACTAAAATTAACTAACATTTCGAATTAAGGGGTTGAAGGTTAACATTACATTCATAGACATTCCACTATATTATAAACTAAAATTGGCTTGGCAATAGGAAAAGGAAGGTATATATGCTTACATGGACAGTTCAGTGTTCGATCAACCTAAAATGAACTAACATTCAATTTAAATATCAGCTATGCATTGGTTCTATGTCTACATATGAAATTTGATATTGCATTCAATATTTATACATTATGCATTCATATCTATCATTACATATATACCTTGCATTTATATCTAGCATTCATTATATACTTCCATGCATACATTGTATATCATTCTTTCATTCATGCATTGCTTATATGCATTATATTAATTGCATTCCTACATGCTTGCATTCAACCATATATATACATTAATGTGAAGAGAATATATATCATGTATATATATTATTTCATTCATCTAACATATCAAGCATTACATACTCTATATTCATTTAATATCCATACTACATAGGCTCATAGGTCACACAAAATGCATATATCGTATAGTTACTCTTCTACTTAAAACCAATACTGTACCAATTGGGCATTTACTAAATTCTAGGATTAAATTATGTTGTAGCCCTTCGTGTTAGCTTTCCGAAACTTTAAACAGATAGCATTTTCGTGTCCGAAAGCTCCCGAAATCGCGAAAATACCGAAACACGTTCGTCTTTCGTACAGATGACACTCAAATAATTCTATAGAAAGTTACAGAAAGAATTTGGCTTATTAAAATATATTTGAAAATCTAACTTCGATACGGTTCTTTTAAAAAAAAGAAAAGATAAATCGGAGTTCTAAGCTAAAAGTTATGACATTTCTAAGTTACTTTGGTTAATAAAAACGTGGATAAAAATTATGACGGATTTGACAAAAGAACACATATAGGCCAAGATAATTGGATACAAACATAGGTATCCAAATGAAACTCATTCTTACCATCCTAACTAAGATCAATCCACTCTCTAACCATTATAAAACTGAATTTAAATATCTATTTAAACTAATATCATACATACATACACATGGGGTATCCTAATTTGGGATCTATCAAGTAGGACACAAGACACATATCTAAAATCCTCAAGAGAGCTCGAAATGGTCTCAAATTTGAATCTAAATAGGACAAATGCATGAGGATGGATCCTACGGATTCAAAACTAATTTATATGCAAAGGAAATCGATTTAGAGGATGGATTTTACCTATTGGGAGTGGAATCCCAATGAAATCCTTTAGGACACGGCTCCGATACGAAGATCTCTCAAAGTGGACACTCCTTCTTGCACTCCTCTTCCAATCCTTGGTAGCACCCTTCCTTTGGAGAATGGGAATGATTGAGGGAAGGTTTGGTGAAGGAATGATTTGATTTGGGGATCAAATCAATGGGAAGGCTCTCTAAAATTGGGGAAGAACAAAAAGAAAATAAAAGAGGCAAGATTGTAATGAATGAAATGAATCATTCTCCCCTAAAGGTGGCTGCCATAAAAAGTCCATTAGGGCTAATGGGAAATGTCCTAATTGCCCGTCTCTAGTCTCATATGGTTAAGTCTAGACTAGGTTCAAGTTTGGGGTCAAAATGATCTAGTTTTGAGTCTCTAACTTAACCATTCTAACATGATAAAAATTAGTTTAATTAACTAACTTAAATGTTGGATCTTGTGAGCCATGCTTAACTTAATATTGGGTCCTATCTAGAGTTTAAGCTACCCGGGTCACAATACAAGTCGGAACGAGACGAAACTCAAACCCGACTAAACAAATCCAATAAAAGCAATATTAAAAATATACAATTTTCCCAAAATATTAAAATATGAAAAATAACCAAAATCATAATACATCAATTTAAATATTATTAAAATAATCTAAAATTTACCAATTAATTAAAATCCTAAATAATTCAAAAGTCACAAAATGATCAAAATACCCTTAGCCTAAAAAGTTGTAAATAGTCATTCTAATCACATGGTTAGGTCCCCATGGTGGTCATGGTTAGTCTCTAAACTTAGCAAAACTAGGGATTAACTAGTTAACCATCAAAATCACAATTCAACATTTTAAATAGTTTTAAATTGATTAAAAAATTACCAAAAATCACAACATGAGTTAAATCTTATTATCGATTAATCAAAATTATAAAAGTTCAAAATTACCCTCATTTTAGAAAAGTGGGTGTTACACGACATGACACAACACGTGGGTGTACACCTAGGTTCGCCTAGGATAGGGCTACCTCACTGACACCCTGCCTTGTGTCCAAAACGTGTATCGTGTCGTGTCCAGCCATGTATCAGTAGCCAAAAACGCGTGTGTCTGCCTGTGCGTGCGACCGGTGCGAGGAGGAGAACTCTTCGAATACTGAACCTCTCGAGCCCATCTTTTGGGAGACTAATGTCAGATATTGCCCTGACATTCTCCCCAAAAATTGTGTGTCCCCGTATCCTGAGTGAAGATAACTCAGTGTCCAGTAGCAGGGCACTGAACTGAGGCCTCGTGTACGTGTTCGTGTCCTCGTGTAGACACGACACGACTCCAAAACCATAAACCAAGGACACGAATTTAAATACAAACCCTAGATCTAGAAATCCATTCAAAAAAATTCTAAAAATAGCACAAAAGATTGGGTGTAGCATTTCATCAAACATCTAGACTAGGAAATTGATACGTATCCGATACGGACACGAAACCACATGCAAATGACACCAAACCTTCACTACAGCTAGGAAACACCTAGGTCTAGGCTACCATGTAAGAGAAACAGAATTAAAATAGAATTTGAAGGGTTTATCTATAGGTTGCAAGGATCAAGGAAAAGCCCCAAATCAAACGGTTCACGTTGCTAGCCAAATCCTCCAAATTACACAAAAACTGAAATCACTCTCCATGAACATCAAATAAAGGGTGATTGGAAACTATTGCAAAAGATTTGGGTGAAAAAGGAATTAAAATAGAATTATTATGAATTTGGGAAAGTGGGGATTTACCTTTCCTTTCAAGAAGTTGGTTGAGCACAAAAGAGGTAAGAACAAGTGAATAGGTGTTTAAATAGGAGGAGATTCCTAGGTTGGTCGGCCATGTATAGGTTGGTTAGGGTTAGGGTTTCAAGTTATGGGCCATGGGCTAAGTTTCATAAGTCATGAAATAAATCGTTAAGTCACAAGTCATTGCACCTATTTATTAATCCTCCTATTTCAACTAGGTTCTAAATGACTAAAACAGAGTTGACTTATGTTAGACTAGGGTCACACCATTGCCTACCAAGTCACCATAGCTAGGGTTAGCTTCTAGGTCAGTCTACAAAGTCTCAATTGGCCAAATTTAAAGATCACAATCACCAATTCAATAAATTAAAGTAAATTCAAAAATTCACCAAATGACCAAAATATCCTCAAGCTAAAATGTGGTAGTAACAACGAAATACACAATGTATAAATTACTCAATGTGTATTTGTATATTCATTAACATTTGTGGACATATTAGAAATCTTCCTCCACTAGTAGATTGTTGTTGCAGATAAATAGTTATAAAGTTGTCATCTTATGCACATACTTACTAATTTGTTAAGCCATGCATTGTTTTGTTTTGATGGAATAGCTCTCAGATTTTTAATTAACCTCTTCGGTTACTGTATTATTAAACCATAGATAGTCATTAGATAGCCATCGCTTGTTTTGAGCTATTTAGGATCTTTTCGTATTAACTTTTACTTTACTCCCTTTGAGGTTTAAACTGATTGATATTGTTCAGTTTTCTTGTATTTTCTTAGTGGTAATATATCTTTTTGTGATCCTTCATAGAATCAGAATCATACAAAGTGTTGTCTCCAACTTCTAATCAAAGCAACAATTTCATCTTTTATAAATGACAATTAGTTTGCATAAAGTCCTTTAAAGGAAAAGAGTCATGAAATAAATTTTGAAATTATCTTCTTGTTAAGACTATTTGTTCATGTAACTTCTTCTCCAAAATGTTTAGAATTTATAAAATTTCACTAATGTTTGGAACCTTGGCATAAGTTGTAGTACATAACTATCTCTATACATAATTTGGTGCTAGATTGAGAAATATTACTTTTGGTCTGCAGGTCAGTAGGTTTATGGGGAACATTTAAGATAGTTTTATCAATACAGGTTAGTCTCAATGACTAATGCTATTACTTTAGAGTTAGTCGCCTATATAAAGGCCTTTTCAATTAGGATGGTCAAGGATTGTTAATCTTTTAGGTTCTTCTATGCAGATCAATGATCACTTTCTATTTTGGTTACTAACATTAATCATTGAGGCTGGAGATTGTAACTCATTAGGAAAGAGCTTATTAGAGTTAGCATGAGTCATTCTTGTTCCATTCTGTAATTCATGGGTCAATGAAACCTAACGACTAACAGATAATGTGAGATAGAGTTGTTATGAAAAAGAATATGCTACAACCTGTAGTCTTAAGAACTATACTAATACTGTCTTACTGCTTGATTCATTTGTAGTTCTGTCAGTTCAGAATATGGATTTTTCTTTCTTTTAACCCTAATTTTCTTGTTGTTCTCTCTTTTTCTTAGCTTCTATTCCCTTCTTTTTAGGGTTTTTTTACCTCATTATTGCTTTTATTGAATTTATATTTTTTTTCTTGTATATACTTATGTAATATCCTAAACAGTCACTTTATTAATTTATGCAGGTCATTAAAGATTGATCATCACCAAGACAGGAGTTGCATATGTAATTGATTATTAGTTTATATTTATAGATTACTCTAGGTTTTATGTACTAGCTAGTTTGGATACTCTTTATTTTATAAGTACAAAATATTACTTTTTTTCATGTTCTATGTACTGAATTTTGAGGAGCAATATAATTATTTTTTTTAGGATTGATACAATTTATTTTTATGTTGTTGTTGTCTATAATTACTTTAGAGTTAGTTGCCTATATAAAGGCCTAGAATTTGTGAAGGTTAGTTCTAGTTTACATTAGAAAGTCGATGGGGGTGTTCTTAGAATATGAGCACAATCATGCATATCTTATTCTACAAGAATTGTGTGATATTGTATTGTGTGTTGTGTTTCAATGTATAATGACAATAACAAAAAATATTCTCGTGACAAAATTGATTTGCCACCAAACATATAAAGTGTACACTACGATGACAACATTTACCTTCACTAAACATATATGTATACAGTGACAACAGTAAAAGTGTTATTGCAAGTGTTTACAATAATGACATGTACTTGTCACTAAATACATACGTTTATTGTGACAACAATAAAAGTGTTACTAATTTTTTTTGTATATCAAACATCGTCACAGAAATAATTTATTTTAAAAAATATTTATTTTTAATTACAATAAAATACAATTTGTGACAATACAGTGCGTCACTTATAACATTTTTAATGACGCATTTGTTGTCACAAAAAGTATACTATCACTGACAATATATTCTTGTCACAGTAGATAACTTTCTATGACAACGTCTTCTAGTCGTCACTTATTCTTTTAGCTACGGAGGTATATGCTACGGAAGTATGTCGTCACTGTACTCGTCACAGAAGATGTCTTGCGACAAGTTTCATATCTTCTATGACAACTTTATAAGTTTCAGAGCATGGACTCCTGATGGCTTCTTGATATTTGAACATCTTGCATCTTTGCAGGGATCGTGAATCTCTTTAGCAGAGGGGGTTCAGAGTCATATTCTTTTGGTCACTCGCAATACTGCCATCTGTCATGGAGTGGAACTTTAGCTTAACTTGTAAGCTTCCTTCTGACCGATGTCTGGCTTGTGCTTGGACCACACGAACAACCTACATAAAAGACTGTCCTCCTTCAAGAGAAGAGTCAACTTCTTCAACAACGGCCTTGCGTGTCCGATGTTCAGCTCCTGATGACCCTGGAGTTTGCTTAAGACAGCCATCGGTGACGAATCTTTTTATCCAAAGAAGCTATAGTAGAACTACCACTGGATCGTGAGACGTCCTGCATTATGGACGTCATGGGCGTCCATGGCATCTCGGACCTTTGCATTCTGGGTTAGGATTGCTCGCCATTATGACCGAAGAATAGTAAGGCCTGCTGCTGTGGTTGCTCTCGCCGACCAGCTGGGGAGATAGGGGAGTCATGTGCTGGTCTTCATCTCCGGCTCGGGCCAGTAACAGCTTCGGGCGGTGGCTTCCTTTTGAACAGGAAGCGATTGGCTCTGTCACTGCTTTGCCCACACTATTGAGAGCTTGTACCGTAATTTCAACATTTTTGTTGCTTCTGTATATGTAACTACGAAGAGTCTGTAATTTTTCTTTATCGCCACATGTTTTTAAATGTAGAAGCTTTCTTGTTCCCTTTGTTTTTGTCTCCAAAACAAAGATGGAATCTTCATAATAGATTTTCCTGACCAGAGGTAATATAGACGTGGTAGGCTTGATCTTGGCCGGGGTATAGAACAAAAACCCAGAGGTAATATGGACATGAACTATTTTCTAGACCACCAGGATAATCATAGAACTGATGTGAGAAGAACGACTACTCAGAGGTAATGTGGACATGGTAGTCGTGTCTTCCAGGCATAGAGGAGCAATCTGACCGCCGGGATAATCATAGAACTGATGCGAGAAGAATGACTACTCAGAGGTAATGTGGACATGGTAGTTGCATCTTCCAGGCATAGAGGAGCAATCCAGAGGTAATGTGAACGTGAAGTGATTCACCTACTTGAGAGAATATATAGGAGGAAGAGTGAGAGATCCCCTTACCAGAACTCATGGGCACCCTTTTCAGGGGATGCGGGTGCCTATGTTGGTTCTGTCTTCAGACGTAATACTTTTTTAGGAACTTGTCATTGGTGGGCATCATTAGCAAGTCCCCATTAGTCTTAGCTAGCCGATAAGCACCGTTAGAGTACACCGTTTCTATGACGAACGATCCTTCCTACTTGGGCTCGAACATCCCAACCGTCTTGTGGGTCATCACCATCGGTCTTCGTACTGCCAGGACGAGGTCGCCCATCTGGTAGGATCTTTTGCGAACCTTTTTGTTAAAGGCCCCAGCGATGTGAGCTTGGTAAAGCTCAATCCATTGCTGCACGAGCAAGCACTTTTTATCCAACGCTTCTAGCTCTTATAATCGCCTGCACTAATTGTCATCGACGGTTAACTGATTAGTGATCATGTTAGCGGACAACATCTTCTTAAGGACTTGACCCATGCTGGTATCGGAGTTCCAAGTTGAGGAGTCATAAAAGTGTGAGTGCCTCATGACTTTTTCTTCAGAATCTTCTAAGGTGGTCGTATGTATAATATACCCCAGTCCTCGACGAGTACTTTGGTAATAGTTTTCAGCTTTTCCCTTTAGAGTGTGAATCTGTATGGAAAGACGCCGACCTTTACCAGAATTGAGCCCTTATTGCTATTCAGGTTGTAGCCCATCTTTTGGATAATGTTCTTGGCCTGTGCTATGTAACGGTAGAACTATATTTTGCTGCTGTCGAGACCTGGGTCTTCAGGAGTTATTCGCTACGGTTCCCGGTTGGAACTACGAAGTAGGCACCTCGAGCAGGGACAACTCAGCCCTATGGTTGGCATTTGTCACTTACGTCGATAATTTACACAGAGAATTGTCCAGGAAATACTTGGTGTTCCAGCATGTGCCAGAGTAGTTTGATGACAACTTTCTGTTGATGAAGTGGGATATCTTGTCCCGAGGGATTATTTCATCGAAAGAGTGGGCCTCTGTATCGACGCGGACGTAATCTTCTAGCTCTTCGTCAGTGAGGGCTAGAGCTGCCACCGGAGGAGAAGGAGGACGCATTCTTTTCAGCTTCACCGTTAAGGGAATGGTGGTCGGATGCTCCTGCGCCTTCATGGTCGGCCTTGGGGACCTCCGGGGTAGCCTCATTCGTATAGGCTCTTGACCATCTCCCATCGTCACTAGAGGCGAAGGTGGGGCTTCGCCCTGAAGCTTAACAACAAGAGGTGCTGACACCATGGAAGGCCTCTCTTTCAGTTGAACCTTTAAAGATTCTTCGGCCACTGCTACACTTTCTTAAGTTGTCTCTGCCTCATCGTCAGCATCATTGTTGTCGTCATCCCAGTGGACTAACTTGTACAAATCATCATCTATACAATAGGCTTTAAGTCCTCGGAATGGGTCGATATCAGTGAACTCCGTTTTGATAGTCCCGTCGCTAGCCACATATTTCACACTGATGTTGGGTAGAAGCGACAATCATGTACTCATGGATCCATGGTCGCCCAAGCAGCATGTTGTAATTTATGTCTGCATCAATGAAATAGCATGTTACTTCAGTATGAAGGTCATCGATCTGACATTTCAGGCAAATTTTGCCCGAGGGCTTCCTTTTTTTCGCATTGAAAACACTGATTGTTGTGTTCGAGGCTATCAACCGATGCATTGAAACCCCTAAAATTTGAAGCAGGCTTCTTGGAATAATGCTTAAAAAGGCACCTGGGTCGATGTGGATGTGATCGACCTTAATGGCACCGACATACCCCGTATAGTAGATGGGGAAGTTGTGCCGGTTATTCTTTAGCAACATGTCTTGTTGAGTAAAAGTGATACTGGTAATCACTTCAACCACGCTACGGCAATATGGACAAGCTGCGGGATCCACTTTCGGTGGCTGAACCTGGGTGAGGAAGGAATCGGCATTCTGTAAAGCCTTACTGAGCGCATCTCGGGTCTCTTTAGAAAGGCGGAGGAGCTCAAAAAGTGATAATCTAGTAGGAGTATTAACCATTTATGCTAGATTATCGAAATTGTATGGCTTGATATGCCTAATTGTCGTATCATTTCTGAGAGGTTTGTCAAAGTAAACCTCCTTCTGTTTCTGCTTGTCCATGGTAGGAGCTCTGGATGGACCCGTCTTTGGTGCCTCAGGGATCTGAGATGGACCTGCTCCTGATATATCTGGATAGGGGGAGTATTTGGTGGAGACTCCTCCTGGTCTGGAGCCTGGCTCTCCTCTTGTCTCTGTCCCGAACGGGTGGTCACCAAAGCATCGTCAGTCGACGTCGAGACCATACGGCATGCCTCGCTTTTCTTTCCTTTGGCAGAAAGGGTCGTAGATGTCATCATGTTGGGAACCATGTCAGTGTATCCATATAACTTCGCTTGAGGCATGGAGAACGGGATGATCCCTTGAGCGTTGTCCCATGTTGGCGGAAGGTTGACTACCTCCATCGTTGTCTTTGGAATAGAGAGGACGCCATCTTGTACGTCTGTGGCTGGAAAACTCTTGAACTGGAGAGTAACCATTTAGGCTATGACTGTCTTCTCTTCATAATCCAACGACAAGATATTGGCATTAATGAGGCGCTAAATTTGCCCCTTCAACACATAGAAGTCCTGTATTGAGTGATGGACGTACTGGTGATAATGGCAGTACTTGGGGTGGTCCACCTTTCCTACTTCATCAGGACGCCTGGTTGGCGGGATGGATAGTTTGCCACTCTTTGTAAGCATTTTGAAGAGCTCCAATGTATCCTCGTCATTGAAGGAGTAAGTCTCCCTCGACCTCTGCGCTTCTGCAGACTTGGGGTTCGTAGCTGCTAAACCTTTTGAGATGTTGACGGTCATGGCTTGCTTGCCTTTTCCGTCTTTGGGGTTGTCGTTGTACGAGTGTCTCCCCTTGGCTTCGGGCGCTGGAAAGTGTAGCCCCAGGAGCTGCACGTCCTGAGCTTTCCTTTGTGCGGCATCCGCCTCTGTAATGAAAGGCATCCACTCCGTGCAGGGAGCACTGTGCCACAATTTTATAGCGGGCAGCATGTTCTTGCGGCAGGAGTCCATAAGCATGGGCTCGGGCATGCCGGGTGGTAATATGAGGGCTTTCTGGTAGAAGCGCTCGATGTATGCGTGGACATGCTATTTTTTCCTCTGGACAATTTCTATGAGGGTCGACATGGTTACGTCGATGCCGCCTTCGTAGAATCGGTCCACAAACCGAGTCTTCAGGTCTTCAAATGACAAGATGCAGTCGTCCAAAAGACTGCAGAACCACTCATAGGCTACCCCCTGTAGGGCTCCTATGAATATGTTGGATAGGAGAGCATCATCCTTTGGCAAGTGACCCGTTATTGAGACAAAGTACCTCAAGTATTGTCGGGGAGACCCCTTCCCTTCATAAGGTATAAGCTTCTACGGATTGTATTTGGGAGGATAGACGACGTTGTCCCACTCGATAGGGTATAGCTGCCAGATCCCCATCTTTTGTAGCGTTGCTTGCTTCTCCTTGGCATCATGATGAGCATACAGCTCCTTGATGGCCTTTTGTATTTTGGCCGATATTACGAAACCGGTAGTCGATGGAGTAGATGTGAAACCCAATTTTGTTAATTAATATTAGTATTATATTATTATTATATTTATTATTAGTATTATTTTTTAGTGTTAAAATTATTTTGAAAATAAATAAACCTGGACTTTTGGTTGTTGACTCAGACTCGAACCCAGACCCGAGCCCGAACCCAGACCCAATCCTATTTCTAACTCTAAATTCTGAGTTCTATTTAATTAATAAAAAAAATTATGTTGAGCTGGTCCACGAAGGACCAGCACTCTCACGTATTCTTCTTACCCATTTTCTCCTCACAGCCACTTAACCCATTCCCCACTCCTTCCCTATTTACTCCCTTCACCCCTCTTTCAACACCCCACCAGAAAACCACCTCTCTCTCTACTCTTCCTAGAGAGCAACTCCCCTTCACTTCTCCTCATCCCCAAACTCCCGAACCCGACCCCCCTGCCGAGCTCCTCTCCGATGAACCGGCCGCCGACCCCCGGCGCCCGTGCCCTAGCCCCGCGGCCTCCCTCAGTCGTGCCGTCCCCTGCGCCCCGCGAGCCGCGCCCCGACTCTCCAGCGCACCCTTCCCGAGGACCCCCTCGGCGCGACCCTCCTGCGTCCGAGCCCCGCAGCCGCCCCGGCCGGCCGCGCCCGTCCTCCCCAGCTTCTTCGCGGTTTTCCTAGCCGCCCGGACCCGCAGTCCAGTGGCGCCTCTCGCCAGCGCAGCGGCCTCCCCCGGCTACCCCGGACCCGCGTGCGCCCTGGTCCGCCCTGTCCGCGTGCCCTAGCTCGCGGCCTCCGGCGACCCCGTTTCCCAGCGCTCCTTCGACGTTCCCGCAGCGTCTCCCCGCGCTTTCGCGGCATTGTCCAGCGATGTCCAGCGTTTCGGCTGTTCCCGACTTGCTAATCATGTCTTTCTTTTCTATTATAATTATCTGAGAGCTCTAGCCGAGCAACCCGAGGTATAACCCTTGTCCCGTTCTATTTTTATACAGTCTGTGATGAGAATGGTCCCCGATTCCCTCCCGGGAATTCGGTTTTTCGCGATGTCGAATTTTTCGGAACCTTCGGAAAGGTTTTGTTGATTGTTTGGATTTTCCGGAACTTTTCGGAAATTGGATTTTGGTATATTTTGGGCTTTCGAATTTTTTTGATAGCGTGTTTTGGTTGGATTCGGACTTCCGAAATTGTTTCAGGTCGTTCCGAATTAATCTGTGGATTGGTTGTGGATTATTTTATATATATATTTTGGGATTCCTTGGTTTGGGATTTGCAGGAAAATTATCGACATATTTCCCAGTTTTTGGGTTGACCAAAAATAGAGGAAATGGTGCCGGATTTTTTTCGTAAATTCAATTATAATTCAAAAATAAATTTAAAATGGATTTCGAAAATATTATATTAAATATTTGAATTTTAGGCGACGACCGTATCGGTCAATAGGCCCCGGCTAAGTGCAAACGAAACCGGCTTCGCCCGGACGTTGAGGCATTAGCCTAGTTGACTATTGGACCATATCTGAGACTCGATAAATAACTACTTTAATTTTTATCATTTAGTTTTATTCATATTTAATTTATTTAAAGTTTAGGACTAACGGCAGTTTTTTGTCTTATTTCAATTTATGTAAATAAATTATAATGGGCATAAGCCCAGCTGGTTGTTGGTTCTGTAACTGTAATATGGTAGCGTAGGTTTTTTGGTTGTTTGCTGTTTTTGCGAATTTTTGTAGAATACGAATAAATTTAATAAAAGTATTTTCGTATAAAAATTAATAAAGATTTTCTCACCTAAAATTTACAAGTTTTAATATTAATTAACGATCATGTATTTCTCACTAAAATAGGAAATTTAGTTTTATATTTATAGTTACTAAAATACCAAGTTTTAATCAATTAATCTGGTATCGACGAGTTTTCCAAATACAAAGTTTAAAACGATCTTTTCCCTCGTATTAAATTCAACGCACCGATAATCGTAATTCTGTTTGTGTTTTTTAAATAAGAATTAAAATAGATTAGGACACAATTAGAGATCTCAACTAGCGTAGCTAGATTGATAACCCTGGAATCTGAGTCAATTTCTCGAATGTAGGAATTCGAGGACGATTCTGAATTCCTGTCTTGAAGTCTTCATCCTCTCCAGTCAAATTCATTTTGAGGCAAGTATAGTTTGTGTTAGTTTTACAGTTATTTTAATAATCGCTTTACGGCAAGTTTAAACCACGATGCAAACACGAAACTCTCTCGGAGAGTACTGACTGCAACTACTGTACTGATTGGGGACTGGGGGAGTAGAGTAATATTTATGACCAAAGCCAGCTATAACTTAGAACTGTGTGAGCTTACCCCTCTTACACATGGGGATAAGCCGTACCGTATCAATAGGATACTACTGAATCATCCCAAGCCGGTCATATTTATTGCCTATTCACATCACACTGTTTTACTGCTAGAAAACTGTTCAACTTCTAAACTGTTTAAAAGTGCATGATTCTATTATTCATTTTAACTGTTTTAAATTAGCATAAATTGTACTTTGCTCCCTCCTGACTGGAGATATATTTTTAGGGGATTATGAGGATGCTAAGCTGTTATACAACAGCTACTACGACCCTGTTCTGTACCCAGTAGTGCCGCCAGAGTCCCCATTGGAGGACGTTGGGACTGAGGCCGATGAGCCGGCTGATTAGATAATTTTCTTTTTCAGCACTGTTGTTTATTTCAAACTATGTTATTTATTTCAGCACATTTTCCAATTGTATTTCATTTCAAAATTTAATAAAGTTTCATTTACCGAATTTGAGTTGTGACAAATATAGATGTTGTTGTATGGTTACCTGCTAATGGAACAGCTTACTGCCGCCGTCTCAACAACGGTACATGCTGGGCATGATCCAGTTCGACCCAATTATTTGGGATCGGGTCGTGACATGTTTTTAGTGGTGGCCCATGCAGGTCCTTACAAACAACTTAGGAAAATATACCTAAAAACAATTAGAACACTAGAACATTCATTTGTCACAACATAGGTCCGAATTATATATAATAAATATTTTTGATTGATTATAGACTGGTAGGATACCTCGCTTATGTTTGTACCTAAACCTTCCAGATTATGGCCAAAGGAAAGACTACCCGATCCGGCCCTGCTGTTGATGAGGTGTTATCTCCTGATCACACCCCTCTCCCTCAGGTCTATTCCAATCCTTTTCCTTTGCAGCTCATCAATACCCCCTTTGCTGCACAAGTCCCTGGCACAGCTCATACTACAGCCGAACCTATTCTGCCCACGGCAATTCCACCATCTCCTGTTATGATAGTTACCCCTGTCGCCCCACCAGTATCAGTAGATACCTCCCGAATGGTTGCCTTACTTTAAGGAATCCTGGAGTCCCAGAAGGCCCAAGCCGAGGCCCAACAGAAACAGATTGATATCATGAGAGATGTTATGAAGGATGTCAATGACGTAGCCTTAGCTATCTTAAACCGAGTTGGTACGGAACCTCACCCTAGGAGGAATACCCCTAAATCTAGAAGATATTTGGGTCCCATCAAGTACTCTACTTCCCGGCAGTCTTGTCGTAAGAAGTTATTGGCTTGTGACTACTGCAAGAGGCCTGGTCACCTAGCCGTTAGTTGCCGCAAGAGATTGGGACAATGTTTGGCATGTGAATCCGCTGAACATCGGATAAAGGACTGCCTCTTATCTTTCCATTCTACCAGAGCATCTATATCAGCAACACCTGCTACGCTGTAACCTAGGGACTCTCTTCCTATCAAGCAGGTCTTGCCTCCTACACCCACCGCAGAAAGGCATGATGCAGACTCGAGAATCATAGAAGAAGATGAAGCAGTTGGAGACTGCTCATGCAAGAGCCAGAGCCATGAAGACTAGTACCTAGAACTGCTGAGTAGCATTATCTATTGTTATAAGGAGTTGTAACAGGATGTCCTTAGAATAATCATGAGAGTCTTGCTGTAATTCTCCAATATGAATAAAATTCTTGGTTACACCTTTATGGTAGATATCTTTTCCAAAGTCTTTCCCCTACGATATCATTTCAAAAAATTGTAATCTTAATGAGAAGAAATGTAAGGTGGTATTTATCAGGGATGTATTGGTGATTAAGAATTGGAAGAGTAGAATTTTGGATTACCAAAATATTAGTTGGTAGCTATAACAATTGGAAGTGATGATGGCATGAGGAGTGATTTTGACCTTGACCAGTTTAGGCCGACTGTATGATGGTATATGTTACTACATATTTTATTTCCTAGATTTTGTATCTTTTAGTGTCCCGTAATTTTCGGGATTATCTCCTTTCCATATCTTTAACAGGTTTTAGCACCCCTTAAGATCTATACTTTTGTTATTTATGGACCAATATTAGAACTCTTCAATCTCCTTCGTCAGCAGACCTTTTTAAACTTCTCCACTAGTCGATCAAATCTTTTTCTATCTTTAACGGGAATCCAGACTCGTTCTCTATCTAGAGTTTTAAACTCTAATAACTCTTATCTACCTGAGATACTTATATGATTAGCATATCCAAACTTGATCTAAATTCTAATTGACTTTCTTGGAACGAATCCTGAACCAAATCCTTCTGGAACCATAAACCTCAATTATTACCGAAAGAATTGGTTCAACCTAGTTGGTTCATGATTCCCCTAGAGAAGATAATTTCAAAATAACCTCAAATTTTGATTGTTATCTCCTAGGTTATTCTAAATATTTTATTGTTGATTTCCTCCACTCAACTTGAAAACCCTACACTCTCCCTGCAACTTCTTGATCAATTCAAAGCCTAGACAATTTTTAAACTCAATGCTTGAGTACCGTGAAGTACGAACGGTCAGGGAATTGATTCCATCCTATTAGTAAATCTTCTTTTAAATTGTTGAACCATCCCCTTGTTGGCTTTACTAAACCATTTTAACCTAACTTCCCGAAATCCATGAAGACATACTTCTTTTATGTCAACCCTACTTCCCATCACATTCTCAAAACTTTCCTTGGATAAGAAATTATTTCTTCAAATAATTTTGGTAAACGTCTGTATCCTTTAAGTGATTTGTCGATAATATTCTCATTGACTTCTTCAACTCAACCCAAACCTCTGATTCTTCTACCTTATCCTGTGTCCAACTCAATTAGTCATACTCAAGCTTGATCAATTTCTTCAAAATCAAATCTCTTAAATCTCAAAAGCTACTGGAACACATATTTATCCTGACAAATTTTCTTGAAACCAGTAGGACATACATCAACATCTTTTTCTATCATGAATAGAACTTTAGGACTCGTTTGAATTTTTAGGAAACTTCTTTGGAATTTTTATGGACGAAGTTGAGAAAATATCCAATAACCTAATACGACTTCGCATATTTGCGTTGTAGTAATTTGCCTGAATTATGAAAACTGCGAGTTTACTGCAGCCAGTTGGGCACTGGCGAGGCAAAAGACTCTAAAGTTGAAGTGACTTCGGGTATTCATAGGTTTCCGGATATTATTGTGACTGTCCTAAATGTACCATGTTGATCTTCTATGTTGCTTAGCTATGAAATGGATAAAGTTAAAAGAGTACTCGGTAACCTAAAATTATTCAAGTTATTGGGTCAAAAATTCACTGCAGTCAGGTGCACTCTGGCGAGGCATGAATTTGAGACAAAGTGACTTCAAACATATTTGGTTTCCGAATATTATTCAGACTATATTCAAACCATGGTTGTCTTTGCACCATCAACTCATTCTAACTTTTGCCTGATTAAAGAATTTATATTTCTAGCGGTTCTCTCCTTTCCCATAAATCTCTTGTCATATTCAGAAAGAAATGATTTCCTATAAAATTCTACTTGATCTTCCTAAAAACTTATTAGGATCAAATCAATCTCTGCTACCTCAATCTCTTTTCTGTTTCAACCTTGGTACGTTGCACATACATATATTCTTATATCTTATATATTTATTCTTTTATTTATTTATTATTATTATTATTATTTAGTTACAGATTTTGGAAGCTATAGATAGTTATCTTGTAAGTCTTTTCTCGCATATCTTATCTTCTGACCATTGAACAGTGAAACAACTTACTTTCCATCCTCTTTGATCATCACTCGGCCCTCATTGGAAATATTTCACTCGATTACATTCATTATTATTCTAATCAACTCTAATATCCTACTATCGTACAACTTTTATCTTTCCTGAGTCACAAACCCTTGTACCCCATTCCAATTTGATTTAACATTTTAGTCCATCATCTCAAATGATTCCATTTGCTTTTTGCCTTCTCAATACACTGTTGACATTTGCTTCTTTTTTTCCTTTCCTGTTTCTCGAGACCCCATTTGATTTTCTCCTATTCATGATCATAATTTTTACCTAGATTTTTTTCTCGTGCCTAAAATGATTTTATCACCACAACATTCCAACCCTATTTCAGATCATATCTAGATAACTCTGATCATGCCGATAGTTTATCTTTGTACCTAGTGGCCATGCTTAGAATCCAATCGTGCTTGATGATTTAAATTCTAAATTTTGTTCAAGGTTAGGTGATTTTGATTGTACCCGGCTCTAATCTTGAAATTTCGAGGACAAAATTTTCTAAGAAGGGAAGATTGTGAAACACAGTTTTGTTAATTAATATTAGTATTATATTATTATTATATTTATTATTAGTATTATTTTTGAGTGTTAAAATTATTTCGAAAATAAATAAACCTGGACTTTTGGTTGTTGACTCAGACTCGAACCCAGACCCGAGCCCGAACCCAGACCCAATCCTATTTCTAACTCTGAATTCTGAGTTCTATTTAATTAATAAAAAATTATGTTGAGCTGGTCCACGAAGGACCAGCACTCTCACGTATTCTTCTCACCCATTTTCTCCTCACAGCCACTTAACCCATTCCCACTCCTCCCCTATTTACTCCCTTCAACCCTCCTTCAACACCCCACCAGAAAACCACCTCTCTCTCTCTCTACTCTTCCTAGAGAGCAACTCCCCTTCACTTATCCTCATCCCCAAACTCCCGAACTCGACCCCCCTGCCGAGCTCCTTCCCGACGAACCAGTCGTCGACCCCCAGCGCCCGTGCCCTAGCCCCGCGGCCTCCCTCAGCCGTGCCGTCCGTTGCGCCCCGCGAGCCGTGCCCCGACTCTCCAGCGCACCCTTCCCGAGGACCCCCTCGGCGCGACCCTCCTGCGTCCGAGCCCCGCAGCCGCCCCGGCCGGCCGCGCCCATCCTCCCCGGCTTCCCTGCAGTTTTCCTGGCTGCCCGGACCCGCAGTCCAGTGGCGCCTCTCGCCAGCGCAGCGGCCTCCCCCGGCTACCCCGGACCCGCGTGTGCCCTGGTCCGCATGCCCTAGCTCGCGGCCTCCGACGACCCCGTTTCCCAGCGCTCCTTCGACGTTCCCGCAGCGTCTTCCCGCGCTTTCGCGGCATCGTCCAGCGATGTCCAGCGTTTCGGCTGTTCCCGACTTGATGATCATGTCTTTCTTTTTTATTATAATCATCTGAGAGCTCTAGCCGAGCAACCCGAGGTATAACCCCTGTCCCGTTCTATTTTCATACAGTCTGTGATGAGAATGGTCCTCGATTCCCTTTCGGGAATTCGGTTTTTAGCGACGTCGTATTTTTCGGAACCTTCGGAAAGGTTCTTTTGATTGTTTGGATTTTCCGGAACTTTTCGGAAATTGGATTTTGGTATATTTTGGGCTTTCGGATTTTTCCGATAGCGTGTTTTGGTTGGATTCGGACTTCCGAAATTGTTTCGGGTCGTTCAAAATTAATCTGTGGATTGGTTGTGGATTATTTTATATATATATATTGGGATTCTCTGGTTTGGGATTTGTAGGAAAATTATCGGTATATTTCCCAGTTTTTGGGTTGACCAAACATAGAGGAAATGCTGCCGGATTTTTCCGTAAATTCAATTATAATTTAAAAATGAATTTAAAATGGATTTCAGAAATATTATATTAAATATTTGAATTTTGGGCGACGACCGTATCGGTCAATGGGCCCCGGCTAAGTGCAAACGAAACCGGCTTCGCCCGGACGTTGAGGCATTAGCCTAGTTGACGATTGGACCATATCTGAGACTCGATAAATAACTACTTTAATTTTTATCATTTAGTTTTATTCATATTTAATTTATTTAAAGTTTAGGACTAACGGCAGTTTTTTGTCTTATTTCAATTTATGTAAATAAATTGTAATGGGCATAAGCCCAACTGGTTGTTGGTTCTGTAACTGTAATATGGTAGCGTAGGTTTTTTGGTTGTTTATTGTTTTTGCGAGTTTTTGTAGAATACGAATAAATTTAATAAAAGTATTTTAGTATAAAAATTAATAAAGATTTTCTCACCTAAAATTTACAAGTTTTAATATTAATTAACGATCATGTATTTCTCACTAAAATAGGAAATTTAGTTTTATATTTGTAGTTACTAAAATACCAAGTTTTAATCAATTAATCTGGTATCGACGAGTTTTCCAAATACAAAGTTTAAACGATCTTTTCCCTCGTATTAAATTCAACGCACCGATAATCATAATTCTGTTTGTGTTTTGTTAAATAAGAATTAAAATGGATTAGGACACAATTAGAGATCTCAACTAGCGTAGCTAGATTGGTAACCCTGGAATCTGAGTCAATTTCTCGAATGTAGGAATTCGAGGACGATTCTGAATTCCCGTCTCGAAGTCTTCATCCTCTCCAGTCAAATCCATTTTGAGGCAAGTATAGTTTGTGTTAGTTTTATAGTTATTTTAATAATCGCTTTACTGCAAGTTTAAACCATGATGCAAACACGAAACTCTCTCAGAGAGTACTGACTGCAACTACTGTACTGATTGGGGACTGGGGGAGTAAAGTAATGTTTATGACCAAAGCCAACTGTAACTTAGAACTGTGTGAGCTTACCTCTCTTACACACGGGGATAAGCCGTACCGTATCAATAGGATACTACTGAATCATCCCAAGCCGGTCATATTCATTGCCTATTCACATTACACTGTTTTACTGCTAGAAAACTGTTCAATTTCTAAACTGTTTAAAAGTGCATTATTCTATTATTCATTTTAACTATTTTAAATTAGCATGAATTGTACTTTGCTCCCTTCCGACTGGAGATATATTTTTAGGGGATTATGAGGATGCTGAGCTGTTATACAACAGCTACTATGACCCTATTCTGTACCCAGTAGTGCTGCCAGAGTCCCCATTGGAGGACGTTGGGACTGTGGCCGATGAGCCGGCTGATTAGATAGTTTTCTTTTTCAGCATTGTTGTTTATTTCAAACTCTGTTATTTATTTCAGCACATTTTCCAGTTGTATTTTATTTCAAAATTTAATAAAGTTTCATTTTCCGAATTTGAGTTGTAACAAATATAGATGTTGTTGTATGGTTACCTGCTAATGGAACAGCTTACTGCCGCCGTCTCAACAATGGTGCATGTTGGGCATGATCCGGTTCGACCCAATTATTTGGGATCGGGTCGTGACAGTAGACGAGGATGGTTCTGCCTGATTGATAATAGGCAACCTGCTGGATTCATCATTGGTTAGCGGATCACGTGCAGGTGTAGAGGCAGCAAGGGCCATGCTACTCTTGAGGTCGATTATGACTGAAGACAGTGTCTTTATGGTGTCCGTTAGCGTATCTAACTTCTCTCGAGGACTTCGATATGTCTGAGAGCTTCGTTGTTGTCTTCCTTATTGTCGTCGACCATGAAGACAGACCAATTAAGAGGGTGACTCGAAGGAGCCGTGTATCCTTCACTTTCTGGCTCAGACGCCTGAGTCTCGCTGCCCTGAGGATATACCGTAAGATTGTAATCTTCTTCGGACTCAGTATGGTTGCTACCCCCGGTCTGGTGACTGGCTGTGCCATTGGAGACATCTACGTCATTTTGTGCCTCGTCAGATTGGAATATAGGGTTGTTGTGCATGGTAGGAGGCTAGCTACTCCCAGATTTTGACAAGGAACCCAATATAGATTTTGAACGACTGCCTTGGAACACACCTGCATCGGGTACCTTAGCTTTGTTTTCTCTGACCTCCTCTTCGGTTTAGCAACCGATATGGGAGTATTCTGGGAGCGCTCCTTGAATGCTCTGGAACCCTGTGCCGTGTAGCATGGGACGATGTGGGGCTCGTCTACCCTATGTCTCACCGACCCCCTATTAGGCCTCTGGCATGGAGTCGGCGTAGAGTAGAGTCTCTAGAAGATGGAGTGCCTGCTTGTCGATGGCGCAGTCGTCTTCTGACAATGACAGTTGATGGTAATCTGAGAACAAGAGTGCCTTGATTTAGGTAAGTCTTGCACCACAGATTCTTCTTCCGCTTTCAAGAGGATTGGATCTTCTGTCGTAGCACCCCCATTGTACATGCAGGGAAGCTGCATGTAAGCACGATCAGCGCAGGTCTGGCAAGAAAGCCTCATGTCGCTCCTGCGGGAACGCTGCTCGTGTGGCCCACACTCCATGGAACGTACCCCATGGCTTGGCTTACTCACAGGAGTACCCCACTGGAAGGGAGATTCGACTGGTTGAGTCATCGGAGCGCGAGAGCCAGTCTTGTATAGCTTTCCATCGGTTGCACGTGATACTGTCAACACGGACCTCTGGTCTGCCGTTTGTGTTGCACGCTTGTTGTACGAAGCGCGAGCCACCTGGGATCTCTTCCTACTATCCCCTACATGTGAGTAGTATTCAGAGTCCGCCGAAGGTTTACCTAAAGGGAAAGCGATTCTATTGAAGACAGATATCTTTCCCGGCAATACTCCCATCGTGAGGGGTTGGACCGGTTTGCACTTTCTTTGGCATTGTTCCTTCGTCATATCAACCATGGAACCACCATATTCTTTGCCATGCTTTTTCGACAAAAATTGGGTGAGGGGGTAAGGCTGTAGCAGCCGGGATCTTTTCTGTGGCCTTGACATTGAGGGGGTCCTGAGACGTAGTTCCCGCCATCGTACTGCTGGCAATAGCCGCCTTAGGCCTCCAGACATGTCGCGTCTACTTCAGTTGTACAAATTGCTTCGAAGTCATCAACTTTTTATCAGAGAGGAGATCTTTAAAAGGATGCTGGTCGAAGCGTATAACCAGCATGTCTTGAGAAGCTTCCAGCAAGTTGTCATTAGATTGCGTCATCGTCTTCTCGTTGGAGGAGAAGGTAGTCTCCAGCAGAGTCGTCATTTTGTTCGACGTAACAAAAGGTTGAACGAACTTTTTGCTTTATTGAACGTACAAGGTATCTGTACACATAGAAGGAAATCCTAAATAGGATATTCTAAGTACATGAAGAAGACGTTTCTAGAAAAGTGTAACGATGGAGATCGAGCACTGCAGCGGCTCCTTTACTCCGTTGACGATCTGACGACGAATCAACCTTGCTATGGCTCTCTGACGCCTTTGATAGGACTCTAGGGTCATCGAGCAAGAGGCTATCTGGATGAGACGATCCCTTGAAGAGGGTTGGTTGGTTCTTTGGTTGATAGGTAGATAAGGGTGGTCGACTCTTCGTGGATGGAGATCGTTGCTCCTTTGAAGATTATCGGTTGTCTATGTTCCTTCTGTCTTTTCGAGGCTTTGGTGGAAGAAGAACTCCTTCTATATGTAGAGAATCAAGCACACATGCGATGTGCATTACGGTTCCTGATATATGAAAGAATCTTCCAGCATTGCACGGTATGGGCTTCTGTGGAGCTGACATGTGACAAACATCGAGATTCCCATTAAACGAGATCTCTTGTAGTTATAAACATAATCGAAGGAGGTGACACGTGGCGCATGCCGATTTGCTTGTTTGGATACAGCCAAGTAAATCCACTACACCAAAAATGATAATTTGCGACAGTTGGAGTTGCCTAACAATGACGTATTAAAACTGTCGTTTCAAATTTGACGGATTAAAACCGTCGTTTAACATCAAAATCCATTTCACCAATAGTAAATTTGTATTCGACAGACTAAAACGCTCGTCTAATATAAAATTTTCGTTGAAATTTTAGGTTCCCTCCTTCATTGAAAATTTTGGCTCTTTAAAATCCCGCACCCATCAGATGGAACCCTTTTATCAAAACACCAAAATACTTCCCCTTCTCAATTCCTCTCTCCTCACTCCAACGCCCCCTCACCCCGCATCCGCCACCCCCCCTCACGACCTCACCGACGCCATCACCAGTGCCACACCACCATCTCGAGGTCAGCCTCCTTCTCTATTAATCTGCCTGCACTCCATGAAAACTGGATAGCTAGCTAACTATATAAGATTCTATTTGTCCTCCTCCTTCGATTTAAAAAATTAGGGTTAGGGTTTTGATTTGTATGTTCTTTGTCTTGATGGGGCTGTACTCATTCTCTGTGATCGGTAAGCACACAAATGCTCTCTCTCTTCCTCATTATTTCTTTCTTGGTATTATGGTTCTATTTGGCTTCAATTTCGTTAGAATGATGATATTTACTGATTCTCTTCGTTTAAAATTATGGTTCAGAAACTAAAATTGAAATTTATTAAAAAGTTTCTCTCTCGTCTTTCTCCCCATAGTTAGTGAGTCATTGACTGATACTGGGCTGTTCGGCCTTTACATATTCTCTCCCCCTTGTGTGCGGTGACAAACCTTCACAATTGGGGAGATCTGCCAAGAGTTGCCAGCATAATATATACTATGTAGACAAGGCCTATTATCGAGTCATGAGATTCACCAAGGAGAGTTGCTAACAAGTGCGTCTATGTGAGCCTGATGCAGGTCAGGGTGTCCACTTCAATTCTGGCTGTCCAGTGGTTGGCAACATGGTTGTGGTTCCCCTTCTCCTCTAAGGCATTGCAATCCCGATACGGGTCGGCCTCCATGGTGTATTTACTGATGGGGTCAATGGAAGCAACAATGTGGACGGTATAAGTTGAGGCAGAGGCTATCTGACTTGCTCTGCTTTCCATCTGTTAAGAATCATTTATTCTGATTCTCTGATTGTCCATATTTCAACTGTTGCACAATAGTCTGTTTGCTTATAATAAGTTAAGTTTATCTGTTTGATTTAAAACTCATTATTTTGACCTTCCAGTCCTCAGTATAAGTCCATGTTATAGTGGACTCAGTTTGCTTTCACAGTTGGAAAGCAGCTAACATGTTTCCGTCATTTATATTTTCTCAACCCACCACCACCACCACCAGGACGGAAGCCTTCTCCCATCAAAATGGCTTCGGGTATGGAGCATAAGAAAGCTCCATAAAGATTTGACAAATTTTATGACAAACTGTTGACCTGACATCAACCCTCTATGATGGTGTCCCTAGACCTGGTCAAGTAGCCATGAGAATGAGATGCACATGCAGTAGAACCTAAATGGACAGTTGGGGGGTAGGTAAACCTACTTTTTGGTTATGCGTTTAAGTTCATGCAACCAAGGAGCATCTTCCAATATCCCCTATACAAAGTTGTAAGATTATACAATTTTCAAAGATCATCTGTTGATAAATTAAATGGAAATCTGATCCCACTAGTTTGGCATTAATAACTTGTGATCATTTTCATTTTATGTATCGTACTCTACCCTGACTTTCGTAGCATGCATTCCCATCCATGTCGCAACTGATTCGTTAAGCTACGTGTCCGGATAGTCCTTCAGTCCCCACCCTTACTCAGGGCAACCTTCCGGCCGCCCACCGACCTATGACGGCAATCTGATCCCACTAGTTTGGCATTAATAACTTGTGATCATTCTCGTTTTACTCTTACAGTCAGAATGGCATTCATTTTCTTGGAATCATCTTCCAAATGCTGATTGGTCTTGTTTTGACACTTATCAGGATCTTTTGCGAAGAGGCTGGCACGAGAATTTCCTTTGTGGCAGGTAATTTGCTTGCTTTGTGTTTTCTGCTATTCTACATGTTAAACATGGTTCATACTTTACAAGTTGCAAACTAAATGTTAGAAGTTTGGTTGAATAGAAGTTAGTATAGGTGTAAATGATATTTGGGATATGCATTCTCTTCTTCACTAATTTTTTCTCAAGACCTTCTCGCAATCTGTTTGCAGTTCCTTTTGGTCAATTTGCGTTGTCATGGTGATTCAGCATCAATAAAAAAGCGTGGGCCACATACAGTTGCCTCTGCTGCTCTTGATGTTCTAAAACTTGTATGTTTTCTGTTACCTTATTAACTGTTATTCATTCTAATGGCAGTGATCAAACTGAAGAAAAGATACTTTTAGGAGGGTTTATATATGAGAACAGGGTAAACTTTGTGGGAGCGTTCTGCAAATGTAATTATATGGCTCTTTTATATGATAAACAACTTGTATGAGGTCTGATCTTTTACATGTTTCAACTGTGAGGTTTAAACTTGATACTTGTAGTTAAACTGATCTTTAGAAAGTGACTGAAAACATAATACTTGTAGTAAAAAGAGAACATGAGATCATTGAAAGAAAAGAAAACAAAACTCCATGGAGCTAGGAACCTGCCCATGTCATGACATTGTCATGCTCGTTGGTATCTTTTTTTTTCTTTTTCCAGTTTCGATGAAAAAGAAAGAAAGACTTATTTTTCTTTGTTAGCGTCCACACACACACACACCCACCCCCTAACCCCCCCCCCCCCCCCCACAAAAAAAAATAAAATAAATAAATAAAAAAAAAAATCCCAGGTTTTATGCCCTGATCAAGTCATGCTCGTTGGTATCTTAGCTAGGAACCTGGCACCAAATTTTATGGAGCTTACTTTGCTCCTAGATGACTCCACGTTGATGGTAAAAAACATGATTGATGGTGATTGGAATTATTATCATTATATTTTGGGGGGAAATAATCATGTATAGAGTAATCTAAGTAATCAGCTAGTTATTCTATTACTCATGTCGGAGTTGGAAAGTAATTATATTTGAATATGCTAAATGTGCTAGAAATTATAACATTTAATTGGAACTATTACGAATATATTTATAACAGCTGGGTCCTGCTTAGAGCATCTCCAACCCTATTGTCTTGTTTTGTGTTATAAATCCTATGTGGCATGAGACATAAGACAATGTCTTTCCTATGTGGCAAGATGACATTTACACAAGACAATGAGATAAAAATATGTTCTCCAATGCAAAAGTTTGAGAAGACAATAAAATTACTTTTTTTCAACTTCCAAGACAACTTTTTTACTTCTTCTTTTTTATATATATATTTTTATTCATAATTGATGATGTGGACATAAAGTTATTGTGAAGTGCATTATCTAGATCTAGACAACCAACTTCACATTCTCCTTGCCATGTCATTGCCATGTCAACTTCACACTTTATTTCATATTTGCATTGGAGAAGTACTTTTGAAAAAAATGTTTGTCATTCCTATGTGGCAACCATTTTTTTCGAACTCACAATAGGGTTGGAGATGCTCTTATTTGAGGCAATGGTCTTGGAGGACGAGCATTGAATTGGAAATATTATATTTACCCTCTTGAATCAAGTTTATGACCAACTGGATATTTTCTTTAATCAATTTAGACAGTCTTGCTATTTGGTTTCTTGAATCTGATTTTCAAGTCAGCAATTTTTTGTTTTCAAAATGTGAACATAATATCCTTTCATATGAAATAGGTTGGATAACTCAGGTTAACCCCAAGGGTCCTTGTTGGTCACAGTTTTGGTGGAAAAGGTATATCTAACTTCAAGTTATGCATATTGACTATTATTATTAATCAATTTGTTGCAACATGTACTGTCTGTAATTTGCTAACTGTTGTGTTTTTATACTAGTTGCCTTGAGTATGGCGGAACAAGCTGCGAAACCTCTTGCAAGACCTGTTAGGGTAATATTGCGGTCCAAGTAGCATGTGGTTGAATGGCTTCACTAAGTTTTATCTAGTAACTATTTCTTCTTGTAGGTTTGGGTTCTCGATGCTACTCCTGGAAAAGTACGTCCTGGTGGAGATGGTGAAGATCATCCTGGTGAATTGATTGCTTTCCTAAGTAGATTACCGAAACAGGTACTTGTTAATTAGTAAATTATACCCGGTTACTAATGCCAAAAGGAATAAAGAGAATATATTCTCCAATTTTGTATCTATACAAAATCCGAACTGTAAACTAGCACTCCCTAGGTCGTGGCTAGTTGCTGTCATATTCTTAGGTGGAAGTAATATATGCGCATCTGATGGCCTATGGGCTGTCCAACAAGAGCATATCAAGTTGCTGATGGCCTATGGGCTGTTCCACTAGCTTTCGGGTTTAGTTTCAAATTCCATTGCTGATGCCTAGAATTAACCCTAAAATCCTATAGAAATACTGGTTTCCAATTACTCTTGCATCAAAGTCTCCATCTAGATTCAATATTAAGTTGCATCAAATTCTCATCTTGCGAATAAAGTTATCATGTATGAGCTGCATATGTCCTGGGTTTTATTTTTCTTACTTACTTTCCTGGTAATAATAATCTGATATATTTGTTGCTTTCATCTTGAACATAGACCATTTTTGTTAGAATTTATGAAGAAAGGATGGATCTTCTCAGAGCTGTTATTATAGGCACAGCTTGGACTCCTTACCATGATGGCCTCTTCTTCTTTGACTTCTATTTTCCTACTGACAATCCCTATTCGTCTCCAGTATGTAAATTCTAAGCTGACTTCTTTAATCACTGTATAACTTTCTGAACTCGTAATGGATGACTTTTTTCTATATACTATGCAGAGAGCCCTCTACCATTCTGGTGGACTTCGTCTTAATCCCAACTTGTATGCTTGTAAGAAGGTTTTTCTGAGCCTTCTAAACACCTGGTCGAGCAGTTGATGTGAGAGGTGGAATCCAGTAAAGTCAACCATGCTACAGGTTCTGGTCTCTATCCAAGCTCTGGTTTTGAATGAAAAACCATACTTCAATGAGCCATGATATGATAGGACTGCAAAATCTGAATTTGGACAGAAACATGCCTTGATGTACAACGAGAATACCTTCCTTTACTCCTGCAAGACTATGCTATATTCCCTTCGGAGGCCTTTCAACTTTTTTTCCTTCTCAATCAGAGTAAAAAATATTAATTGTTCGGTATTACAATTATAAGGAAATCTTTTCTTCTTGACCGAACCGTGCAAGGTTTAGGTTCAGTATGGAAGTCTTTTGATCTTAAGCTCCACTACAGTAGAGTTCCTTGTTTTTGTGAACTTGTATCTTCACAGTTATTAGAGTTCAGACAAGTTGAAGGAAGTTAGACTTGTTACATCAGTAATATGGATCATGGATCTCTTCATTATTTCTTATGTTCCATTAAAGAAAAAGGTTTAATATTTGCTTTATAGAGTAAATTTTTAATTTTATGTCATTTGGATACTCTGATGGAAAATGTAACTAATTATTGCATCATGTATTTCTTGGATCTCTTCAACTAATGTAAATGATCCTTTTCAAACAGTTATTTTTTTATGAATCCCATGCACACACGATTTTTTTTGGGCGGGGGGTGGGGGGGTACTCGAACCATGCCGGCCCCTCCGGGTGTCCGGTCTACTACCACTAGGCTATAGAGCTCGGACAACAGTTATTTTATTCACAAATATGTTAGGTAATGCGATAACTAAAAGAAGTAATAGTTCAATATCGTTTGCATTACAACTTGCTACAGCTTTAACTACAATTTAGAGTTTATCCCCTAACATCTCTATATGGAGGTTGCTTCCTGCACTTTGCATTGTAGTTAATAATGCATCACGATTATCTTTAAGCCTTCTTTATTGAAACCTTACAATTTCTGAAATGGTTGCAGGAGCTAGTTACTTTCAGGTTCGATCCCTTGCAGGAGTTGACAAAAATTTCCCACGCTGGAAGACACTTCTGCAACTGAGTTCCACTCTATTCTCCAAGATGCTGGTAAATACTAAGGTGTTTGTTTCACTTCTTTCAAAAGCGGAATGAGTTTATATTCAAATGTATGTCATGAGGATAATTCGAGCCTCATCCCATCATAATTAGGTTGCCATGGCTTATGAGAAAGCTCAGAAAAGATCTTCAAAATTCATATACTTTTCTGTTGTAATACAATTATCTAAATAAATATACTAAGGTTGATGCCAAAGTTTATTGATAGCAGGGGGAACTTTGGACTCTCAAGCATCGACACAACAAGGATAAGTTCTTCTATTGGATGCAAGGAATGTATATGAAACAAGGATTGGGAAGTTTCAAAACCAAAATATGGAGACACTGGATCCAGAAATAAGATAATATATTGATCTTCCTGCCTGGATAGATGATCATTCTGAGCAGTTGCATGGTAAACGTGTCCTTATGTAAGTTCTATTCAAAATCTTAGATTAATAAGTTGATATAAACAGTTGTTTGAACCTATACCCTTTTTCCAATGTATGTAACGAAACAGCAATTGAAACCTTGCTATTTCTACAAACACTGTTTGCAAATATGAAGACTATCCATAATTGTTTTTTTTTTCCTGTAAAGAAGAGGGTAATAAATAATAAGGGAATAAAAGCTAGATGGGTTTTATGAGAATTAGTACCTGATAAATGTATCTGATGTTTATACCTTAATTTGAGAAAATGGTTAAAAAACATGAACTTTGTTTTTATCATTGGAAGCTGATATATGAGAGAACTCTGTGTAACAAGAAAACCTTTTATCCCAGAAGTTTAGGGCCAGCTACAGTACTCCTTTCATCCTTTCTGCTACATTAAGGCCATAGTTTACAGTATCAGCCGATACCGATCCGATACGGCTGATATCGATACGCCCAATACTGACCAATACCGACATTGGGGGTCTCTTTTCTGGTCAATTCGGCAAAAAAAATTGAACGAAAAAGACAAATCAACAAGGGTTTAAAACATAATAAAATTGTAAAAGCATGTAAACCATTTGATTTCAATGGTTCTATAGAATTCTTCCCTCTACAATTTTTCCAAAGGAGAGAATCCAGTACATATCAATGTGGGTTGGGCAAACCATTGTGGCCTGAGTACTCTGTACTATGTCTTGCAAACCATTTGATTTCCACATGTTCCTTTGTTTTTTTTTCTTTTTGGGTATCTCCGTATGGAAAACTTTCATGTATTATATTATCTGTTTATTGCTTCTACTATTTGTTCCTCAATATTTACTCTTATAATATCTTTAATATTTATATTTTCTTATGAGTAACACATGCATCATGGGAGATCAGGTATATAGTGATTCCTATTGGCTAGTGTATAAGTTTGTAATACTCGAAAATATCAGCTAAGCATGCATTTCATATCACTGCATCATTCGAAACTTTATAAAGTTTAGAAAGTAATAACATACAATGTAATATCATGTACAAAGTTTACTCGGTGTTTTCCTCTCTTTGTATTATGTATCCATTTAATATCATGGATTACCAGAAAACTTTTGTTTAGTAGGCATCTAATGAATTCTTTTGGTTGGTATAAGACTACTAAACTTACCATAGGAGCATGTATGATATGCTTATGAGATGTTTATGGTCTCGACGCTTGTCTAGGTTGGGCCAAATCACTTCTTTTACTAATAATGGTCTTTACAAGTGTCTTTATAAATTTTTACCTGCATCCGATAGAGAACATAATCCTGTAGAACTAAATTAGTTTAGTTTTAATTCGTAAACAAATGATTCCATTCTTTGCTGATTTGTATCACTAAGTGTCTATGTTGCACACGCACACAAACACAAAACAATGCAAAAATTACACATGCTTTGTCGTGTCCTATTGTATCTTGTCGTTTCCATGTCATGTCTATGGCAAGTCCTAGTGTATCATTAATCAGAATACATTACATACAACCTTGACAACTAGGCAATCTGGGACATCTTATTATGCAGACTAATAACAATCTGTGTCGTCCTTATTTACCATACAAACAATTAGAGCGAATTTCAAAAGTTATCTTCTTTAACTCTTAAGGGGGGTTATGATCAAGACAAGAACCCCCCCCCCCCCCCCCCAAAAAAAAGAAAAGAAAAAGAATTTATCATCTTTTAAATTTTGAATTGTCATGATTGTTCTATATATTTCTTTGAATTTGACCGCAAAATTCTTCGTGGCAAATTTGAACTGCTAGTTTTTCTGATTCAGTTATCGTTTTTGGTGAGATATTGTGCAGCTCATTTATTCTCCTTTCAATGATATCATAATAGGAGACGACGATGAGACTTGTGAAGGCTTCAACACCAATGAAAATCACTTCAACATGAACAACATCGACGAAATACTTTGATGCAAACGCCTTTTCCATGATGATGGACTAAATGGCTTGTTTTGGAGGAGCAAATGACCACATAGAAAATGTTGTAGAGTTTAAGCACTTTTTTTGTACTGCATCCAATAACATTATCTTCTTTTTGTTTATTATGAGAATTAAACCGTTGTGAGCTAGCAATATTGGAGTTACTTTTTGTTTTTTGGAAAATTGCTATATAAACTTGATACATTTATTAGTTAATACAATTTTTATTGAGTTGTCTCACTTTTGATTATTGTTGATGTTCATATGAAAATTTATTTTTAGATATATTTCAATTTTATATAGAGGATAAATAGGTTCAAATAGATTTCATATGAATGAATAGAGTTTTTTTTTAATCATGTTTCCAGAAAAATGACAGACCTTACATGTTGAAAAAGTAAAAATAATGGTAGACCAATTTACATCTTAATTGACAGTTTTAGTCCATCGTTTTTATTTGACAGATAAAAACTGTCGTTTTATTCAGCTATAAAACGACAGTCCAAAACTGTAGTTTAAATTTTGGGACGCGCTATTAATGACGGATGTTCTGACAGATTAAAACTGTCGTTTACTGTGATTTACGACAGTTTTCGTCTGTCGAAAAATGCATGTTTTGGCGTAGTGATCTTGGGATTCTATCCTAGATTTTGAGTCTAATTGATCCTCATCTAAGATTTAAATCAATCTGATATGATTTCAATCATGATTAATCCTAATCTTCTCTACAAGAGGTGGTTTAAACAAACAAATTGGGGTGGACCTATGCTTCCTGCGCCTCTGGAGAGGACTAAGTGCTGTTGCCCTTTTGGGCAACGGGTAGGAGACGGCAGAACCTCTGTACTTTCAGGTGACGGACGAGACTACTCTACGCTTTTGGCTTCGAATGACGATGAGACTTCTGTGCGTATAGAGCAACTTACGAAGTTGTGTTTTGGGCTACCAGAGTCACTATGCGGTAGACGACAAGCAGGCTTGTGCATCAGGTTGGCGAGGTTACTGTGATTTTAGAGCAACAGGTTGACTTGTATTGGTTGCGATGGGAGTTCCCAAGTCTCTTGTAGAGAAGTGACTTAAGCTTCTAATCCGGAGCAGATGACTGCATTGTAGGAATGGAGATGGTGTGAGCATATCACCATCCTGCGCTTCATGGAAATGCAGGTAAGTAGCTACGCCTCTGAACAGTGAAGGCGTTGGCTGCGAAGGGAAGGGTATGACACCCTTGCATATTTGGAGATTGGCACATACAGATAGCTGCGCCTCTGGAATGAAGACACCGGCTTCTGGAATAAAAGAAAGGGAGGAGGGCCTACCACCATCTTATTTTTGAGGTGGGCGCAGGTAGGTGGTTGTACCTCTAGCTTCTTTAAGATGGTGGGTTGCTGATATGCTTCTGAGAGGCTGCACCCACATGAATATCAGAACATGCTTCAGTAGAGGTCAATCCTCCAGCGTGTGTATCGAGAAGAAGGAAGGCTGCGCTTCAATGAAGACTGCATTCCTTATAGATACCTCTAGGCTTCTATCGAATCTGTACTAGATGATTTGTAGAAGAACATAATTAGTCCCTTATATATGGTCTTGATGTGTCTGTACTAGACTTTGGTAGACATGACATTGAAGGGACTTCTCTCCATATATTCTGTTTTGTCTTTTTAGCACTAAGCCTTAGTCTTTTACATCTTCTGCGCTTTGGCGAAGGGACGTCTTCCTCTGTGATTTTTCATGCTTCTACACCTATGTCCGTAATGTTCCAAGAAACGTCAGAGGGCATTAATATAGGGGTATGTCCATAACGCTTAGTGAACGTCAAAGGGCATCTACCTGCGTCTCCGGCGGAGCTTACAGGATAATCAAGGAAGTACAAAAGTGGCCCATACGTCAAGGTATTTTTCTTCCTACCCAATACCTAGTATCGTCATATCTATGACCTATATGAACCTCTAATAACTGCCAAGTCTACTAATCATGCAATTTAATAGCAGTTACTCCTAACCGTCGCATGTCTTATACGTATTTGTGGCCAGCCGACTATGCGAGTACCTGTCCTACATTTGACTCACAACTCATGATAAGCATGTGTCAAGGCCATATGAGATATACCAATATCACTACCACATTTTAGCTTGAGGGTATTTTGGTCATTTTGAAAATTTTAAATTTAATTTGATTTGTTTGAGTGATGGTTGTTATTTTTGACCTTTGTTAGTTGAGACTTTGGAGACTAGCCTAGATGTTGACTTTGACTATAATGACTTGGTTAGCATGGTGGGACCTTAGTCTAACTTAAGTCGACCCAAGTTGATTTTTTGGACTTAGTTGCATGAAGAGATTAGGTGTTATAGGTGTTTGAACTAATAGCTAAGGGATTGATCCAATTTGACATTGTACTTGGCCCATAGCCCACTAGCCATAAACCCAAACCCTAGTTTTCCAACATGTGGCCGGCTCCTTGTCACGTCCCAGAACCAGAATACTGGAGAGCGGGGCACAGACATAGCCAGCTACGTACATTGAAGTAAATCCCACCTCGCAATACGGTCATGGCTGTCTAGATGCATGAGGGTTTACTACAAGCCATTAGTCTTTTAGTGTCAAGAACAAGCCTAGTGCCTCAATCTTAAGCAAGCAAGTAAATGTAACAAGATGGTAAATCATCAGACATACAAAGTAAGGCATCCCAAACATTACATATTCAGATGATCATGAAGCTAGTCATACAAAATGTGAAGACTAGCAAGAGTTTAAGTCATACATGATCAACCCTAGGATTTGTCAATCATGTTACAGCCCTTAGGCAGACAGGAATGTAAATTCAATACGAGCTAACACTTGCTCTACGGCTAAAAGCCTCAAAAGAATAATTTATAATAGAGTGGGAGAGCAAATTAAAACCCACTCGTTGCCAGGGTTGCACCTAGTGTTCATATCACCATCTGGCTGGAAGGCTGGAAGATCCTCGGGTGCTACTCTAAAATCTGGCAATACAAAACCAGCTGGGTCAGACCCCAGAAAGAGCAAGTGCCACAAGGGAGGCTTCACTTAAGAACTAAAACCAGCATATTAGCGCATGAGATATAAATGATAATAAAAGACATGAGTTAGAGAAAACAAGGTGATAAACGATAAGACAACTAAGGGGCTATTCCGGTAGCCACGTTACAACCCGTAAACCAAACAATAACCGGGGTTGTAACCCTTCACTTGAACCGAGCTTAGTCTCCAACCAATTATCGACAAGAGTAAAGCATAACAGTAATGTGCTAAAATAATAATGTACTGGTCTTACCTAGACAAGACTAGACGGGACTCCATCCATCAATCACGGCCAAGCAACGAGTACGACTTGATACTTTAACTAACTAGGGTTATCAAACGCTTAGTTACTAACAAGATGCATCGAGATATTACAACAGCTACAAGCCCTGCAGTCTTAATCCCGGTTATCCGGTCACAAGTTTAGAGAGTTGAATTAGGTGACTTAGAGGTGCAACACATGACAGTATGCTGGAAATGTGCCCTACTCGACGGCATGCTACAAGTCCAATTAAAGCGCCTAGTTAACAGGACTGTCTGTAGCTGAGAAATCTCTTCATGAACTACTTGATCAATCTAGTCATTATCCTAGTCAGATTCAGTATAAATCGCTTACGTAGTAACCAAGATTCTTGTCCTAGACATGATACAAGACGAGACATGTAGCTTATACAAGCACAAACACCCACGGTGTCAAGACAAGAGTTACTTAGCAAGTTAAGATAGCTGTCACAATAGCATGTCAAGATTATCATGTTAGGTTTACTTATCAAGAGTGCGCCACGATGGGCTAATATCATGTCATGTTACTTGTTACTGGTTAAGAGTGCGCCTTAACAGGCCACTATCGTGTTCTATCCTTACATTATCATGAATGAGAGAAACTTGCATAAAATAGCTAGTAACATATTCTTGAAGCCAAAAAAAAAGATCTACAACTTTCATAATAGGAGTTGGAAGAAATTCTGGCCACAATTCAGCCAAATAGGACATAAAACAGCCAAAATAGGTACTATGCAAAACTATGCAAGCCATGCTGCACTATTCATCCATACAGCATTATGCAAGCGTGCGATACTATGCAAGCCATGTGGTTCTATGCATCCATGCGGCACTATGCAAGCCTGTAGAACTATTCATTCCTACGGCACTATGCATCCATGCGGCACTATACAAGCCATGCGGTACTATCCATTCCTGCGGCACTATGCATCCATACGGTACTATTCATTCCTGTGGCACTATGCAAGCCATGCAGCACTATACATCCATGAGGCACTATTCATTCCTATGGTACTATGCATCCATGCGGCACTATGCAAGCCTACGGTACTATTTATTCCTGCGGCACTATTAATTCCTACGACATTATGCAAGCCATGCGGCACTATTAACTCATGCGGCACTATGCATCCATGTGGCACTATGCAAACCATACGGTACTATTCTTGTGGCACTATTCATCGTCCTTACTTTATTCATTCCTGCGGCACTATTCATCGTTCTTACTTTATTCATTCCTGCGGCACTATTCATCGTCCTTGCCAAATTCAGGACAGATGAAGTAGAAAAAGTCTAAATCCTATTTTGGCCATAACTTCCTCAAAACAAGTCGAAATCTAACTTTTCAAAGGTCCATTTTGGGTAAAATCGAATTCTCTACAACATAGAACAATCAAAACTTAAAAATAATTAAGTTTGGTACATCAAAAACTAAAAAAAACCGAAAAGGCTACAAACTTAGATCTACAAAAATCTATACATCAAACCCAAAAATGTCAAGTTCTAAAGAGGCTTAAAATCAAGAAAAGAAGAGAATAGAACAATAAAACTTGAGATCCATCATGAAGCAAGTAGCACTTGCCTAGGACTTGTAGGTGGGAGGAGTAAATGAAAAAGATGAAGAAGTAAATGAAGAAGTTAATAAGGAGAGAGAGAAGGAGTTGGGTTATATATCAACCCTCTCCATCTCAAACCAAACCAAGCCAAGCCAAGCCAAGCCAAACCAAGTCAAATTGAACCAAACCAATCAAATAAACCAAGTCAAGATTAAACCAAGACTAGGCTAAGCAAAACAAGTCTAACTACGGTTCACCTGATAATTGCCAGAAATCTCGTATACGTATACGAAAATACGTATAACGGGAAACAGGAGTGACAACTCTACCCACCTTAAAAGAATTACATCCTAAAAATTTAATCAAGAGGCTAGAGATATCGGGGCAAGCTATATTAATGATAAGCGAGCTACGACTAGCTGTCAATCAAGCAATTATTCATACAAGCAAGGAATTAAAAGCATAAGGCATAAGGAAGACATTATACCTTATGAGTCAAACAGGTGTAGATATCGCGAGCGAATATCATCCTCACGCTCCCACGTTGACTCATCCAAAGAGTGGTGACCCTAAGCAACACGGACTAAACTAATAGTCATGTTCTTGAGTACCTTCTCCCTTCGGTCCAATATGGATACAGGCTTTTCCTCATACAAAAGGTTGGTACCAACAACCAATTCTGAATGATAAAGGATATGGCTCAAATCCGAAATATACCTTCGCAATTGGGATACATGGAAGACATTATGTACCTCACATAATGACAGCGAAAGAGCGAGACGATATGACACATCACCTACTCGCTCAAGGACATCGAAAGACCCTATGTACCTAGGACTAAGCTTTTTTCGTATGCCGAATCGAATGACGCCACGGGTAGGCGAGATCCTAAGGAACGCGTCGTCGCCGACTAAAAACTCAAGGGGACGCCGATACAAATTGGCCCAATGGCACTGGCGATCTTGGGCAACTCGAAGATGATCTCTGACTTGTCTAACCACCTCGACTGTCTGCATAATCATCTCTGGACCAAGTATTTGTCTCTCGTCGACATCATCCCAAGCTAAAAGTGATCTGCACTTCCTGCTATACAGTGCTTCAAAGGGTACCATCTGGATACTAGCCTAGAAACTGTTGTTATAGGAGAATTACATGAGATACAGGTGATCTTCCCACGAACCACCAAACTTGAGTGTACATGATCGTAACATATCTTCAAGAGCCTAGATCGTGCGTTCTGATTGACCATCTATCTACGGATGATAAGCTGAACTGAACTTGAGACGAGTCCCCAAACTCTCTTGAAGACTCTGCCAAAAGTGCAATGTGAATCTTGAATCTCTGTCTGATATGATACTAGCTGGCACTTCATACAATCTGACAATCTGTCTGAGGTACATCTCTGCAAGCGGATCCGTCGATTGGCTAATTCTGAAAGGGATAAAATGAGCTACCTTTGTGAGTCTGTCAACTATAACCCAGATAGCATCTCTTCCAGCTGGAGATTTAGGTAACCTAGTTATGAAATCTATGGTAATGTGTTCCTATTTCCATTCTGGATCGATAAAGGTTAAAGAAGTCCAACTGGTCTCTGATGTTCAGCCTTAACTTGTTGGTAAACTAAACAAAACGAGACAAACCGGGCTATCTCCCTCTTCATGCTATTCTACCAAAAATGCTAACGGATATCTCGGTATATCTTCGTGCCACCGGGATGAATTAAATACTGAGAACTGTGAGCCTCTGCCATGATCTCCTGTCTGATATCACCACTGGGTACACAAAGATGCCTCCCATGTTGAAGTGTACTGTCCTCATGAATACATAACTCTGCTCTCCGTCCTTCTACACATTCTGCCCTAAGCCGCTGAAGCTTAGAATCTGCTGACTGAGCTAACTTAATCCTCTCAACTATACTGGACTGAACTTGCATGCTGGCCATCAATGCCACATTGGTAGGGAGAACTATCTCTATCCCCATCCTCTAAAGGTCTGCTAATAACTCTGGTTGTGCCGTTAGGAAATAAACTCCAGCTCTTCTGCTCAATGCGACTGCAACAACGTTGGCCTTCCCATGATGATACTGCAAGTTGATGTCGTAGTCCACGAGTAGCTCTAGCCATCTCCTCTGACGCATGTTAAGATCCTTCTGGGTAAACACATACTTAAGACTCTTGTGGTCGGTAAAAATCTCCACCCGATCTCCATATAAATAATACCTCCAAAGCTAAAGTGCGAAAACCACCGCTGCTAACTCCAAGTCATGGGTTGGGTAATTCCTCTCATAATCACGAAGCTAATGTGACGCATAAGCTACTACCTTACCATGTTGCATCAAGATGCATTCTAATCCCTTGCCAGAAGCGTCACAATAGACTGAAAATCCTCCAGTCCCATCTAGAAGAGTGAGAATGGGGGTCGTCATCAATCATTGCTTCAACTTCTCAAATGAACTCTGACACTCTACTGTCCAAGCAAACTGCACATCCATAGGGTCAACTGCGTCAATGGTGCTGAAATTCGAGCAAAGTCTGATACAAACCGTCGGTAATAGCCAGCCAATCCTAAGAAACTCTGAACTTCTGCGACGGTACTGGGAACTGGCCATGTATCTATAGCCACTATCTTCTGGGAGTCCACTTCCACTCCACCTCTGGCGATGATGTGACCTAAGTACGAAATGCGATCCAGCCAAAATACGTACTTACTGAACTTCGCGTACAACTGGTGCTCTCTGAAAATCTGAAGAACTACACGAAGATGCTGCTCATGCTCTGTCTTATTCTTGCTATAGACTAAGATGTCGTCTATGAACACTATCACAAACTGGTCCAAATAAGGCATGAAGATACGATTCATGAGGTCCATGAATACGGCTAGCATATTGGTCGCTCCAAATGGCATAACAAGGAACTCCCAATGTCCATACCTCGATCTGAATGTTGTCTTCGGGACATCTTGCTCTCTGACTCTGATCTGATGGTACCCTGACCGCAAGTCAATCTTCGAGAATACTGTCGCTCTTTTGAGTTGATCAAATAAATCATCTATCCCTGGTAGAGGATATCTGATCTTGATTGTTACAGAGTTCAAGGTACGATAATCAATACATAATCTTGGCGTACCATTCTTCTTTTTTACAAGAAGCATCAGGGCTTCCCAAGGTGATCCACTAGCACAATGAATCTCTTGGTTCTGAGTTCTTCAATCATCTTGTACAAGATCTCTAACTCTGAAGGTGCTATCCTGTAGACTCCTCATGATACTAGTGCCGTCCCTGGAAGCAAATCAATGGTGAACTCTATCTCTCTCTCTGGGGGCATGCCTGAAAGCTCTTCGGGAAATACGTCTGGGAACTCTTCAACGACTCTGGGAAACTGAACTACTTCTGCTACTGCCATCGACAATACTGGGGGGAGAAGGTTCTACTTTGCCCCTAGAGAATGAAAACTCTGTCTCACCGGGAATACCAAAATTAATCCTGCCAATATGGCAGTCTATTCTTGTGTATTGCTCCTTCAACCAATCTATTCCTAGGACCACATCATAATCGGCCATCGGAAATTCTATCAACCTAGCGGAAAACTCTCTACAGCTAACTACGATTTGACATGAGGAAAATACTCTATCTACTCCCACAAGACCGTTACCAGTAAGGATATTGAGCCTTACTGATAATGACTCTGGCTACAGCCCTATCCGTCTAGCGAATCTTGCAAACATAAATGAATACGATGCACCCGAATCAAATAATACTAATGCTAGAAAAGAGTTGACGAGAATGGTACCTACTACCACCTCACCTGAAACTAACTCTTCTTCTATCGTCAGAGCCATAGCCTGACCTTGTCCTCTTGGTGCGGGTCCCCTCTGCTGGTGACCACTCTTCATGTTCTGATTCTTAGCTTGGGCAAACTGTTGAGCCTGAGACGACAATGTCCACGGAGGCTGGTACTGCTTCTGCACTGGTGCTAAACCCCTAACCGATGGACTGGTTAGGTTTGAAGACAATGAACTGGCTCTATTCGGATAGGACCCTACCTTGTGGTCCGGTGCCCCTCAAGCCAATTGCAATCCCTGTGCTTTGCAATACTCTGATACTACATGTCCTGGCTTCCCACAATGAGTGCATCCCATTGCGGAAGACTGCTTCTGCTTCTATTGCTGAGGATACGCCAACGTCGAGTGCTGAACAGACGAAACTGTGGTTGCCCTCCTAGGAGCTCCAATAGTCAAAGCCCTAGCTGATGGGGCTGGTGCTGATGACTGGAACATCTGTCCATGAGACCTCTTTCGTCCTCCGCTTCTATCTACAATCCTCTGCGAGGTATACTCATGTCTCTTCGCTACTCGCAAGACGACATCAAATATCTGGTGCTCAAACTGCTCCACTGATATGATAATCTCTAGGTGGAGCCCCTGCTGGAATCGCTGGGCTCGTTCCAATTCGGTTGCCACCAAGGTAGGAGCAAACCGACTGAGTCTAGAAAACTCGACCGCATATCCATCGATCGTCCTTCCCATCTGCTTAAGATTGGTGAATCTCGTCTTCAGATTATATCGAGCTACTGTGCCGAAGTTCTTGGTCTGGAACTTGTTGCTGCATACCACCCATAAGACAGATGTCAGTAATCTAACTGCTAACATCGCCCACCAGGTACGGGCTAAGTCCAATAATTGCAGGCGCACAATGGCCACCTTCTCTTCCTCGGGAATCCTGGCTGCCTCTAGGATAACTTCTATATCCTGAAGCCAAGCATCAGCAGCGACGACATCTTCACTGCCGTCAATGAAAGGAGGGTTCAGACGCTTGAAGCTGTTGGCCGCGTTGTTCCCTGGGTAACCAACTCTGCCCATGGCATCTTGTACTGTCCGGTGCAGGGCATCGTCCCGATGATCTTAAGATGCAAGCAATTCCCTAATGAGACCCACAAGGGTTCTATTGTCAGGCTCTGTAGGCTGGACTAACTGAACTGGGGCTCTGGTTTCCCAGAATGCATGACTCAGAAGGTGCTCCGCCTTGTTGATCGGTAGGACCAGGAACAATGCCGCTGAAGAAACGACATGGGGAACAATAAGGAAGGACCATGATAGATCGTGGATATAAGTATGTGATCAGGTCAAGATTTTGCAAAGATTAGAAGGCACGAGTAAAGTTCAAGAGCGAGTGCTGATTGAGACATCTATTCGGTAAAACCCTCGTACATCTTGATTTATAAGACCTGCATGGGCCACCACTTAAACTGTGTCACGCCCCAAAACCAGAATACTGGAGAGCGGGGGACAGACACATCCAGCTACGTACATTGAAGTGAATCGCACCTCGTAATACGGTCACGGCTGTCTAGATGTATTACTACAAGGAATTAGTCTCTTATGGTCAAGAACAAGCCTACTATCTCAATCTCAAGCAAGCAAGTAAATGTAACAAGATGGTAGATCATCAGACATACAAAGTAAGGCATCCCAAACATTACATATTCAGATGATCATGAAGCTAATCATACAAAATGCGAAGACTAGCAAGAGTTTAAGTCATACATGATCAATCCTAGGATTTGTCAATCATGTTACAGCCCTTAGGAAGACAGGAATGCAAATTCAATACGAGCTAACACTTGCTCGGTGGCTAAATTGTAGCTCCCCTTCCCGGAAATATTTTTGAAATATTTTTTTGATTTAAATAGTGATTTTTAGATTTTTATAAATAATTATTTTGTCAATTATTACGGTAGATGACATTAGCCATAGTTGAGTTTTGAAGTACCAGACGACTAGGAATCATGGCACGGATAGTGCAGCGACGTGCCTTGACTAGTGTACTAGCCATGCCAAGGAAGACCCAGCCATAAGTGTGCCCTAACTAGGAAAACCAGGCCAAGTGGCGACTTAACTCTACCAAAGATTTTATTTATTATTTAATTATATTATTGAGTTTTCGAGAACCCGGTTGTACCGAACCTGTCCTGATTGGACCCAAGTCAAATCCAAGCCCATGTAGTCATGTAGTGGGACCAAATACGGCCTTGTAGACATGTTTGGTCAATGCAAATATTTTGTATATATTTTAGGAATTGGCAATTATTTTCTAAATATTTATTATATGTAAATAATAGGTATTATTAATATTAAATAGCGTTTTAGAATATTTATACAATTTTCTGGGGCCCAGTAATAGAGTATGTGATATGCCCATCCAGGAGCTACTATTGAATTATTTTAATTACTAGCAGAATTATTATTGTTAATAATATTATTATTGTGGTTATTGAAAATAAACTATGTATTATTATTAGTTATTCTTAATTCATTCATTATCAAAAGAATAATATATGTGTGTATGTGTATTTATATAAAAATATATATATGCATATGGGTGTAGGTGTATTTATATATAAATAATAAATGTATAAATGTGGTTGAATAGATATAATATATATATATATATATGGGTGTATACGTAAATATATGTGTATGTGTAGTATATATAAATATATATTATATGTGTGTGTATGTGTGTATATATATAAATAGATTTTATGTAGGCGTATATGTATACGTATATATATATACATATATATATACGTGTGAGTGTGTATAGAATATAGAGTAATAGAAGAAATATTAATAAATAAAAACAACCCAGCGTAGCCCAAATCTACCCGAGCCCACAGGCTCAGCCCGAACAATCATTCCCCACAGCAGCTAAGTTTTCCCCCAGCAAAACACAGCCCAGTTGGGCCAATGAGCCACAGGCCCGAAGTTTTTTTCCCTGTTCCCAGCTCTAGCCTAACCGACCAGAGCCTAAACCGAGCTACTCAGCATCACCGACCCTGAGAATCGAAGCCGTGCGATTCATAGGACTATAAATCAAAACAGAGAGATCGAGAGAGAGAGAGGATGCTCGCATGTAAAACCCTAAAAACCTTCACCCCAAACTTGCCACAACCCCGCGTGCCACCCAGCCTCACCTGAGCGCTGCCGGAGTGCCGCGCAGGGTCGACCGCGCGCACAAGGAAGAGACAGCAGCAGCGGCAGTAACGTACAGTAGGATCGACTTTGCTGCGATATCCCGGTCGCCTCGGTCCATTATTTTTTGAAATGATTCTTCAGGTACGACTACAATATAACTATCCGCAAACCCCAGTAGTTAGATTTCGAAATAGTCGTGCGACCGACCCAAGAAATTGACGTGAAGTCGATGGAAAATCAGTCCAAAATAGGACACATAATACAGTCCAATCACCCAAGTTTGACGATCGATTCTGATCGATCCAGTACCATATTAGAAAATCTATTTGAAGAGTCTTTTAGACAACATATACGACTGCACAACCCTTTTTGTGGATTTTGAAATCATCGACTACGTGTCGAGAAATCGAATCCCGAAGTTTACCGAAAACCTGTTTTAAAAAATAGAAATTTCTTTGATACGACGTACGTTCCGCTAATCTGGGCAACCTGGTCGCGAACCAAAAGCATCGAAAGGTGCGTAACGGCTTCGTGGTCGTGTAGGCTTTGACGGAATTCAAATTGGTCGCGTGTGCACGACGAATTTGATGTGTATCCAACAAAATTCACCGTATCGACCACTTTGCACAAACTCCAATTACTTTGTACACGTTCGTCAGATCGAGACAAAACTTAGGCAAACAAGACCGTATCATTTTTCTGGTCCTGTATGCCAAGTTTGGACCGATTCTGAGACAGTTGACTGGATCGCCGTTTTGCGGGCCCCACGGTCCAATTCACTAGGCGATTTTGTGCACGGCCCACCGGAATCCAAAATTAGATATACCATTGGTTTGTATCATCAAAACGAATCCGTAGACATGTACTTTGATGACTTTAGAGGCCATTGACTCTGGCACGCTTTTCGGTGCAAAGTGGGTCCAACGGCGGATACCGTTTTGGCACGAAATTACCGTTTTACATCTGTGTCCAAAGTTGGACTTAAGGACAGGCAATTCTAGCTAATTTGACTATTCTGAGAATGTTGGCAATGTTTATTTCAGCTTTCGAGGACAGTTGTGAGATGTGGACTTATTTGGCTCACTAGTTGACTATATTTTGTGGGATCTGCGTGCAACCTCCAGGCAAGTATACCTTGCCTTCCTCTACAGTTTTATTTACATGTATTTCCTTTCATTTTACAGTCTTTGGATTATTTATGGACATGTGCTTTTCATGTTATTTTCTGTGGAGTTGTTCTTGTTGCATATAGCCGTGTCCATGTTTGATCTTGTGTTTGGAGTTGTTCTCGTCAGTACCTTATTTGAGTCGTATCATAGAACGAATACGTGTAATTGAACTACTAAATCCTTGATATTGTTTCTTTGGCACCAGAAAGTCCACACTCGAGACGAGGGTGTTTTTCTTGATCTGTTTAAATCCGTGAGTCCCCACTCGGGACGAAGATGTCAATTATTTGCACCAGAGAGTCCACACTCAGGACGAGGGTGTAGACTTGACTTGGCTTATCCCAGAGAGTCCACACTCGGGATGAGAGTGTTTACATCAGAGAGTCCACACACGGGATGAGGATGTAGTATTTGCACCAGTGAGTCTACACTCGGGACGAGGGTGCCTTGCCGTGAACTAACCAGAGAGTCCACATTCGGGACGAAGGTTAGTACTAACCAGTGAGTCCACACTCGGGACGAGGGTTAGTGTTTAGTTTAAACCAGAGAGTCCACACTCGGGACGAGGGTTTGGTTTCTTCCATTGATCTTGTGATTATCGTTCACCCGGTAGTTCAGTTATACGTAGTTGTTCTACTGTTCGTATTCGTATTAGTGTTCGTATTCGTATTCATGTTCGTGTTCGTAGTCATTTGTCGTGTTCCTATTTCTTCTTGTTTATTTTCTCACGCATGAAAAAACTGTTAGATAGACATGTATATTATGTATCTTGCTATGTTCTCTGAGGACCTGATGATCTCCTCAGGTTTAGCGGTTGCATGGAGTCAGCTAGTAGTTCTGGGTGGCGGAGGATTTATGATTCTTGTGGGCTTCGGATGTGATGATATTGCTTGCGGAATTCAGGTATCGTTATCATGTTCAATATCCGCTCGGGCCTTATGTTCCTTATCATGATATACTTTTCTTGTTAGTTACATTTATAGACTCATATCATTTCTTAGAGTCTAATCGGACATATATGCTAGTGGGCTGCAGACAACGACCCATAGTGTTCATTCATGTTTCATATTCTTATTGTGGATTGAGATATAGATTTGTTTGCCATGATTTGGCAGTATACCATAGACTTGACAGCGTTTACATATTCGAGTCGGGCTGGAGTCCGTTCGATACGTAGCTGGCTTGCTCACGAGCTCGCGTCCGAAAATCAGGTACGGGTCGTGACAAGTTTTTTTGGTGGCCCATGCAGGTCAGAGCATATCGTATCAGTTACGTAACTCTACTGATACGAGCCTGCGACTTTGACTAAACCTTAGAAATCTCAATCCACTCTGCCTTAAAAATTCTCCTAGAAATTCCTCTACGTCCTTGAAAACTTCATATTTGCTCTTGAATATACTTCCTTGCTTCATGTGCCATTGATTCTCGTCCCTTTCTATTTCGGAGCGACGAACGATCGTGCTGTCTAGAATTCATTAGGAATCCTTAAATTATAGTATATATTGCTTGATTATCAAATATTTGGTTGTCTATAGATATGAGGGATTATAGATACCATACGCCCTAGATATCTTTTGGTAGAATTGATAGCGACTAGTTAGCAGATTATGAGATTTTTAGTGACCGTGTTTTGAGGAGTAGTGTGACCAAAGGTGGGTAGAAGTCCTCAAGTATTCGAGGTTATAAAATATTTTTGAGAAATTAAATTTGAGAAGATTAAGGTGATGGTAGACTTTGAATTTTAAAGGATAGTCATGAATTGGAATTTCGAGGACGAAATTATTTTTAAGGTGGGTAGATTTGTAGCTCCCCTTCCCGAAAATATTTTTGAAACATTTTTTTGATTTAAATAGTAATTTTTAGATTTTTATAAATAATTATTTTGTCAATTATTACGGTAGATGACTTTAGCCATAGTTGAGTTTTGAAGTACCAAACGGCTAGGAATCATGGCACGTATAGTGCAGCGACGTTCCTTGACTAGTGTACTAGCCATGCCAAGGGAGACCCAGCCATAAGTGTGCCCTAACTAGGAAAACCAGGCCAAGTTACGACTTAACCCTACCGAAGATTTTATTTATTATTTAATTATATTATTGAGTTTTGGGGAACCCGGTTGTACCGAACCTGTCCAGATTGGACCCAAGTCAAATCCAAGCCCATGTAGTCATGTAGTGGGACCAAATACGGCCTCGTAGACATGTTTCGTAAATGCAAATATTTTGTATATATTTTAGGAATTGGCAATTATTTTTTAAATATTTATTATATATAAATGATAGGTATTATTAATATTAAATAGCGTTTTAGAATATTTATACGATTTTCTGGGGCCCAGCAATGGAGTATGTGATAAGACCATCCAGGAGCTACTATTGAATTATTTTAATTACTAGTAGAATTATTATTAATAATAATAATATTATTGTGGTTATTGAAAATAAATTATGTATTATTATTAGTTATTCTTAATTTATTCTTTATCAAAAGAATAATATATGTGTGTATGTGTATTTATATAAAAATTTATATATGCATATGGGTGTAGGTGTATTTATATATAAATACATAAATGTATAAATGTGGTTGAATAGATATAAAATATATATGGGTGTATACGTAAATATATGTGTATGTGTAGTATATATATAAATATATATTATATGTGTGTGTATGTGTGTATATATATAAATAGATTTTATGTAGGCGTATATATGTACGTATATATATATATATATATATATATATATATATATACGTGTGAGTGTATATAGAAATATATATATAGAGTAATAGAAGAAATATTAATAAATGAAAACAACCCAGCGTAGCCTAAAGTTTTTCCCCCGCAAAACACAGCCCAGTTGGGACAGTGAGCCACAGGCCCAAAGTTTTTTTTCCCTGTTCCCAGCTCTAGCCTAACCGAGCAGAGCCCAAACCGAGCTACTCAGCATCACCGACCCTGAGAATTGAAGCCATGCGATTCATAGGACTATAAATCAAAACAGAGAGATCGAGAGAGAGGCTGCTCGCATGAAAACCCTAAAAACCTTCACCCCACACTTGCCACAACCCCGCGTGCCACCCAGCCTCGCCTGAGCGCCACCGGAGCGCCGCCCAGGGTCGGTCACGCGCACAAGGAAAAGACAGCAGCAGCGGCAGTAACGTGCAGCAGGACCGACTTTGCCGCGATATCCCGGTCGCCTCGGTCTATCGTTTTTGAAACAATTCTTCAGGTAATACTAAAATATAACTGTTCTCAAACCCCAGAAGTTAGATTTCGAAATAGTCGTACGACCGACCCAAAAAATTGACGTGAAGTCGATGGAAAATCAGTCCAAAATAGGACACATAATAGAGTCCAATCACCCAAGTTTGACGATCAATTCTGATCGATCCATTACCATATTAGAAAATCTATTTAAAGAGTCTTTTAGACAACATATAGGACTCCATGTCCCTTTTTTGTGGATTTGGAAATCATCGACTACGTGTCGAGAAATCGAATTCCGAAGTTTACCGAAAACCTGTTTTAAAAACTAGAAATTTCTTCGATACGACGTGTGTTCCGCCAATTCGGGCGACGTGGTCGCGAACCAAAAGCATCGAAAGGTGCGTAACGGCTTCGTGGTCGTGTGGGCTTTGACGGAATTCAAATTGGTCGCGTGTGCGCGACGAATTTGATACTAACCGTCGAAATTCATCGTATCGACCACTTTGCACAAACTCCAATTACTTTGTGAACATTCGTCAGATCGAGACGAAACTTGTGCCAACAGGACCGTATCATTTTTTTGGTCTTGTACACCAAGTTTAGTTCGATTCTGAGACAGTTGATTGGATCGCCGTTTTGCGGGCCCGACGGTCCGATTCACTGGGCGATTTTGTGCACGACCCACCGGAATCCAAAACTGGACATACCGTTGGGTTTGTATCATCAAAATGAATTCGCAGACATGTAGTTTGACAACTTTAGAGACTATTGACTCTGGCACGCTTTTCGGTGCAAAACGGGTCCAACGGTGGATACCGTTTTGGCCCGAAATTACCGTTTTGCCCCTGTGTCCAGAATTGGACTTAAGGACAGGCAATTCTAGTTAATTTGACTATTCTGAGAATATTGGCAATGTTTGTTTCAGCTTTTGAGGATAGTTGTGAGATGTGGACTTATTTGGCTCACTAGTTGACTATATTTTGTGGGATCTGCGTGCAACCTCCAGGCAAGTATACCGTGTCTTCCTCTACAGTTTTATTTATATGTATTTCCTTTCATTTTAAAGTCTTTGGATTATTTATGGACATGTGTTTTTTGTGTTATTTTCTGTGGAGTTGTTCTTGTTGCATATAGCCGTGTCCATGTTTGACCTTGTGTTTGGAGTTGTTCTCGTTAGTACCTTGTTTGAGTCGTGTCATAGAGCGAATACGTGTAATTGAACTGCTAAATCCTTGATATTGTTTCCTTGGCACCAGAGAGTCCACACTCGGGATGAGGGTGTTTTTCTTGATCTGTTTACATCCGTAAGTCCACACTCGGGACGAGGATGTCGATTATTTGCACCAGAGAGTCCACATTCGGGACGAGGGTGTAGACTTGACTTGACTTGCACCAGAGAGTCCACACACGAGACGAGGATGTAGTATTTGCACCAGCGAGTCCACACTCGGGACGAGGGTGTCTTGCCGTGAACTAACCAGAGAGTCCACATTCGGGACGAGGGTTAGTACTAACCAGTGAGTCCACACTCGGGACGAGGGTTAGTGTTTTGTTCAAACCAGTGAGTCCACACTCGGGACGAGGGTTTGGTTTTTTCTATTGATCTCATGATTATCGTTCACCCGACAGTTTAGTTATACGTAGTTATTCTAGTGTTCGTATTCGTATTAGTGTTCGTATTCGTATTCATGTTCGTGTTCGTAGTCATTTGTCGTGTTCCTGTTTCTTCTTGTTTATTTTCTCACGCATGATAAAACTGTTAGATAGGCATGTATATTATGTATCTTGCTATATCCTCTGAGGACCTGATGATCTCCTCAGGTTTAGCGGTTGCATGGAGTCAGCTAGTAGTTCTAGGTGGCGGAGGATTTGTGATTCTTGTGGATTTCGGATGTGATGATATTGCTTGCGGGATTCTGGTATTGTTATCATGTTTATTATCCGCTCGTGCCTTATGTTCCTTATCATGATATACTTTTTTTGTTAGTTACATTCATAGACTCATATCGTTTCTTAGAGTCTAATCGGACATATATGCTAGTGGGCGGCAGACTACGACCCATAGTGTTCATTCATGTTTCATATTCTTATTGTGGATTGAGATATAGATTTGTTTGCCATGATTTGGCATTATACCATAGCCTTGACAGCGTTTACGTATTCGAGTCGGGCTGGAGTCCGTTCGATACGTAGCTGGCTTGCTCACGAGCTCGCGTCCGAAAACCAGGTGCGCGTCGTAAGTCCTCAAGTATTCGAGGTTATAAATATTTTTGAGAAATTAAATTTGAGGAGATTAAGGTGATGGTAGACTTTGAATTTTAAGGGATAGTCATGAATTGGAATTTCGAGGACGAAATTATTTTTAAGGTGGGTTGATTGTAACTCCCCTTCCCTGAAATATTTTTGAAATATTTTTTGATTTAAATAGTAATTTTTATATTTTTATAAATAATTATTTTGTCAATTATTATGGTAGATGAATTTAGCCATAGTTGAGTTTTGATGTACCAGACGACTAAAAATCATGGCACGGATTGTGCAGCGACGTGCCTTGACTAGTGTACTAGCCATGCCAAGAGAGACCCAGCCATAAGTGTGCCCTAACTAGGAAAACCAGGCCAAGTTGCGACTTAACCCTACCGAAGATTTTATTTATTATTTAATTATATTATTGAGTGTTCGGGAACCCGGTTGCACCGAACCTGTCCAGATTGGACCCAAGTCAAATCCAAGCCCATGTAGTCATGTAGTGGGACAAAATACGGCCTTGTAGACATGTTTGGTCAATGCAAATATTTTGTATATATTTTAGGAATTGGCAATTATTTTTTAAATATTTATTATATGTAAATGATAGGTATTATTAATATTAAATAGCTTTTTAGAATATTTATACAATTTCTGGGGCCCAGCAGTGGAGTATGTGATATGCCCATCCAGGAGCTACTATTGAATTATTTTAATTACTAGCAGAATTATTATTATTAATAATATTATTATTGTGGTTATTGAAAATAAACTATGTATTATTATTAGTTATTCTTAATTTATTCTTTATCAAAAGAATAATATATGTGTGTATGTGTATTTATATAAAAATATATATATGCATATGGGTGTAGGTGTATTTATATATAATTACATAAATGTATAAATGTGGTTGAATAGATATAAAATATATATATGGGTGTATACGTAAATATATGTGTATGTGTAGTATATATAAATATATATTATATGTGTGTGTATGTGTGTATATATAAATAGATTTTATGTATATATATATATATATATATATATATATATATATATATATATATATATATATATATATATATATATATATATATATATATACGTGTGAGTGTATATAGAAATATATATATAGAGTAATAGATGAAATATTAATAAATGAAAACAACCCAGCATAACCCAAATCCACCCGAGCCCACAGGCTCAGCCCGAACAATCATTCCCCACAGCAGCTAAGTTTTTCTCCAGCAAAACACAGCCCAGTTGGGCCAGTGAGCCACAGGCCCGAAGTTTTTTCCTGTTCCCAGATCTAGCCTAACCGAGCAGAGCCCAAACCGAGCTACTTAGCATCACCGACCCTGAGAATCGAAGCTGTGTGATTCATAGGACTATAAATCAAAACAGATAGATCGAGAGAGAGGCTGCTCGCATGCAAAACCCTAAAACCTTCACCCTACACTTGCCACAACCCCGTGCGCCACCTAGCCTCGCCTGAGCACCGTCGGAGCGCCGCCCAGGGTCTGCCGCGCACACAAGGAAGAGACAGCAGCAGCGGTAGTAACGTGCAGCAGGACCGACTTTGTCGCGATATCCCGGTCGCCTCGGTCCATCGTTTTCTGAAACGATTCTTCAGGTACAACTACAATATAACTGTCCTCAAACCACAGTAGCTAGATTTTGATATAGTCGTGCGATCGACCCAAGAAATTGACGTGAAGTCGATGGAAAATCAGTCCAAAATAGGACACATAATACAGTCCAATCACCCAAGTTTGACGATCGATTCTGATCGATCCTGTACCATATTAGAAAATGTATTTGAAGCATCTTTTAGACAACGTATAGGACTGCACGACCCTTTTTATGGATTTAGAAATCATCGACTACGTGTCGAGAAATCGAATCCCGAAGTTTACCGAAAACTTGTTTTAAAAACTAGAAATTTCTTCGATACGACGTGCGTTCTGCCAATCCGGGTGACGTGGTCACGAACCGAAAGCATCGAAAGATGCGTAACGGCTTCGTGGTCATGTGAGCTTTGACGGAATTCAAATTGGTCGCGTGTGCGCGACGAATTTGATGTGTATCCGTCGAAATTTACCGTATCGACCACTTTGTACAAACTCCAATTACTTTTTGCACTTTCGTCAGATCGAGACAAAACTTGCGCCAACAGGACCGTATCATTTTTCTGGTCATGTACGCCAAGTTTGGTCCGATTCTGAGACAGTTGATTGGATCGCCATTTTGCGGGCCCCACGGTCCGATTCACTGGGCGATTTTGTGTACGGCCCACCGGAATCCAAAACTGGACATACCATTGGGTTCGTATCATCAAAATGAATCCGTAGACATATAGTTTGATGACTTTAGAGACCATTGACTCTGGTACGCTTTTCAGTGCAAAGCGGGTCCAACGGCGGATACCGTTTTGGCCTGAAATTACCGTTTTGCTCCTGTATCCAGAATTGGACTTAAGGATAGGCAATTCTAGCTAATGTGACTATTCTGAGAATGTTGGAAATGTTTGTTTTAGCTTTTGAGGACAGTTGTGAGATGTGGACTTATTTGGCTCACTAGTTGACTATATTTTGTGGGATCTGCGTGCAACCTCCAGACAAGTATACCTTGTCTTCCTCTACAGTTTTATTTACATGTATTTCCTTTTATTTTACATTCTTTGGATTATTTATGGACATATGCTTTTCGTGTTATTTTCTGTGGAGTTGTTCTTGTTGCATATAGCCGTGTCCACGTTTGACCTTGTGTTTGGAGTTGTTCTCGTCAGTACCTTGTTTGAGTCGTGTTATAGAACGAATACGTGTAATTGAAGTGCTAATCCTTGATATTGTTTCCTTGGCAACAGAGAGTCCACACTCGGGACGAGGGTATTTTTCTTGATCTATTTACATCCGTGAGTCCACACTCGGGACGAGGATGTCGATTATTTGCACCAGAGAGTCCACACTCGGAACGAGGGTGTAGACTTGACTTGACTTGCACCAGAGAGTCCATGTTCGGGATGAGGGTTTTACATCAGAGAGTCCACACACGTAACGAGGATGTAGTATTTGCACCAGTGAGTCCACACTCGGGACGAGGGTGCCTTGCCGTGAACTAACCAGAGAGTCCACATTCAGGACGAGGGTTAGTACTAACCAGTGAGTCCACACTCGGGACGAGGGTTAGTGTTTAGTTCAAACCAGAGAGTCCACACTCGGGATGAGGGTTTGGTTTCTTCCATTGATCTCGTGATTATCGTTTACCCGGCAGTTCAGTTATACGTAGTTGTTCTAGTGTTCGTATTCGTATTAGTGTTCGTATTCGTATTCGTGTTCGTGTTCGTAGTCATTTGTCGTGTTCCTGTTTCTTTTTGTTTATTTTCTAACGCATGATAAAATTGTTAGATAGGCATGTATATTATGTATCTTGCTATGTCCTCTGAGGACCTGATGATCTCCTCAGGTTTAGCGGTTACATGGAGTCAGCTAGTAGTTCTGGGTGGCGGAGGATTTACGATTCTTGTGGGTTTCGGATATGATGATATTGCTTACGGGATTCAGGTATCGTTATCTTGTTTATTATCTGCTCATGCCTTATGTTCCTTATCATGATATACTTTTCTTGTTAGTTACATTTATAGACTCATATCATTTCTTAGAGTCTAATAGGACATATATGCTAGTGGGCTGCAGACCACGACCCATAGTGTCCATTCATGTATCATATTGTTATTGTGGATTGTGATATAGATTTGTTTGCCATGATTTGGCAATATACCATAGCCTTGACAGCGTTTACGTATTCGAGTCAGGCTGGAGTCCGTTCGATACGTAGCTGGCTTGCTCACGAGCTCGCGTCCCGAAACTGAGTGCGGGTCGTGACAAGTTTTTTTGGTAGCCCATGGAGGTCAGAGCATATCCTATCGGTTACGTAACTGTACTGATACGAGCCTACAACTTTGACTAAATCTTAGAAATCTCAATCCACTCAGCCTTGAAAATTCTCCTAGAAATTCCTCTACTTCCTTGAAAACTTCATATTTGCTCTTGAATATACTTCCTTGCTTCCTGTGCCATTGATTCTCATCCCTTTCTATTTCAGAGCGACGAACGATCGTATTGTCTAGAATTTATTAGGAATCCTTAAATTAGAGTATATATTGCTTGATTATCGAATATTTGGTTGTCTATAGATATGAGGGATTATAGATACCATACGCCCTAGATATCTGTTGGTAGAATTGATAGCGACTAGTTAGCAGATTATGAGATTTTTAGTGACTGTGTTTTGAGGAGTAGTGTGACCAAAGGTAGGTAGAAGTCCTCAAGTATTCGTGGTTATAAAATATTTTTGAGAAATTAAATTTGAGGAGATTAACGTGATGGTAGACTTTGAATTTAAGGGATAGTCATGAATTGGAATTTCGAGGACGAAATTATTTTTAAGGTGGGTAGATTTGTAGCTCCCCTTTCCGGAAATATTTTTGAAATATTTTTTTGATTTAAATAGTGATTTTTATATTTTTTATAAATAATTATTTTGTCAATTATTACGGTCGACAGGAATGTAAATTCAACACGAGCTAACAGGAATGTAAATTCAACACGAGCTAACACTTGCTTGGCGGCTAAACGCCTCAAAAGAATAATTTATAATAGAGTGGGAGAGCAAATTAAAACCCACTCGTTGCTAGGGTTGCGCCTAGTGTTCATATCACCATCTGGCTGGAAGGCTGGAAGATCCTCGGGTGCTACTCCAAAATCTGGCAATACAAAACCAGCTGGATCAGACCCCAGAAAGAGCAAGTGCCACAAGGGAGGCTGCACTTAAGAACTAAAACTAGCATATTAGCGCATGAGACATAAAGGATAATAAAAGACATGAGTTAGAGAAAACAAGGTGATAAACGATAAGACAACTAAGGGACTATTCCGGTAGCCAAGTTACAACCCGTAAACCAAACAATGATCGGGGTTGTAACCCTTCACCTGAACAGAGCTTAGTCTCCAACCAATTATCGACAAGAGTAAAGCATAACAGTAATGTGCTAAAATAACAATGTACTGGTCTTACCTAGGTAAGACTAGACGGGACTCCATCCATCAATTACGGCCAAGCAACGAGTACGACTTGATACTTTAACTAACTAGGATTATCACACGCTTAGTTACTAACAAGATGCATCGAGATATTCCAACAGTCACAAGTCCTGCAGTCTTAATCCAGGTTATCCGGTCACAAGTTTAGAGAGTTGGATTAGGTAACTTAGAGGTGCAACACTTGACAGTGTGCTGAAAATATGCCCTACTCGACGGCAGGCTAAAATTCCAATTAAAGTGCCCAAATAACGAGACTTCCTATAGCTGGGAGATCTCTTCATGAACTACTTGATCAATCTAGTCATTATCCTAATCAGATTCAGTATGAATCCCTGACCGTGATAACCAGGAATTCATGTCCTAGACATGATGTAAGACGAGACATGTAGCTTATACAAGCACAAACACCCACGATGTCAAGAAAAGAGTTACTTAGCAAGTCAAGATAGCCGTCACAATAGCATATCAAGTTTATCATGTTAGGTTTACTTATCAAGAGTGCGTCACGACGGGCCACTATCATGTCATGTTACTTGTTACTGGTTAAGAGTACGCCTTAACAGGCCACTATCGTGTTCTATCCTTACATTATCATGAATCGAAGAAACTTGCATAAAATAGCTAGTATCATATTCTTGAAGCCAATGAAAAGATCTAGAACTTTAATGTTATAAATTGGGAGAAATATTTCCACAATTCAGCCAAATAGGACATTAAACAGCCAAAATAGGTACTATGCAAGCTATCCGGCACTATTCATCCATGCGGCACTATGCAAGACTACGGTACTATGCAAGCCATGCGGTACTATGCATCCATGCGACACTATTCATTCCTTCGACACTATACAAGCCATACGGTACTATACATCCATGCGGTATTATTTATTCCTGCGGTACGATGCATCTATATGGCATTATGTAAGCCATGCGGTACTATTCATTCCTGTAGAACTATGCATCCATACGGCACTATTCATCGTCTCTGCCAAATTCAGGACAGATGAACTAGAAAAAGTCAAAATCTTATTTTGACCATAACTTCCTCAAAACAAGTCGAAATCTAACTTTTTAAAGGTCCATTTTGGGTAAAATTGAATTCTCTACAATATAGAATAATCAAAACTTGAAAATAATGAAGTTTGATAGATCAAAACCCAAGGAAATCGAAAAAGGCTACAAACTTAGATCTACAAAAATCTATCCATCAAACTCAAAAATATCAAGTTCTAAAGAGACATAAAATCAAGTAAGGAAGAGAATAGAACAATAAAACTTGAGATCCATCATGAAACAAGTTGCACTTGCCTAGGACTTGGTAGGTGGGAGGAGTAAATAAAGAAGTGAATGAGGAGAGAGAGAGAAGGAGTTAGGTTATATATCAACCCTCTCAATCTCAAACCAAACCAAGCCAAGCCAAGCCAAACCAAGTTAAATTGAACCAAATCAATCAAATAAACCAAGTCAAGATTAAACCAAGACTAGGCTAAGCAAAACAAGTCTAACTATGGTCCACCGAATAAATGCCAGAAATCTCGCATACGCATACGAAAATACGTATAACAGGAAACGGGAGTGACACCCCTAGGGATTCTCCTTCCTATTTAATCTCTCATATTTCATTCTTGTCTCTTTTTACACCACTTTCACTTTTGGCAAGAATAAGGTTTGTCCCCCTTTGCAATAATTCCTAATTTCTTCATTTCTCTTTCTTTTTGACTCTAGTCTTTTGCATTAGGATCTAATCATTGCCTATTTACTATTTATGGTAAGAAATCACAGCTATTGTGCAATTTGGGGCTTTTAAGTTGCTAGAGGAATTCTCCTATATTGAGCTTTTTTATTGAGTTTGACACTCAATAGGTAAACCCCCTAAACCACCTCTATTTCTTGATTTCCTTGCATGGTTGCATAGATATAGGAGTCCCCTAGCTGTGGAGTTGATCTCGTATGATTTTGGGTCAATTTCGTGTCCGTATCGGACACGTATCAATCCTTGTAGCAAGGTGTTTGTGAAATGCCACAATGAGTTTTCCCTTAATATTTTTGAAAAGTATTTGAATGGATTTGTTGATCTTCATGTGTATATTGTTTTCCCCATGACTGAGTCAATTTCTGAGCCATGTCCGTACCCAAGTAGGACACAAACACACTCGCAGCAGGCTCGGGCAGTGCCCTACTGTACGAGGAGTTGTTCTCCTCGTACAGTCCATGTGGGTAACTACCACTTGGCAGTGAGGTAGGGGCAATGACTAACACGTCAGCCCCCAAGCCTCGTGTCAAGTAGTTTCGTGTCGGACACAAATACAGTGTGTACTGGTTTGACTAACACGCGTGTACACGAGAAACCCGGCCTGATACGGGCCTCCTGTCCGTATTGGATACGAAGTGGACACCTCATAGTATGTCGACTGTGTAGCCCTACACGTGGGCTACACGTGTGTGACCACATGGCGTGAGGTGTCGTGTGTCGTATCTACGACACCTGTGACTCGCAGTACGATACTGCACAGCCGTCCATGTATTAGTATGTGTTCTCGAGTCAGGACATGTCATGTCCTACTTTCCAGAACACGATATGACCTGTGTAGCATGTGTACACCTACATGACACATTACCAACCTAATAATTTGGATTATACTGTGTTTTCAATATGGATTGTGTTTTCCCCCAAAACTCTGATACAAAAATATCAATTCATTTTTCCTGATTTTAGAATATGGTTTAAATTTGATTTCAAATGCAAATTATGTGTTATATGGCTGGGATGTGTGTTTGTATGTTGGGGTGTCATATGGGGAAGATTGCTTGGATTTATGATGTTTTTGAGTGTGCTATGGCACTCGAAATTGTATGGACTGAACTGTATTTTTGGTAATAACTGAAA